>CM057083.1:8545100-8962600 GCA_029379335.1 Thymus mandschuricus
AAGCGGGCTTCTCTAGCCCAAGCGGAAGTGGACCGTGCCATGAGGCAGAAGCAGGCCAACCTCCTCCAGCTCAACAAAAAGTATCTTAAGAGGAAGGCACAAACTGCTATGGAAGGAAGAGACTGGCTCGGTCCAGATCTTCAGCCTCAGTGAGAAGAACTTACCAGTTCATTCATTCTGCAACACTACTGGATCCAACTCCCTCCATACGATCAAGAGAATCATGGCGAGGCCTTTAATCTTTTCATAAGGCATTTCTGGGATCGTACTTTCATCAAGAGAGTTGTGAAGCTGGCTAGTGAAGCAGGCATTGGTTTTCCAGTCCCTGCAAAAGAAACCTTCTGCTGCCCACTTCTATATGATGGAAAAACAGTTGATTACACTGCCATCAATGAGGGAGTTCGAACTTCTGCTCTGAACTTCGATATTCCTCCCTCAGACCCTCGCTTCAAGCAGATAGAAGATGGAATCTACGCAAGATTGGGACTGCTGCCCAGAAGAGAAGAAGCTCAATCAGCTGCTGGATCATCTAAGTAGTTGATTATTAATTTTTACTTATTGACCAAGCTTGTATCTGTACATCTCCATCTTTCAGCTAGTCATAAATAAAAGTTATATTTTCTTGCCCAAAATGACAAACTCTCTTTGTCTAGGCCTTATGAACTGCTTTACAGTTTTTCTTTAAAATGCCTAACATGATCCAATCAAACTGGTTTAACAAACTTGTTAAAACAAATACTTCATCTCTTTAGGATCTTTTGTAAAGTGTTATGTTTTGACATCATCAAAAAGGGGGACATTGTTGGGAACCCACTGCAGTTGTTTTGATGACGTTTCTCAAAACCACACTTAGGCATAGCATGGCATGATATTATGTTTATCTACTCTAATTGAGTCTACTCTCCTTAAAGAATGAGGCCGTTGTCCATAACAGCCTCACCTATTAAAGGTCAATTAGCTCTCATTATTTATGCCCTGCAGGTACTTCGGCCAGGCTCTTCAAGTTCATTCTCCTAGCTGCCGAAGACAGGCTGTTGATCAATTCAGATAGATCAACCTGCCCCCACATAGCTGCCACCTCTGTTGCCAGCTGTCTGGACCCACTCGAAGTGCTGAGTCATTGCTGCAACGGCTCTATGCCATGTCAGCTGTTTTCTAACGGCTAGTTTTTGCAGGACTCACAACAGCTAGTTTTTGAACTATGCCTATATAAACCTTCACCAACAATGGATCAAGCACGGGAAACTCATTAATCTTACAAGCCAAATCGCTGCAAGAAATTCTCTCAAGTTCACATCCATTCAACACTCGAAAATCCTAGAGCTTTCCCAAGTGTTGAAGATAGAGAATGTTATACTTCAAGCTTGTTGCGTTCACTGTTGCATCAAGCTTCCTGTACTTTCTCTCTCATATATTTAGTGCTAAGCTAGTATAGTTGAGATTGTACGTTGTTATTCGATTGTAAATCGAAAGATTGTATGTTGTATGAAACTGTTACTCAGTCTGTATAAACAAGAGAGAAGTAGAATCCAAAAGTAAAGGGATTCGTAGATCTAGCTTGATCTACCGTGGAAGTAGGATAGTTACATCCAAACCATGTAAAATACCTTGTGTTCTTTACTGTCTTATTTTACTCTCTCTCATTGATAAACTGCTCATACATTTACAACATACAACAGCCTCTCCTTAAAGGTTGTAAAAGATTTTACATCAAGAGTTATCTAGCTCAACCTTACCACCACATTCCGCACTTTGACAGTTTGATAGATCAAGCTCGTTTATCACCACAAGCTTGATAGATCAACCTGTCTCACTCTGTAAAGGACTGCTTGACCAGCTAGTTCCTCAAAAGACAGTTTGTTTTATAAAATTAAAAAACGGTTGGCTATTGGTGTATTTCCCCCCCCCCCCCCCCCCCCCCCCAATACACCAATTAACTCTTTCTGGAACCAACAAATATAAATGAAATTATTAAATATGTCAAACCGCCTGTTGTTTATTGTAATCAAATATAAAAGAAGAATATTAAGATAAGTCAAGTAGCCCGTTGTTTATATGTAGCCCTATGTTTATTGTAATAAAAACAAAATGTCGTTACATCAGAATAAGTCAAGCCGTTCGTTGTTTATTTTAATAAATACAGTAAATATATAAAAGGAGGCTCACATAGTTATAATCAATTTTAACGTCAATATTCAATATGAATCACTTTATATTGCTACTTTTAGGTAGCCCGTTGTTTAGTGTAATAAAAATAAAATGTTTTTACATGAATATAAGTCAAGTCACCCGTTGTTTATTTTAATGTTAAAAAAAAAGTCAAAGAGAGTCTCACATAGTTATAATCAATTTTAACGTCAATATTATGAATAACTTTATATTGCTATTTTTAGGTAAAATATGAATTATAATATGAAAATCTATTCATGTATGAATAGAATAATATTAAAGATAACCATAAAATACTTAGCAGTGCATGTAGGATTCTATTATGTACAACCCATTTTGGAGCGTGAGTCTCATCTATATCATATCCTCTCTTACCCACCGTGAGCATAATATTCTTAATATGTCTACGAGTATTGTGACAATTATATATATAAAAAAAAAATGTAATTAATATATTTCATAAAAATAATCAATAACCAAAGAAAATTAAAAAACACTAAAAAAAAAAAAAATCTAAACCTTATTGTAAAAATTATAGACGTGACAAAGTCACATTAACCGCGGACTTTAAACATTTACCTTAAAAGAAATGAGAATCTTAAACCGATTTAACAACCACTTATTAAAATTTTTAAAATCATACCCGAATATTTTTGTGCATAAATATTACCAATAGAAATACTAGTACAGTATAACCCTATTCTATATACTACCTTCATCTCATATAAGTAGTCCCATTTGCCATTTTCGTCCGTCTTATCTATTAGTCCCATATCCTAAAATGATAAAGAATACTTGGCTAAAATTAACTCTCTTTCTTCAGATCAATTACAGCTACACATTTCCTCCTTTATTGGCTCTTGTGCCCATTCCAAATGGGACTACTTATATGAGATGGAGGAAGTAGATTCAATTTATTTATTCAAACAAGTGATTTATTGCGAAAGGATGAAGCATCATGTTTCGATGCAAAATATAGAGGTAATTTGCAATAATAATAATAATAATAATAATAATAATAATAATAATAATAATAATAATAATAATAATAATAATAATAATAATAAAAAAAAAGTATTATTTTGACAAAAAAATAGAGCAAATCAATTTGCAATAATCTATATATATATATAAAGAGATTACAAAAATAGCAGTTACAATTCTCCGTTGATTTCGGGGGTCAATTTGCAATAAGTTATAATTTTAAGGGTCTAAATGTAAAAAGCAGTGTGAACACAAAAATATCATCCGTCCATATTCTCTTCTCTCTTTCCCCCTTCTCTTTCCTATTTGCCACTTGGCAAATATATATTGGTGGAAATAATTGTATCAAAATAAATCTTATTTTTAAAATAATGTAGATAAATATTTATTTAAAAAAATTAAAAATTATACCATAAATTATGATTTTCAATTCTCTACAAATAGACACCAATATTGTTATACTTTGAATCACGAAAAAAAATAAGAAAAATCTTCTTATCTCATTTTCTATTATTTGATATTTTCATTTTGTATTTTTAACAAATATTTATAATTTACTTTTATTTTCTTTAATGCCACGTGTAAAATTCACCCCTACTTATTCCGATTTTGTTTTCTGTAATTTTTATTTAACTTAGTGGTCTAAAACAACAAGATATCGGCCAAAGTTTAATGGACTCAAAAATAAAACAGAAATAAAATAAATATATCATACATTGAGTGACACAATATTTATAAGTCACTTAAAAAAAATCATGAAAACCTAATTGTTCATATATGTAAATTTTATAAACAAGTTATAATTTACGGTTTTCACTTAAATCAAGACATGACTTTACGTTGTTGTTTTTTTTTTTTTTTTTTTTTAAAATTCAAATTTGCAAAATAGTCTCTTTTTTTAGGGTTCAGTTTTTTTTAGGATTCAATTTTGTTTTAGGGTTTAGTTTTTTTGATTTAGTAACTCACGTTGACGTATCAAGCGGGACGACAAATGTTGTACGTATATAAGAAAGTGTTCCGAAATGTTGTAGTATTTGTTTGCTCTTAGTGTGTTGTTTACGTTCCGTTTCGCTGCTCTTATTAAATATTCGTAACTCACGGTGTCGCGCATCGCGCGTGGGCGAGTACTAATAATAATAATGATTAAATATTAATTTGTTGCAGCGCATTTTAGAAGTTGATTGAATTTGCAATGAATTTTATTTATTCTAAAAGCAAATTAATTTTGTTTTAGAGGTGATCGGCCAACGGAATTAAGTAAATGAGTACAACGGTCAATGCCACTCTAATCCCTTAAAAGTCGATTAATGTTTTTCAAAGAAATCATTCAGCGAACGCAATTAAGTAAATGAGCACAACAGTCAGAACCACTCGAATCATTTACAAATCCAAACAATTACAAATAATTTTGTACTTGGAGTTTAGTTGGACACTACACATTTGAGCTATAGAGCACTAATTAATACTTTTAGGTTATGTTCTCTATGCAAAATAAAATAATAGAAAAGAGAAAATCACCGTATAAATATAATCTCTTGTATAACAATTACAAATAATTTTAGTGATGGATTTTTCCGTCACGATTTGCAGAGTTTCTTGTTGTGTTATGCTTGAGTTTAGTCGGATACTACACATTTGAGCTAGAGCACTAATTAATACACTTATACAAATATAATCTGTCATCGTTTTATGAAGGTAGTTATGAATAACCGTCAACATTAAATAAATCGTGATTCGCCACTTAGAAATGACCTAGTGGTTAGTGGTTTTAATATCACGTGTTTGAAACTCATTCACGATTTTTATACCTCCGAGCGTATCATGTATTTCTTTGCGAACATGATTTATATGTCGGATTTTATATGTTACTGCTCAAAAATAAAGATTTACCTAGCGCACAATGAACATATCAATTGGAGTTTCCCACAATATAAAAAAGAAGAGTAAAAGAAAAACAACGTTGTTTGTCATAAATTATTGAAATAATTGGAGAATAAAAGCAATAGCAATTTTAGAAAAGCTTCCTTGTTGTGAAAAGAGAAAGTCGCGTTAGAGGCAACTTGTTTTGTTCTTTATATCAGTATGGTCTCTAACTCTGCCATTCTCGTCCCTCTCTCTTCTCTCTCTCTCACATACTCACACATAAACACACACACTCTACTATTCCACTACTATAACTAGGCCGAAGATTCAAGTAGAGCCTAGAGAGAGAAACAGATAGAGGTTTCTGGTGGTGCAGGGGTAGAATGAAAGAAAGCCTAGAGAGAGAGAGAGAAAGGAAGAAGCAAGAGATATGTACTGAAACGAAATATAACAAGATCACCAACCATCCATCAATCCTCTAGAGGCAGAAAAAACCCTCACCGCCGATTTTTCCCTCGTTAAAAAAAAAAAAAAAAATACCCGTTTTCCGACGATGGCCGAACCCGGTTTTCCTCGGGTGCCGGTTTACCATCTCGACCCAACCGCTCAAGAATTTTTCCCCACCACCGCCGCCAATCTTCCCTCTCCTCCGCCTCAAATTTACTACACCTACCCACCTCCGCCGGCGTACGAGAACATGGTGTTCCCTCCCCCGCAGTTCCCCCCATCTTCGTCGTTCATAAGCGCCGCCGCGGAGCCGCCGCCGCCGCTTCCGGTCTCCTTCCCTCCGCCTGCGGCGGCGGCGGCTTCGGCTTCCCGGACGCTGCTCCTCAGCATGGTGCCGGCGTACGTGAGCGAATCGACGGTCCGCCGCGAGCTGGAGGTCTTCGGCGACGTTAGGTCGGTGCAGATGGAACGGCGGCGCGAGGGTTTGGTGACGGTGCACTTCTACGACGTGAGGGCGTCGGAGGCGGCGCTGGTCGCGATCCAGGAACAGCACATGCAACAGCAGTTCCGCCTCGGCCGCCACTACGAGGCCGCCCTCTGCAACGCCCCCCCTTTCATGGCGGCCGCCCCGCCGCCCCTACCGCCGCAGACGGCTCGCGGGCTAATCTCCGGCCGTGTCTTGTGGGCCCAGTTCATCACTCCGGTCACCACCGGCCTCCCCGATGGCAATAATCAAGGAACCCTCATCATCTTCAACCTGGGCCCCAACGTATCCTCTTCTTCTCTCAGACAGATTTTCGAAGAATTCGGTATAATCTTCTCTCTCTCTCCCTCTCTCTCTCTCTCACACACACAGTCAAAGGTTGCCATGTGAATGGCGGTGGTCCGGCGAGAATGTATCTATACCTTGTATGTATATGTGTGCAGAATAGATGTTTTTCTTCAGGGTGCAATAATTAAGGTTCATGAGATCTAGTGAGATTTTGTGGGGGGCATACATTTGTTTGAAGCCTTCTACAGAATCGATGGGTCCTTTTCTTCAACATATTTCTGTGAAATTTCTTCTGTTTTTTTTTTTAAAAAAAAAAAATTGTCTTTTGTTACCCCCATAAATTCTTGGTAGTTGGTTTTAATGCGTTCTAACCGTTGCTCGATTTCAAATTGCTAAAAGGGCCGGTGAGGGAAGTGAGAGAGACGCCGAACAACCGGTTCCAAAGGTTCGTGGAGTTCTACGATGTAAGAGATGCAGCGAAGGCCATGACCGTCATGAACGGCAAGCAAATCTTCGGTAAAAACGCCGTCGTTCAGTTCAGTAGGCCCGGTGGCCAATGCAGGAGGCTTTGGAAAGGCTCTCAGAATGGATCTTCAAGGAATCCCAATTCCCCTACTCCGATCACTACCTATTCATCTAGAAAGTGTTCGCCCCCCTACAGGCCACGGCCTCCACCGCCGCCGCAGCCACCGAGGAGGTGTAGAGGAGGAAACCCTAGTGGGAGCGATGGGAGCAAGAGTTCTAGCAGTGGATCATCTTTCCATGGATCGGTTTCGAATCTTTGTATAAGTGGAGGGTATGAGGAATGCTCGAGTAATATTAGGCGCCATAAAAAGACTGGTTCGAAGAAAGGGAGCAACGGTGGGGGTTCGAAGCAGTCGAGCCACGGTGGCGGTGGATGGCCGTGGAAAGGCGGCAGCGGCGGCGGAGGAGGGAGTAGGCGGGGGAAAGAGCATGATCCACGGTTTCTGATAAACGAGGATGCTATAGTGGAATCGAATTGCAGGGATCCAAGAACCACTGTCATGATCAAGAACATCCCTAACAAGTACAGGTAATTAAAATTTGCTTCTTTGTTTTAGCTTTCTTGCTTCTCTAGCCAAAATATTCTCTCTCTCTCTCTAATTCACACTCCAAACATTCTGCCTTCCGACTGTAAGAAACTAAATAATTTAAATTGAAAAATAAAATAAAAAGCAGTGTCTTTTTTTTTTTTTTTTGTTTATTTGAAAAAGCAGGTTTGTTTTTTAACCCTTAAAAGGTATGGTCTTCTGTATTCATGTTTGGTGGTTTGACTTATTTCCTTCCAAAAATTGTGTTTGAAATTATTTAATAATATTAATAATTAATAAAAATAAAAAATGTGCTTAATTTGCAGTCAGAAGCTGCTGCTGAACATGTTGGACAACCACTGCATCCACTGCAACGAGCAGATCGCCGCCGGAGGCGGCGGCGATGACCAGCCCTTGTCCTCTTACGACTTCGTCTACCTCCCCATCGATTTTATGTGACTCTCTCTCTCTCTCTCTCTATATATATATATATATATATATATATATATCTATCTCTCTCTCTGTGATTAAACCAAATTACTGATTAATTGTGTTTTAATGTTTTGATGTAATATAAGCAACAAATGCAATGTCGGGTATGGATTCGTGAACATGACTTCTCCAGAGGCAACATTGAGGCTTTACAAAGCCTTCCACCTTCAAAGCTGGGAAGTCTTCAACTCCAGAAAGATTTGTCAAGTCACTTATGCAAGATTACAGGTCTCTCTCTCTCTCTAGTTTAATTAAGCTTAATTTTATGTATAATGGGGTGAGAATCGGCTGTGAAACTGGGTTTTGTAGGGACTGGATGCGTTGAGGGAACATTTCAAGACATCTAAGTTCCCGAGCGACGCCGACGAGTACATGCCAGTGGTGTTCTCACCGCCCCGGGACGGCCAGACCCTCACCGATCCCGTCCCTATAACTGGCGGTAGTCCGCGGCCTCCCCGGCCTCTATCTCTGCCGTCCTCGCCTGCGAGCTCTGAGGAGAATGATCAGGAGGCAGGACCACCTAGTGATGAAGGAGTCAATGGCAACGAGGGCTACGGCGACGACGATGGGGGTGGGGAGAATGGAGGTTGCAGTTATGATGAAAACTGACGGTGTGAGAAGGAAATGGATTGAACAGCGTCAATCGTATCCTTTAACTTTCTCTCTCTCTCTACAGCTACTAGTACTACTACACTTCTACTGGCGGCGATTAGCCCAATGGACGTTGTTGTTGAGCCTCGAGCCCTTTTCTCCTCTGCCACACCCCACATTCATGGCCATGCATAAGGGGGGGTGAGGAAAGAGAGAGGGAGGGGGCTTAACAATCCACCTTTACTTGAGTAAAAAGCCTTAAGGCTTGTGTGTGTTTTTTGTATTATAAATTTACTTTTAGCGAAATAGTAGGATTTTAGGGCTTTTGTAGCTTTCCTAATGGCTTTTGTATTTTCTTCATTTGCGTATTTTCTTAAATTATGGGGTAATTTAGTGGGAGACTGGACTGGAGAAATTGGGTGTCGTTTCAATTTATTTAATTTTTCGGTTTTCAAGGGTATGTCGTTTTAATTTTCAGCGGCATTTACTGTTTGGAATTAATTAAAAGAAAAATACATTGGAAATTACGAAGCATCTTTTCAATATTAATTCATAGGCACTTTAAAGGTTCGATTTTCAATGGAGGGATACTATTCCATTCCATCCGATTTTTTTATAAGTGGTTTTTAGCTTAAACACACGAATTAATAAAAATTAATGACTATTCTTTACTGTTTATTTTTTTCTCCGTAAATCGTATTTTTCATGTAAAAATAGATGAAATTATTTTGGAAGAAGAGATAAACATTAATTGTGATAAAAGAAGATAATGAAAACAAGAGAAAAAGTGAAGAATAGTTAGTTGAAATTGAAAATCTTATCTTGAAATATGAAAAGGACTTATAAAAAAAAAAACAAAGACAAAAAACTAAAACGACTTATAAAAAAAAACGGAGGGAGTATTTTTTTTTTTTATTTTTACATCCTCTACATCTTATCTTTGGTGGAGAAATGATATGTTAGTCACCTTATGATAGTCACTTTCGTGGACACCTTCCTATTCGATATTATTTTATTCGATTTTTTCAATTGTAATATGTATAATAATAAATTATAAATTAATATTGAAATTAATAGATCAAAAATATATATATATATATATATATATATATATATATATATATATAAGCTCGATTTATTTTATTATGCATTTTTTGAACTTAGAAGAAAAAACAAACAAATTGAGCATTGATATTTATATAAAGTATTAGAATATATTACAATTGAAAAAATCGAACAAAATAATGTTGAAATGAAAAAATGACGAAGGTGCCCACGAAGGTGACTAACATAAGATGAGTAGCATATCACTTCTCATCTTTGGTGGTAGTAAAATTTATTTTTAGTTATTTATAAGTGATAATATATAGAAATGTCATTTCACAATAACAAAAAACCAAATTGTGTCAACTTTGTAAAAAGACACAAATTTTGTCAAAAATAATTTCCCCAATTCTTCTCTCTCCATCCCCCTCTCTCTTCATTATTTCTGCCTCCCCAAGCTCGATACTACTTAGCTCAATACGACGAGTTCCTTAGTCCCACCCCAATGCTTCTCAACCGCTCTCCCTTCGTTCGCCGGAAATCAGTTGTCGCCGGAAGCTCAGTCCGTCGTAGCCGAAAGCTCAATTTCCTCTCAGTTTGTCGGCGTTCTCTATCCCTTCGCCGGAAGTCCAAAAGCATCTCGCCGGAAGTTCAAATCATCGCCGGAAGTCCAAAAGCGTCTCTCCGGAAGTCCATATCGTCTGAAATTATTCTTATTTGATCTTCGCATCGATTCAAGGTACTAATAGCTGTTGAATCAATGAAATACTTGTTTCAAACCTTGATGTACTTGAAGTTTCAAACCTGTATGTTCAGTATAGTTATTCGTTATCACTGGAGACACTATTAGTAACAACAGAACCATGTTTTATATCACAACATGGTTCTATTAGTACCATTAGATATATGTGCGCTAAATGTTCCATTATGTAGATGAGCCAGCTGATAGGGACCAATATCAGCTTGAACACATAGCATCCTTAGTGCTGGCTGGACTTACATCCCAAGAGCCCCATATGCCGTGCCCAAGTACAGATGCCTTACCCAATGCAGAAGCTACAAGACTCCACATGGATCCATTCCTCTAGCTGCAGAAGCTATCCCAGTCCTGCTGGCATCTGCCAGGACTCAGGGATCTGCCGAACACGCAGTCCGCACGACTCTACGTACCATAGAGTGAGGACCACTAAATTAATGACAGAGGGAATCTTGTCCCCCCAAAAATTCCTTTCCTGTCCTTCCCGTACGAGTACATACATATTTTCACCCCTTTTCATGCTTATAAATAGATAGTGACTTCACTATCTCAAGTACGAGTTCTACACTTTCTACACTGTTTCATTCATACCCTTCTTAGAGTTTTTTCGTGCTCTTACTGACTTGAGCGTCGGAGGTTCTTTCCGGAGGAACCTCCCCCTTTGTTCCTCCGGTTCTGTTTTGCAGGCGCCCGACGGTCTCAAACACGGAACTAGAAGGTATAATCCTCATCACTATTCGAGGACGAGTGGAAGAACGCCTTGCATTAACCATTTCATCCTCCATTCTTCCCCGTTATATCTCGACTTTTGTGGATAAGTGACTAGGCTATTTCTAACCTAGCAATAATATCGAACTAGAGAAGTCCGAGTATCGAACACGAGGAGTGAATGTGTCGAGAGATAATCAAGTAGTTCGTCTTGTCTCTATTATCCTATTTGAGCACATAATCTTGGTTTGATGTTTTTCTTTAAACTAGGCAATGAAGTAAATGAATATCAAACTCAACAATGCACTAAAGTAATGAAAATAGCAAGAAATGAGAATGGAGAATCAAGTAATAAAAGCATGGATCCAAGTAACTTCAGATATGATTATGATGAGGGCTTTAGAGTCTAGATGCTTCAAACCAATTTAATCCACCTTGAATGGTCTCTTATATCATTTATGTTAACCTACCTTACTAGGGTGATTAACAAGTGGATCAATAGAACAATAAATGCTTTCTAAGCCTTTAAATGCTCTACCAACTCCAAATAGCTCAATTTAGTCTAAGAAGACCTACCAACTCTTATTCAACCCATCTAATTCTTTCTAGGAATCATATGAGATGCAATCAAGTGATATGGGTATGAATTGATGCCAAGTGCTATGAATGGAAGCTTCCTAGGCATTCCATCAAACACCTTAGATGCACTCCTAGTGATCAATTAGTCATGCATTCAAATAAAGTCCCAATCCATAGGCAATTCAAGGGGAAGGTAGATCAACATCCTAGATTCTAACACCTATCATCTAAATCAAATCATCCATCACTTGGAGCCATAGAAGTGCTTAGCTAGCCATAGATCTAGCAATCAAACCAACAAAAATAAGAGAATTCATAATGAAAAGAACAAGGAATGAAAATAGAGAAGAAATCTTCAATAATCTCTTCAAACTCCAAGCATAATCTTCAACATAATATGAAAATACAAAAGAGGAAAGAGGGAAAATGCTAGGAGTTCTAAAGTAGATGTTAAAAGTGAATTACAAAGTGGTTCATTCCCCCAAATAAGGAAAATAAACAAGTATTTATAGTCCCCACACAAGTTTAGGGCTAAATTGCAATAAGTAGAAAATAGAGTTGAGAAGGTGGGGTAAAAAGTGTAATTTCCGTAATTTCAGCTCAAGGGTGAGTGTATTTTCGGGCTCATTTATCTCTTTGCGCACTCCTACGGTTTTGGCTCGTTCTCTCTCGTCCGACCTCGGAAAAATAATCCGCAAAGTGCTACGGCTTCCTCTTTCGATCCTCTTCGACATACAACTACTCGAAAATTCCCAGAAAATTGCCATAGCACCTGAAATTGGCACGGAAATCGAGAGAAATGCGAAATGTATAGAAAATGCATAAGTATGAAAACCCTAGCATTTCTATCACTTCAACACATATATAAAAGCCAAAACCAACCAAAAACCATCTTGAAATGTATATAAAATATCGGTTTGTCAACAAGGTCGGACATATAGTTTGAACGCTTTACTTTTTGCCTCTATCTCAATCCCCTTTCACGGATGAGTGATGTATCGGTGGAATCGAGCTGAGAAGATTGACGCCTTGTGTTGATTTCTCCCTTATTTCTATTTATGATCGTTTGTACATGAATATTCCTTGCAAATCTGTAAATATGATAAATAATTGTGTAATTGTTGTTAATCTTAGACCCGGATCTAACAACTGGCGCCGTTTGTGGGAAATTTTGAGTTTAAGACGTCGATTTCCTCTTTTATAAACAAAATCCTTAGCTCGTCATTATGGTATTGTCAATAAAATTGTGTTTCGCCCCTTCATATGGGAGATCCAGAGAAGAATTGATGTCTAGAGTGAATGGGTATATTATGTTTGCTGAATAATTTGCAAAAAATCCAAGTGCGAAAAGTGTTAGTTGATCTATGTTGGATTTTTCGTGATTTAAACTGCCGAGTATGAGGTGACGCCTAAATTACGTTTCCTTTGCATTAGTGATTGAAATGGTTAAACTGTGTTTATCCTTGTAGTAAAGTTGTGAAGAATTCTGAAAGGTTGAATCAAATTTGGAGCAATTCCGAGGCATACTCAAATCCATCCCTGACAATCGGTGAGTCTAACGTTCAGCCGAAGGTCACGAATCATGATATCAGCCTGCGGGTTATGAGGAATTGATAGTACAGAGGAAGCACTGTGATACAATCATGGGCCCCTATATTATCATGAACCGAAAACCACAAAAGAAAAAATATCAAAAACAGAGAGCCCAAAATGACGAGGTCACCCCCCTCACTATGATGAGGGGGCCCCACATTGGAAGGCATAAATTCTCAATAAACGAGCTAAAATGCTCTAAAAAAGCCCTATCTAATAGGCACAAATTTCGTAAGCCCTATATAATAGGCAGAACCCTCATAAGCCCTATCTAATAGGCACAAATTTCGTAAGCCCTATCTAATAGGCAGAACCCTCATAAGCCCTATTTAATAGGCACAAATCTCGTAAGCCCTATCCAATAGGCAGAACTCTAAAAAAAGCCCTATCTAATAGGCAAAAACTCAAAAAGCCCTATCTAATGGGCAAAAACTCAAAAATCCCTATCTAATAGGCAACAACTCGTAAGCCCTATCTAATAGGCAGAAGATCATTAAGCCCTATGAAAATAGGTAACATTCATTAAGCCCTATGAAAATAGGCAACATCCATTAAGTCCTATGCAAATAGGCGATAATCTATTAAAGCTACATGCATCAATGGACAATATGCATCAAAGCCCTGCTTAAGTAGGCAAACATTTATGCAAGCACTATTTCTTAGGCATCTGGGACTAATGTTCTAAAAACCTTTCACAAAATTGCAGAACCTTGCAAAGATGACTGCAAATTCAGATGCTAACCCAAGGGAGGTTGCACAAGCTCCTGGAGACTGGAGAAGGAAAGAAGGAACACTCTGGTAACGGAAGCCAGCGTCAATGCTGAAGCTCTTTTTTCTCCTGCCATGCTCCTGCAAATGAAGGCACTCATAGAAGGTGTGGTTGACGTAGCTGTTGATAAAAAACTCCACGCTCTGGGAATGAATCTTAAAGGTCCAGATTCCCAGCATGATACCCCCGAAGGAGGGGGAAGCAAAAGTACCCCTAGTGCGTACAAACAGAAGCATAAGGATGCAAGTGTGGTTCAGGGGCTGTGATAACCACATATTTAGCATGTTTTAGAGTGCGTCTCAATGCGTGTTTTGGTTGAGATAGGTGTTTAGATGAATAGGAAATGATAGGTTTTTACAATTTATTCATTTTCTATATGCTTTGTGTTTTCTCTCGGTTTCCGTGCTGATTTCAGGTGCTATGGCAATTTTCTGGGCAAGTTTGACTTATCCTATGTCGAAGCGGATCGAGAGAGGAAGCCGTAGCACTTTGCGGATTAATTTTCCGATGCCGGACGAGAGAGAACGAGCCAAAACCGTGAGAGCGCGCAAACTGTCAAATGTGGGCGGAAATGCACAAGTCAACCGAAAATGCACAAGTCAAACCTCTACTCAACTTTCCAGAAATTACAGATTTTACCCCACCTTCTCAACTCAAGTTTCTAGTATTTGCAATTTGGCCCCAATTTGTGGGAAAACTATAAATAGCTAGTTATTTTCTTTATTTGGTATCTAATAACACTTGCAATTCACTTTTGTGCTACTCTCTTAGAACCCTAGCTATTTCCCTCTTTCCTTTTTGGTATTTTCAAATATTTGTGGATGATCAAGCTTGGATATTGAAGATCATTGAAGCATTTTATTTCCTTTTACTTTCCTTGTTATTTCTACCATGAATTTCCTTCTTTTTGTTGGTTTGATTGTTAGATCTATGAGTGGCTAGATCTCTTAGAGGTTTCAAATGATGGATGGTGTGAATTAGGCTAGGATTTAATGGTTTTTGATGTGGATCTACCTTTCCTTTGAGTTGCCCTTGGATTTGATTGAATTTAATTGCATGAATGATTGACATCCATGAGTGCATACAAGGTGTTTGATGGAATGCCTAGGAAGCTTCCATTCATAGCACTTGGCATGAATCCTTGCTCATACTATTTAGTATTGATTTGCATTGCTCCTAGAAAGAATTATGTGAATTGATGTTAGATTAGTAGGCATTGTGCTTTTAGGAGTTGGTAATATGTTTAGAATGGTAAGCATGTTATTCAATCCACTAGTTATCAAGTCTTAGGAGGATGAGATAGCTTGATTTATGTAATAATGCCATTCAAAGGAATTAAAATGGTTTGATACATCACTTGCCTAGTCCTTAGCCTAATCACACCGGAAATCATTTGAATCCTTGCTTGTTTTAATTGAATTTCCACTACTTGTTCTTTACATTACTTGCCTTTATTTTTGCTTGTTATTTCATTTACTTTACTCCTTGCCTAGTTATAAACACCAAAATCATGAATATGTGCTTAGATAGTATGATAGGGACTACGTGAACTACTTGATTTTCTATTGATACATTCACTCCTTGTGGTTCGACCCGGACTACTAGCTAGTTCGGGTATTGTATTATTGATAGGCTAGAAATAGCCGAGTCAATTTTTGGCGCCGTTGCCAGGGAGTGATTAGATAGACATTTCAATAGTTTGTTTAGTCACTTGTTACTAATCTAAGCTTGTTTTTAATTTCCTTTTTCTTTGTGTTTTGAAGGTACATGCTCACAAGGTTCAAGGGGAGACTTGTAGAGCCACTTGTCTTGGAATTTGAGAGAAGACATAGAAGAAGGAATTCTAAAGAAGAACAAGAAATGGGTGATCATAACCCGAATATGGAGGCTATTATGAGAAGGATGGAAGAGATGCAATTAGAAATCGATGAGCAAAAGAGGAAGGCTAATGAGGTGCCACCACCTCCTATCAACTCTATGTATCAAGCTCCAACGGAACAATATCAAAGAGGGGAGTGGGGCACGATCAATGCCAACAATTTCGAGTTGAAGACCGGCTTGATTCAAATCGTTATGAATGCTCAATTCGGAGGAAGCCCCCTAGAGGATCCAAATGCACATCTCACTTCCTTCATGGAGATTTGTGAAACCGTTAAGCTAAATGGTGTCCCTTGTGATGCCATTCGACTAAGGTTGTTTGGTTTCTCCTTGAGGGATAGAGCCAAGGATTGGTACAAAGGATTGGATAAGTCGGAGATACACACTTGGCAAGATCTTTGCAAAGCTTTCTTATCGAAGTATTTCCCTTCCTCAAAGGCTCACAAGATGATTTCGGAGATTTCCCATTTTTCTCAACATGGGGATGAGACCTTATTTGAAGCTTGGGAAAGGTATAGAGAGCTCATCCGGAAATGTCCTCAACATGGTTTGAGTGAAGATCAACAAGTAACTCACTTCTATAGTGGACTCACTTCTCATACAAGGAGTGTAGTTGATGCCACCGCGGGGGGTTGCTTGTTGACAAGCATGCTAAGGAAGCATTGAGGATAATTGAGGAGATGGCCGCTCATGCCTACCAATGGCCTATGGAACGGACTTCCACAAAGAGGGTTGCCTCTCTATCGGATGAGAGATATGATGAATTGACTTCATTATTCACTACTTTTAAGAAGGGCTATGAAAAGGGCCAAAGAGACATGAAGGAGATGCTAGCCATCAAGAAATTCGAGAATGGTGATGTTTTGAGTGAGGAAGAGGTTCTCTTCATCAACCAACGAGGAGGCTTTCAAAGGGGATTCAATCACCAAAATCAAGGTTCCTACTCTACTTTGAACAATCATCCAAACCTTGCTTATGGAAACCCCAACAATGCATTCCATGTTCCTCAATCTCAAGTTGTGGAAGAGACAAAGCCTCCAAGTCTTACGGAGCAAATGTTGAAGCAATTGGTGGATAGCCAATCTCAAATGGCTACTCAACAAGGAACATTTATTGCCCATACGGGTCAAAAGGTCACAAATTTGGAGAACACCGTTTCTTCTATGGACAAGCATATCAAGATGCTCGAGGTTCAAATGAGTCAAATGGCTAACCAAGCTTCCTCTCAACATCAACAAGGGAAGTTCCCAAGTAACACGGAGATCAACCCAAAGCAACATTGCAAGGTGGTTCGTGTGGTTAATGAGGTTGAGTCGATGAGACCTTTTGGAGAGCAAGAATGGGGAGGTCAAAGAGTTCCTCCATGGGACCCTTCCCATGACCATGATAGCTATGAGAAGAAGAAGACTCCAATGACCTGGAGATGAGATTTATTTTCTCACAAAGCCGGATCATTGGCCACTTTATGAGAACCTTCCACGTGAAGCCCAAGAGAAAGAGAGGATGAGCTCTTACTATCAAAGAATGAGAGCCAAAAATGGGATGATGTATGCAAGGGGGATGGATTTGAAGAGAATTGAGAAGGCCTACTACATCCATGAGCTTGGAAGGGTTATCAAAGAACGAAGAAGTTATGAAGAGTTCCAAGGTATTTACCCTACAACCCCCTCGGAAATAGTGAGTTTGAGTGAGTCTCTTGATAGTGTGGATGCTATTAAATTGAGGAGTGGGAAGTCTTATGAGAAGCCAATGAGGCTTGGTGAAGAAAAAGATGAGGAGAAAAAGGAAGAAGTCCTAGTGGAGGACGTTGATGATGAAGAGGAAGAAATGGAGTCTCCAAGAGCACCTATGCCGAAGGAAAATGTTCCTAAGAAGAAAGTTTTTGATTATGAAAAAGATGAACCACCTCATGAGTGGATAGAGTTCCCTACTCCGAAGAAGGACGTGATTTCCAAAGCTCCGTTTCCTTCTCGTTTGGCCAAGCCCAAGGTGGACCCCAAAATGAATAGGTTTGTTGAGATGTTTGAGAAAGTAAATGTCAACATTCCTCTCATTGATGCTTTGAAGGACATGCCGGGGTATGCAAAGCTCTTAAAGGAAATAGTGGCCAAGAAAAAGAAGCAAGAAGCTTGTGAAACCATGGAGCTTTACGAGGAGTGTCATGCCATTGTGCAACGAAATTTGCCACTTAAAAGGAAAGACCCCGGTAGCTTTTCAATTCCTTGTGAGATTGAAGGCCAAAGATTTGAGAGAGCTTTGTGTGATCTTGGAGCTAGCATCAATTTGATGCCTCTCTCGATTTTTAGAAGGTTGAAGATTGGAAAGTTCAAGCCTACCTTGATAGAGCTTCAAATGGCCGACAAGTCCATCACTAGGCCTCAAGGAATGGTGGAGGACGTGCTTGTAAAAGTTGGAGAGTTTGTGTTTCCGGCCGATTTTGTTGTGCTCGACATACCGGAGGATCGAGACACCCCTCTCATTCTTGGCCGCCCATTCCTCGCTACCGGAAGAGCATCTATGGACATCGAGAGTGGAAACCTCACATTCCGAGTAGATGATGAGAAGATGGTCATTTCCATCTATGATTCAATGAAGGAGTCAAAGAAAGCATCTTGCTACAAGCTCGAGGTTGTTTCGCCATCGAAGCTCGATCAAGTGTCTCAAGGGCGTGGCGTGAAGAAGCAAGGAGTGAAGCTCAAGGAGAAGGTGGACTATCCGTCTCGAGGTGGAGGTTTCACCAAGTTTGGGGGAATCAAGTTTCAAGACGAGACCGGAGGTCCATGTCATGAGAAGGTTGCAAATTTCGTAAGTTTTTCAAGCTTTGGGAGCCGGGGCAAGAGTTCGTTTGATGTTCATTGATTCACCTATTGAGGTATCGTCGAGCTAGCGACGTTAAACAAAGCGCTCGTTAGGAGGCACCCTAACACGTATCCTTTTTCTTTAGCGCGTTTATTTTCGTTTATTCTTTGTTATTTCATTTCGTTTTATTTTTATTTTCTATTTTCTCTAAGTACTATTAGATATATAGATTTAAATAGGTTAACTGTTCATAGTATAAGAAATTTAAATAATTAGATTTAAAAAAAAAATAAATGAAATTAATAACGTGAACAGTGTTGTCTTCTTCGCAGGGTTGCAGGCGAGAGATGGAGCAGCTCCGGCGAGCAGCAGCCAGCAGCTTCCACGACGGCGACCTGGGACGGCGACCCGTGGGTCGCCGGGAAGATTCTGCTCGAAACGGCGACCGGGGACGGCGACCCGTGGGTCGCCGGGAAGATTCTGCTCGAAACGGCGACCGGGGACGGCGACCCGTGGATCGCCGGGAAGATTCTGCCCAAAACGGCGACCCACGACGGCGAGCTGTGGGTCGCCGTCGACGTCTTCAACTGCAGAAGCCCTGTTGGCGAGCAGCTGGCCGCCGGCGACGCGTGGGCAGCTCCGGTTCGCGCCAGCAACGCTAGGCAATGCTCCTGCTCACGCCGGCGCCGCTCGTCAAGGCCATTCCTCCGAGAAGCAGATCGATGGCAGCCCCCTTCGCGATTCCGGCGAAAATTGGGGGAGGTTCGTCGCGATTTCGGCGACGTCTTCAATCAAAGCAGCTTTCTTCCGGCGCGAGCAGCGCGATTCCGACGACGTGCAGCAGCTCCCGTCGCGAGCCGCCGGCGAAGTGAACGAACAGCAGCAGCTTCCATTTCCGGCAGTACCTCCGGCGAGGACTCCTGTTCCGGCGGCGGCTAGGAGTGTTTCGGGCACAGATCTAGGTCTGGGCCTCCTCCGGGCCAGATCTGGGCCGGGTCCTTCGGGCCGGGCCGTCCATTTAAAAAAAAAATCAGAAAATTAAAAAAATTGAAACAAAAAATTTAAAAAATTCTAAAAAATTTTAAAAAAAATTCTAAAAATTTGAAAAATTTAAAAAAATTTACAATTTTTAATTGCATACTTTCTCCTCTCCCCCCCCTCTTTTCTTCTAATTTTTGTGCTAAATGTAGTGGGATTCTAAAATTCCTTGTGATTTTGTTGTTTATAGTCAAGAGGAAGACGAATTGTGTGGTGACGAGAGGGGGAGAATTGCAAGGACATGACGGGGGATTCGCCATCGAAAGTGAGACTTGCGGTTGTGGGATCCATCTTGAGACTCATCACATGGAAATGGGAATCCTTCCCCGCCTCGTCCCTTACCTAAATAGCTTGGACATTTGTGAGTAGTACCTTAAATATCTTATGTATATTCGTCCCTCCAACCTTATTTTTGATTTTATTTTCAAAAATAAGTTTGGGGGAGGGGGATAGGATAAGATATTCAAGTTACTTTTTTATATTTCTTCAAGTTATTTTTATCGCATTTCTTTCTTTGTTTGTTTTAAATTTTTATGTTTTGTTTGGAGTGAATTGGTGGTGGAATTTTTGTGTATTGAAGGATGAGTTGTTTTGGTGTGTGCAATTGATTAAAGTGGTGTTTTCATGCTTTAAAACTTTCAAATTTCATTTTAAAAGCATCACTTGAGTTGTAGTGCTTCCTGTTCACATGTCTAGATATTGTGGTTATCACTCATGTGCTTTCAAGAGAGATGCCAATGATGATTTGAGCGGAAAATGCATCACGTTTTTGGTATCTCTCATGTGTGTGTTGAGCATGAAATGGTTGCATAGCATGATTAACTAGGAATGATTGATCTTAGGCACATGAACTCTAAACAAAAGCTTGTGAGATTTGAGCCAAAACATTGCATTAATAACGTTACTTTTTCTTTCTTGTGAGTTTGCCATGTATTGCATTGTTATCTTCTAGAACTTGCCTTCAATCTCGATCGAGGTTGCTATATGTGCTACGAGAACTTAGAAATGATTTTAGGCCCTCACTTGTTAGCCTCATTATTCCCTAAACACAAACCAAATGAAACATTAACTTTGTGGTCCCCCTTGAGCCTTTCAAGCCTTTTTGTTGCTAAATCGGATGAAAGGGGGTGAAGGTTGGTTAAGGGAATCTATTGAGAGGTTGTGAAGAAGTGAGATAGCGAGGTTTGAGGAGTTTGATTGAAGAGATCGGTTTGAGATGAGAATACTCCTATGAGCTCTAAAAAAAAGAGAGGAAAAAATGAAAGAGATGAGAATGTAATTCTCATAGGAAAAAAAAAAAAAAAAGAGTTTGAATAAAGTTAGTTGTGAATGAGAGCATAAAGGAGTTATTCATGAATAGTTGAGAAGCTTCAATCAAGCTTGGGTATTAAAGAGTGTAAAGAGGTGAAATGGTGAAGGTAGAAGGTGGAGAAATTCACACTTAGAGTGTAAAAGAGAAGGTGAAAGTACTTAAGAGATTTCTTAGTCATTTAGCCTAAAAATCCCTACCTAAACCAATGTCCCCACATTACAAGCCTAAATAAAAGACCTAATTGATCTTAGTTCGAGTGCACAACCAAGCGATGGAGATCTTGAGATTTAGGGCAAGCTTATGGTAAGAGCAATGCATGCATGAGTTCGATGAGTGTAAATTTCCTACCATACACTTGAGAGAAAGAGCGATACACTTGCATCTTGAGAGGTTCGGAGTTTCATAATGCTTGAGTGATTGATTTCTTAGTTGAGAGTGTTGTGTGATTGTGGATTGTTCAATGTACTTTGGGAGTTCCATGTTCGAAAATGCTTTATTGAGTGAGTATTTTGAGGCATCTATGATCTTGATTAGCATACCCATATGTGCTTATGTTCTTTGATTATTCGGTCCATTGTCGGGACGAGCAATGGCTTAAGTTTGGGGGAGTTTGATAACCACATATTTAGCATGTTTTAGAGTGCGTCTCGATGCGTGTTTTGGTTGAGATAGGTGTTTAGATGAATAGGAAATGATAGGTTTTTACAATTTATTCATTTTCTATATGCTTTGTGTTTTCTCTCGGTTTCCGTGCTGATTT
This sequence comes from Thymus mandschuricus, assembly GCA_029379335.1. NCBI lineage: Eukaryota > Viridiplantae > Streptophyta > Magnoliopsida > Lamiales > Lamiaceae > Thymus > Thymus mandschuricus. The sequence goes on from CM057083.1 coordinate 8,566,708, forward strand.
CAGGTGCTATGGCAATTTTCTGGGCAAGTTTGACTTATCCTATGTCGAAGCGGATCGAGAGAGGAAGCCGTAGCACTTTGCGGATTAATTTTCCGATGCCGGACGAGAGAGAACGAGCCAAAACCGTGAGAGCGCGCAAACTGTCAAATGTGGGCGGAAATGCACAAGTCAACCGAAAATGCACAAGTCAAACCTCTACTCAACTTTCCAAAAATTACAGATCTTACCCCACCTTCTCAACTCAAGTTTCTAGTATTTGCAATTTGGCCCCAATTTGTGAGAAAACTATAAATAGCTAGTTATTTTCCTTATTTGGTATCTAATAACACTTGCAATTCACTTTTGTGCTACTCTCTTAGAACCCTAGCTATTTCCCTCTTTCCTTTTTGGTATTTTCAAATATTTGTGGATGATCAAGCTTGGATATTGAAGATCATTGAAGCATTTTATTTCCTTTTACTTTCCTTGTTATTTCTACCATGAATTTCCTTCTTTTTGTTGGTTTGATTGTTAGATCTATGAGTGGCTAGATCTCTTAGGGTTTCAAATGATGGATGGTGTGAATTAGGCTAGGATTTAATGGTTTTTGATGTGGATCTACCTTTCCTTTGAGTTGCCCTTGGATTTGATTGAATTTAATTGCATGAATGATTGACATCCATGAGTGCATACAAGGTGTTTGATGGAATGCCTAGGAAGCTTCCATTCATAGCACTTGGCATGAATCCTTGCTCATACTATTTAGTATTGATTTGCATTGCTCCTAGAAAGAATTATGTGAATTGATGTTAGATTAGTAGGCATTGTGCTTTTAGAAGTTGGTAATATGTTTAGAATGGTAAGCATGTTATTCAATCCACTAGTTATCAAGTCTTAGGAGGATGAGATAGCTTGATTTATGTAATAATGCCACTCAAAGGAATTAAAATGGTTTGATACATCACTTGCCTAGTCCTTAGCCTAATCACACCGGAAATCATTTGAATCCTTGCTTGTTTTAATTGAATTTCCACCACTTGTTCTTTACATTACTTGCCTTTATTTTTGCTTGTTATTTCATTTACTTTACTCCTTGCCTAGTTATAAACACCAAAATCATGAATATATGCTTAGATAGTATGATAGGGACTACGTGAACTACTTGATTTTCTATTGATACATTCACTCCTTGTGGTTCGACCCGGACTACTAGCTAGTTCGGTAATTGTATTATTGATAGGCTAGAAATAGCCGAGTCAGGCTGGCCACTAGATTGCCTCTAATGACCACAGTCCAAGAGGAAGGATTCCTCACTGATTGGGAATCCCCAGATGATGAAGATCCCAAAGAACTCAAGGAAGCTACTGTTGACGCATGGGCCAAAAAATGTGCTCAACAGCAGGAGCAAATGAAGCTCCTGGCGAAGGAGCTAGAAAAGCTAAAGAAGCAGAAGCAGATCCCAGAAAGGGCATCTGAAGAGGCATAAGCCGATGAAGGAGAAATTCATATTTCGAATGAGGGTAGGGGTATGATCCACCCTATATCCCAAAGGAACAGAGGACACAAAGTGGAGTTCTCTCATGCCTACATCGATGATAGCAGCCCTTTCTCAGCGGATATCCAAACGGATCCTATCCCAGGGAACTTTAAAACGATTTCCTGTGAATACCAAGGAAAGGGTGACCCTGAGGAACATCTAATGAAATTCGAGAGCTCTGCTTCAACAAAGATCTTCCTTCGCAGCGGCTCGCAGCGCAACACCAGAAGTTGTTAAGAGCATCCAGCTTGGAGACAAATTCCTGGTGGGGTACTACTTTCCAGAATTAGTAGGCCTTTATGAACTTCTCTTGACATTTGCTCCAAGCATCTTTTAGCTTATCATAAATGAACTTCTCGATTTCACAAGCGTCGGGGTGATGAGCTCTTCTCACTTCAATCTCCTCAACAGATCTACCTGTCAGCTCCTTCATCATCTTGTTGAATTTTTCACTCTGCTCGGAGTTGAATTGTGGAGATCTCTGGTTGATGGTTTTGCGGATGAGATCAAATTCATCAGGAGTGTATCGGCCGGAATCCACCATCTCTTTGATTGTGACACGACAGGTATCGATGTCAGCTTGAACAACGCAAGCTTCTGATTCCTCTGGAGTGAATGAAATATAGGCACTTCTCACTAGGCAAGATTGAATCAGCCTGTTTTCTTCCCACAACTTGGCGGCTCTCTTTTCAACCTTCCTAATTCTGGCAACTCTGAGCTTCTCCTGTCTCTCAGCTTCCTTCCTCCTTTCCTCCTCCTCCTTCTTCTTTTCCTTCAAGCGAGAAGCTTTGGCAGTTATATCTTTTTGGATCTTCTGGCGCTTGGCCATGGGATCCTCTTCTTTTTCGGTAGGAGTGGCTCGCTTGGGCTGTGGCTTTGGTGGTGGTGGTGGTGTTATCTTCTTTTTCTCGGCAGTAGGTGGTGTTGATTTCTCAGCAGCAGGTGCAGTAGGGGCAGTGAGAGCGAGTGCTTGAGCAGATGAAGAGGGAGCCGCTTGAGATGGCATCTTTTGAAGCGGCTGGACCAGCGGAATGATAGTAACTCCTTTCTCCATCATTTCAAAATCTTGCTCCATCTATAGAGTTGTAGCAAGGGCAGCATCATCTGCTATTTGTTGTTCGACATGAGCAGACGATCTGGCAGCAGCAGCAAAGGATGAAGCTAGCAGCTTCGACTTCTCCTGGAAAACAACAAGGCCTTTTCCATGCGCCTTCTCTACCTCCTGCTCTTCTCCATCCTTCTCACCTACTTCCTTCCCTTCTCCACTCTTCCTTTCCATACTCTTCTTCCCTTCCCCCTTTTTGATATCATCAAGCTTGCCAATTTGAACGGGGACTATGGCTTTCTCGTCAATGGCCCAACGGAGGCTTGCGAACTCGTTGATAAGAGCACGAAGCGTCCCATCGGTATGCTCGGCAAACAACTTCTCCTTAGCGAGCACCATCTCTGCCGTCTTTTCAGTTATTTCTTCAAGCAACAAGGAGCACTGCTTCTCTCTCTCTATCAGAGCCTTCTCCTTCTGTTCAAGCTTCTCAACTGCTTTGAAGCGAGCGTCGAGCTCCGCTTCAATTTCCGCATGGATCTGCTTCTTTTCTTCCTGCACAAGAAGATCAAAATGGTTACGTGAAGCAGCGAGAGCTCCGCTTCACGGGCAGCAAGACTCCTCTCGCGGATGTTGAGATTTGTGTTGAGCAAGGCAGCTGCACCGATACACACGGCGAGATTATTGGCATCCTTGCTTGCTTTTTCGAGGGTTACACCGAGCTTGGCATGCTTCAGATCAAAAGCTCGTGCTTCCCTTCGGCGACTCTCAAAAGCTCGCTCTTGTCCTCATCATATTTACTCTAGATAATGGCTTTTTCTTGTTCTAGGGTAGCCACGGCCAGCTTTGTGCGAGTGAGCTTGCTCTGCAGATTAACGAACTCGCCTTCTTTCTTTGCAAGCTCACTTTCTTTCCTCTCTACAACATGGTAGGCCTTTGATATGTCCTCCCTGTGTTTTCACACAAGCGAGGCTCTTTCTTGTTCTGTCTTCTTCAATTCACCCTCCAAAGTGACAAGCTTTGTGGTGAACTCCTTCAATCTACTCCTCTCCTCCTCAAGCGCAAGCTTGGCATCACCAGCTCACTTCGTCTCCTCCTCGAGCTTTCCAACAAGCTCGGCCTTCTCACTGTCGAAGTCTCTCTTCTGACTCTCGACCTTCACCTTATCCTGCTCGATTTCCTCATTCATCCTCCTTATTTCTTCTTGGAGATTGAGAATCTCCTGGTCTTTCGTCGACAGCTCCGCCTTGTGCTGTTCAACCATCTTTTGCTCAAGCTCGGAGAACTTTCGCTCTGGGAGCTCTGCGTCCGGGTAGGCACGCTTCACTGCTGCGTCAAGCAGCTCCCAGTACTTGGCTTTATTCAGCAAAGCCTTGAACCAGTCCACACCTACAAATTGAAGCATTTCAGCTTCCTTCTCTGTAATTGCATCTTCCGAGAAAGCTTGGCGGAGGGCGAAGATTTTGTAGTATTCGGTTCCTCGGTAGGTGACATAGGTGAGGAAATCGGTGGCCTTGGTGCGGAGCTCATCATCCATTTGCAGATTGGGGTATCACTTCTGCAGCTTCGCAGCGGCCTACTCCCAGTCTGGTCTGTAACGTTTTAGGGCTTTATCGGCAGGGGATATAGGGGGTGGTTGCATGGCAATTTGAGAGGTGAATGTGGAGTCGATGGTGTTGGTAGGGGAGTTAGGGGTAGAAGCTTGGATTGTGGATTGGATGGGCGCTTGAGTGGTGGCTTGGGTAGGCTCGAACGTTGTGTAGGTTGCGGTTGGGTCGGGGTTGAGTAGTGGGAGGATCTGGTAGAGGCACTGTGCTTGCGGATTCTTCATCATCGTGCTCGAATATGGTGCCACGATGAGTGAAGATCCCTTGGGGATTTCTAGGATGAGGGGGTCTGGGTTGGAATGTTGGCTCGGAAGCTTGGGTTTGTGGGGTTTGTTCTGTTTGGGGTATTTGGGTGGCTTGGGTGGCTTGGGGTTGGTTGGTGGTGGAAGCTTGAGGGATGGTTTGATCGACTTCATCACCTGCTGGTGAGCGAGCTTCCTCATTTCCTGATGATCTCAACAAGGTGTCTTCAAGCGGATCTGCAACATCCTCGCTTGGCTCAACTAGTGAAGCGACTTGCTTCACTTTCTTCTTCTTGGGAGCCGCTCGCTTTGCAGGTAAGGCGGCTCGCTTGGATTTCTTCCCTCTTTTCTCAGCTATGGGAGCTGCAGGGCGCACAGTTTTCTGCAGTATCCCTCGATCGATCACGAGCTTCCCAGACTTGGACAAGTCATTGAACATGCTCGTCTTCTTGTATTCAAGTGTTCCAGTCCAATTCCTCCCCGGGAACAATTCCTCCAGAGCGTACGATAGCTTCCCAAAGAAGCGAAGCTTCCCCTTTCATATGATGGTGATGGTGCTGCCTTCTTCATATTCAAAATCCCTGGCAGCCTCTTGGATGTTGGAGATAAACCAGTCGAACCAGTTGAATTTGGTTCCGGTCAGATTGTCCACAATCGCGCTCACGGCGAAGAGCTTGCTGTCGGAAACCTGCCCTAGGGTTCCGATGTTGCACACCACCGATTTGGTGTACAACTCGAAAATATAGTTGTAGGGCTTCTCCAGATCAGTCCTCATGTTGTTACCCTTGCCCTTCCATTCGGCGTTTCTCTTTGCAGTAAATCGGGTGTACTCCACCTCCACCGATAGTTCCAGTTTCGAGAGAGCGTCTGTTGGTCCCGGATTGTTAGAGGAAAAACACGTGGGGGGGGGGGGGGGGGGGGGGGGAGGGTGAATACGTGTTTTGAAGTTTTTCAACTTCTTTTCCAATAACTCAGAGTTTTAAGTAAAGTGCTCGCTTGAAAACTAAGACCTAGCCGAGGGCTGGATCTACAGTATAAGCTAGTCTCTTTACCTAAGCAAATGCTTGATCAAGAGTGAGACTTTACTCAAGATGCGGAAATTCGGTGAGCTAATCTTTCCTAAGTATTTGAAAATACAATTTAAGTTTGTTAAGAATGCTTGTGCAATGGATAACCAAACAGTAAACAAAATAGAGAGATTAGGGTTAGAGATATGACACGACGATTTAGAGTGGTTCGGTGATAAAACACGTATGTCCAGTTGTTGCACTAGGCAACTAGTTCTCTTCACTCAAGAACCTTGAAGATTACGGGTTCTTCAAAAACCTATGTCAAGATCGAGCTTCACTCGCTTGGATCTGACGACGACTGGGTGATTACGGGTTCACCACACAAAACCTAAACTGGACTTGAAGCTTTACTTGCTTCAATCCGATGACAGGGAGATTACGGGTTCTCCTTACAACCTAAGTTTCAATTGAGCTTCACACAATCGAGGACTGTGTAAGCCTGGATCTAGACTCTATGATCGAGGCTTCTACTATCGAGGAAAGTAGAGCCTTGGATCGAAAACAACCTCTTGACGAACACACAAAACCTAACAGAACTTTAGGGTTAGGGTTTTTGGTTTCTCGATAGACACACTAATGAAGAGCTCTTTACAGTGAATGCAAAGATGGCTAAAGCTCTTCTCTAAGCTTGGATATGGAATGGGCTTAGAACTCTAAGTGTGAAGGTTGCGATGACGAGTTTCGATGGAACTGAAACTCGGAGAACACTTGAAACAAAGACTCTAAAGTATGCTGAAAGCTGGGAGTATTTGTTTGCAGTAGGCGCTGAATGCTCAAGTAGTGTTCTATTTCTCTTCGTCTTCATCCTTCACTATTTATAGGCGGAGGGTTGGCCGAGATCCGTTGCTTGGTAGGTGGCTTTGTCCCTCCTCCTCTCGACAGTACTTGCGCAGGCTTTTGCTTTTCCAGGCGCGCCAGTTTGTCCATTTGCCAAAAATGGCTAAGTTCCAAACATAACAGTAACTGGAGCAAGCCAGTACTGTTGCGGCGCCCTTGTCGGCCTGGCAGTCAACACCGCTATTCCTCTCTTCATTCGACACGTGGAGATCTTGCAATAAATGCGGCGATCTTCAGTTGACTCGAGTTTGAACTCGACGTTCAAATTGGAGCGGGAATTGACCTGTCGCTTTCTGTTAGGTAGGGGCTCGCTTCGCTTTAGATTTGGAGCGTCCGCTTCAAGTGAGTCGCTTCGGGTCATACTTGAAGCGTCTATTTGGAAATAAAATTTCCGAGTATTGCTTAAGTAAAATTTGACCCGCTTTGACTTTCGCTGTAGCACTCGCTTCGCTCGCTTTAGTGGACTCGCTTCGAATCTACTGTAGCGCTCGCTTCGCTTCGCTGTACTTCGGCACGCATTGCTTCGGCTTGCTAGACTTGCTTCGCTTGAAAAACACACTCAAGCGAGTGGCCTTCACTTGAAATTCCTGCAGTCTATAAACTAAGTGACTAAAGCAAAATAAAAGCCATCCTAACAGTATAGGCTTAGAAAATTCTAACCTATTTCTACATCATTTAGGGTTGCTTGAGAATAGGATAATTAGGGGTTTTGGGATCAAATCAAAACATATATAATCATCAAAGTGTCCCACTAGAGTTCCCCCTTAACATGTTATTTCCTTAACAATTCCCAATAATTTCCCCCTTTATGATGATGCCAAAACCCAACTTTAAAATTAGATTTTCTAACCTAGCTAACCGTGGAAAGTACTTCAAGCGACTGCTTCCTTTGCAGATTTGCTCAATTCATTTCTTTTTAAGTTCCTTCCCCCCACCCCCCTTTTTTTTTTTTTTTTTTTTTTTTTTTTTTTTTTTTTTTTCGGTTAAGCAGTTGAGTTTTGTAGCATAAAGAGAGATCATTCACAAAGCTTGTAACTGACACAGTTTGACAAAAATTAAATTTAGGATAAATGAACAAGCAATTCACAACATAAATGGAATTTTAAGGATCTTCTGCAGGCTTCTGCTCCTCCTCCTTCTCTTCTTCCAAGTAGTAGGCAGAAAGAACCTTCTCTTCCATAGTCTTTATGTTATACTGGTTTGGTTTGAAGCTGCTCTCCAATCTCAATGCTTCATCAATCTCTTCATCAATAATCCTCCTGTTTGGAACGCTTGAGTTCGGCAAAAACGGCATGGGAAAATCTGTTACTACGGGCACTTTGATAATGATGGGTTTAGGATCAGCTTCCTCCGCCCGTGTGAAGATTTTCCGCCGCAACTCTTCATTGTAGTAGCACAGGAAGTTGTTGAGAGCATCCAGTCTTGAGCACTCATCTTGATAAGGTACTACTTGCCAGAAGTAGTGTAGGCCTTGATGAACCTTTCTCTGCAGATGGGCCACATCTCAAGAAGATCGCTGAGATGAAATCTTCAATTTCTCTAGCATCTGGATGATTTCCTCTTCGCACAACCAGCTCCTCCTCCGTTCTGCTGGTCAACTCTTCCATTATCTTGTGAAATTTGGCACTTGCTTCAGAGTTGAATTGCGGTAGCTTTGCATTGACAAGCTTGCGGATTAGCTCACACTCATCACTAGTGTAGCGCTTGGAATCCACCATTTCTTTGATTGTAACCCTGCAAGTGTCAATCATTGCTTGAGCTTGGCAGGCTTCAGATTCCTCCGACGTGAAGGGAATGTAAGAACTCCGAGAGATGGCAGATTGGATGAGCCTCACTTCATTCCAGTGGGACTCAATCCGGCCTTCTATGACTTTAATTCTTTTGAGTTTAAGTCCCTTCTCCTTCTCGGCATGTCTCTTCTTTTCTTCTTCGCTCCTCTTCCTCCTTTCGTAGCGACCGGACTTTGCAGCGACTATCTGCTGCATCCTTTGGCACTTAGCCGCAGGATCATCTCCTCTAGTCTCTGGTGCTGTGCGCTTAACCTGAGTTTTCGGCGCTGGAGGTGGTGGCATATCTTTCTTCTTTTTTGTGGGAGCAAAAGGAATGACAGCTTGGCTAGATGGAGCGACTGGAGCAGTATCTGAAGCGAGTGCAGCAGCTGAAGCGGGCGCTTTTGATGATGAGCCTGAAGCGTCTGCTTGGGATTTCTTTCTCAGATCAAACTCTTTCTGTAGAGCCACAACGAGAGCTTCGTTTGCTGCAATCTGTTCCTCGGTTGCTTCTTGGTATGAGCAGTAGAAACAACGGGAAGAGCAGCCATTGAAGAAGCTAGCAACTTCCCAGCTAGCGACTTGCGGGGCTCCTCGAAGCTTGCCTTGTCCTTTCCCTTCTTACGAGTGATAGGGTGTATTTTTACCCTATTATCTAAGTGTTATATTATTGTTTTCTTGTCTTATTTTGATAGTTTAGCTCATGTTTTGTATTGTTTACGTTATTTCGAGCTAGATTACGCTTTTGGGTTGTTTTGAGTGTTTTTAGGGCTTTTATGTCGAGAAAACCCAAGATGAGATGAGAGGCGACGAAACCAAGGAAGAGATGAAGTATTGATCCCAAGTTCTGACTTCTCATGATTTTTTGGAAGAGTTATTCTGGAAAATTGAAAGCATAGCATTGAAGAGGGGTTCGATATGAGCACGTAGGCGAAAACGGAGGTCAATTCGGAGTTCGGATGAGGAAGATATGACCGAAACAAGAAAGTTGCGCAGAACCCTCTCGACCCTCTCGACCCCCCTCTCGATCGAGAGAGGTGTCGAGAGGTGGCTTCTGTTTTCCAGCCGGGATTTTTCCTAAAAGGCAATTTTTGACTTTTTCTTGGTTTCCTTGTACAATTAGGTATTGGATGTAAACTTCTACCCTATAAATACCTCTAAACTTATCATTGTAAGGCCAACAACATAGAGACAACAATAATCTCTCTACTCTCCACCATACTTTTAGATTAGGTTTTCTTAGATCTAGATTTATTTTATTTATGAAGAATTGAAGATTCATCAAGATTCAAGAGTTTTTCTATCCCTTGTGCTTTTACTTTATGCTTTTAATTATGTTTATTCTTCCTTCTACCTTTCTTTTAATTATGTCTAGCTAAATTTCTTTTAGTTGATTTTAGGGTTTGAATGCCTAATTGAATTTATGTTAGTGTTTTTGTTTATAATTAGCCTTTCAATCTAGATGCATGTTTTCATGGTGCTTATTCTCATGCATGATTAATTGATCACTAATTGTGTATGCATAGTTATGTTTATATGCCTTGATAGGATATTGCATAATAGATCTCATGAATACGTGGTATGATGATTTGATTTGTCTTAATTGAGTTTGAATTATCATATGTTTGCATATAATTGATTTGGGTGTCATAATTGAACCTAGTTGATTATATCATTGATACTCGTTCTATTTTGCACTTAATTTGATATCTATGCGTCCGAAAGGATATTAGGATCATATTAGGTGACGACTTGCATTGCTTTCATCGGGGTGTAGGTTATTTTTCATGTATCACATTTAGATTGGATTAAATTGGTTAATTGTACTCATTAATTGCTTGCATATATTTGATTAGGTAGGCTTCCCTAGAATCAACACTTTTCCTTATTTGATTTATTTGTTTCCTTATTTGCTTATTTTCCTTATTTGTTTAATTGCTTATTTATTTGTTTCCTTATTTGTGTTCTCTTTTATTTATTTTATTTATTTGCCTAGGATTATAATACCACATTCTTATTTTCTTAATTGCCTAGACATCAGTTTAATTCTAGAGTAGAGGTACTTTGTGTGATTTCGATATATCAATCCCTGTGGATACGATACTCGTACTTTCTTATACTATACCTATTTTGTGTGGTAGAATATAGTGCGATCAAATTTTGGCGCCGTTGCCGGGGATTGATTAGATTTCACATAGATATTTTGAAATAGGATTAATAGGTGATTTAGGCGTTTATTTTTCTGTTTTTGTGAATTGATCTAATCGGTTTCTTTCTTTGATTGAAGTGATTGATACACCACCCTCGTCACCACCAAATTCACCAAAGGATCAAAGTTCGATGGCGGATCAAGGAGTGAAGAGGACTCTCAACGATCGATTCAAACCGGTTGTTGATCAATTCCAGAATGGAGGATGGGGGACTGTTGAGGCTACCGATTACGAGATCAAAGCTTCCCTCATCAACATGGTGCAAGCAAATCAATATGGAGGCATACCGATGGAGGATCCTAATGCTCACCTGAAGCAAATTCTCAACATTTGTGCCACCTACAAGGCAAATGGAGTGCCTGCAGACTACATCAAGCTCAGTCTCTTCGAGTGGTCTCTCAAGGATGATGCTAAAGAGTGGCTTGAGGATATAGAGAATCGAGCCGAGATAAAGACATGGAGCGAGCTGTGCAAACTGTTCTTAAATAAGTTCTTCCCACCTTCGAGGGCTCAGAGGCTTCTAAACGAGATCAAGAAATTCCAACAATTTGAAGATGAGTACCTTTACGAAGCATGGGGGAGATTCAGAAAGATGCTTCGTGTATGCCCCAATCATGGTCTGGACAAGGGGGAACAAATCTTTTGCTTCCATCAAGGATTGAACAAGCAATGCAAGAAGGAGCTCGATTATGCATCTAAAGGAGGATTCTTAAATAACGATGTAGAGACGGCTTGGGAGATCATCGAGCTCAACGTCAACACAAGTTATGAGGAGGCTACTGATAGAAGAGTTGGGAGAAGAAAGGTTGCCGCCATTGGATACGAAGCTTATGATGATTTGATGGAGAAATACACCAAGACGGCAATGGAGTTGGATGCTTTCAAGAAGACTTATGATCCCAACAATCAACGCCATCCAAACATATCTCCTAGCTTCCATGAGGAGAATAGAGTTGTCCAAGAGCCGAAGAAGGAACCTTCATTGGAGGAGTTGATTAAGAATCTCATATCAACGACGACAAATAAAATTGGAGCCTTGGAGTCTAGTGTAGAAAATTTGACCAAGCACATGAACATGTTGGATGCTCGAGTTAGTCAAGTAGCAAATGCTCAAGGAGGAGTCCATAAGCCCGACCACCAAGTTCATGCTTTCGAGCTTCGGAGCGGCACTTGGTACACAAATCCATCATTGGAAGCTGAAGATACTGGAGAAGGAAGCCACAAGGATTCGGAGTTCGAGGAGACGAGGAGACAAGTGCCGAATCGGGGGCCTCTCGACACCCCTCTCGATCGAGAGGCCTATCGAGAGGTCAACAATGAGATACAGAAGGGTCCTCTCGACACCTCTCTCGATCGAGAGGTCTGTCGAGAGGCTGCCCAGAAAATTCCAAAGAAACCTCTCGACACCCCTATCGATCGAGAGGGGGATCGAGAGGTCAAAGCTCGAGGTCAGAAGGTACCTCTCGACACCTCTCTCGATCGAGAGGGTGATCGAGAGGGTGCACAACCGCCCCAATTTCCGACTTATCTTCCGAAGGCTCCCTTCCCTCAACGATTGGCCAAGACGAAGCAAGATGAGAAGTATCAACGATTTTTGGAGATGCTTCAAAAGTTCAACATCAACATCCCGCTTCTCGATGCTCTTCGAGCCATGCCCGATCACATGAAGTTCATCAAGGATGCGGTCTCGGGAAAGAAGAAGTGGGGCAAGTTCGAGACGATCAACCTAACGGAGGAGTGTAGCGCGGTGATTCAAAAGAAGCTCCCATTGAAGCAAAAGGATCCCGGGAGGTTCACACTAGCATGCAAGATCGGAGATCAAGTGTTCAAGAACGTGTTATGTGATCTTGGTGCTAGCATCAATTTGATGCCCCTCTCTATCTTCAACCGACTCAAGATTGGAAAGATGAAGTCGACTACTATTTCCCTACTTATGGCGGATCGATCAGTTTCTTATCCAAGGGGGATAGTTGAGGATGTGCTCGTGCAAGTTCAGAATCTCGTGTTCCCGGCTGATTTTGTAGTGTTGGATATGCCCGAGGATGAGAATCAACCATTAATCTTAGGACGGCCATTCCTAGCTACGGGGAGAGCTTTGATCGATATTCAAGATGGAGATTTGACATTTAGAGTCAATGGAGAGGAGTTGAAGATTTCCATCTATGAAGCAATGAAGAGGCCCGATGATCATCGTGAGGATGTTTTTGCCGTTCAAGTCTTGAAACCACCTATACCGCCGGCACCGGATGAAGTTCTCAACAATAACATCACCAAGTTGTTACACCATTACTTGGAGATTGCCGAAGCTTGCGAGGAGATTCTCGAGTTCTTAAATCAGTTGGAAGCAATTCCACCATTGAAGTTAGCCGAATTCAAGAGATCAATCGATGGAGCCATGAAGAAACTTGATGATGGGGGAGAGACGAACTTTTATTTTGATCCACCTTGATAAGAGGTATCGTCGGGCTAAAGACGTAAAACGTAGCACTTGTTGGGAGGTAACCCAACTCTATATTTAATTTTCAGTTTTTGTTTTATTTATTTTTGTTTTTGTTTTTCTTTGAGTCTTATCTTTTATTATGCTTTTTATCCAAGAATTTTCGAAGCTTGTGAGTTGTAGGTTTTCTTGACGAGGTTTCGACTAAGAAGAGAAGATCAATAGTAAGCTAGCTTCGGTGAAAGGTACGCTCGTTAACTTAACCACTCCTTCTTCTTAAACTTATTCCTTCATCATGATTCGAAATAAGTTTGGGGGAGGGGGAAGTGTGGCTTTGTTAACTCGTTTACATGGGTTCTTGGATTGTAGCTTAATTTTTGGATATTTCATTAGTAGTTTTATTTTAGTTGAGTCAAAAAAGCATGTGATGATAGTATTGTGAATTTGGCCAATGATAGGAAATTTTTGTTTGATTTTTGGAGAAAATTTCATGATCTTTATTATGCATAGATCCTTGGCGAAGCGACGCATTTTATTTGATGAATTTGAATTATGTTATGATATCGGGAACTAGTTAGTTTGAACCCGTGAGATTTGAGCTATTTGTGCATATTTATGCCTATTCTTTGATTGAGTGATCATGCATTCTTCATTGTTTCTAGAACTTGCCTTGTTTCTCCATCAAGACCTTAGTATATTTATGAATTAGGAGATGATCTTAGGCCATCTTTCTTTAGCCACATGATTCCTATACACTAACCTTGTTCACAATCCTTTGTTTACCCCTTTTGAGCCTTTATTAGCCGTTCTTTGTAAAACCGGATGATAGGAGGTTTGGATGGTTATGGGTATCTTTTGGTAGTTAGTTGTATAGAAGGAGTTGAAAAGAATATTTTGTTGTGGTGTAGAGGGAGAAGAAAAGAATTGTAGATGCTTGTATAGTTTGTTAGCCATCCCTATAAGCTTAAAAAAAAATTGTAAGTATGAAAAAAAAAAGGAAAAGAAAAGAAATATAGAGCCCTTGTTCATTATTAGAAAGAACATTTTTAGTTGAGCTCTAGAAGGAAAAAAAAAACAGAAAAAAAAAAGAGAGAGAGAAGAATATAAGCATAAGGGGATAGTTAGCTTGAGTTGATTGTTTGCATCTTTGATATGTTGAGTTTGTATTTGGTGTGTTGGATGGTAGAAGATGGAGTAAAATCTATACTTTGTTTGGATTTGAAAAGAGGTTGATGATTTGTAGTATTTTGAGTCACTTAGCCTATACATTCCCTACCTTAACCAATGTCCCTACATTACAAGCTTTTATAAAGACCTTTTTGATCTTAGTTTGTAAGTATTACATTAGGTGGAGATGTTGAGATTAGGGGCAAGCCTATGGTAAACATGTTGCATTGCATTGATATTGAGTGAACTCATGATGTGCATTATTATATACATCTTTTCTTTGAGAGAGTTGAGTGTTCACTTACATATACATAATTTCACATGTTGGAGAGTGTTCTTTGATTGATTGGCATGCTTTGAGTTTGTTGAATGGATTGTGTTATTGATGCTAAGGTAGTATGCATAGTTTTGATCATGAGGATGGATTGTTTTTGAAAAGTTTTGAGGCCTACATAGTTCACAATGCTTGAGTCTATTGTTTATTTCGTTTTTGTTATTGTTCGGGACGAACAATGTTTAAGTTTGGGGGATTTTGATAGGGTGTATTTTTACCCTATTATCTAAGTGTTATATTATCGTTTTCTTGTCTTATTTTGATAGTTTAGCTCATGTTTTGTATTGTTTACGTTATTTCGAGCTAGATTACGCTTTTGGGTTGTTTTGAGTGTTTTTAGGGCTTTTATGTCGAGAAAACCCAAGATGAGATGAGAGGCGACGAAACCAAGGAAAAGATGAAGTATTGATCCCAAGTTCTGACTTCTCATGATTTTTTGGAAGAGTTATTCTGGAAAAGTGAAAGCATAGCATTGAACAGGGGGTTCGATATGAGCACGTAGGCGAAAACGGAGGTCAATTCGGAGTTCGGATGAGGAAGATATGACCGAAACAAGAAAGTTGCGCAGAACCCTCTCGACCCTCTCGACCCCCCTCTCGATCGAGAGTGGTGTCGAGAGGTGGCTTCTGTTTTCCAGCCGGGATTTTTCCTAAAAGGCAATTTTTGACTTTTTCTTGGTTTCCTTGTACAATTAGGTATTGGATGTAAACTTCTACCCTATAAATACCTCTAAACTTATCATTGTAAGGCCAACAACATAGAGACAACAATAATCTCTCTACTCTCCACCATACTTTTAGATTAGGTTTTCTTAGATCTAGATTTATTTTATTTATGAAGAATTGAAGATTCATCAAGATTCAAGAGTTTTTCTATCCCTTGTGCTTTTACTTTATGCTTTTAATTATGTTTATTCTTCCTTCTACCTTTCTTTTAGTTATGTCTAGCTAAATTTCTTTTAGTTGATTTTAGGGTTTGAATGCCTAATTGAATTTATGTGAGTGTTTTTGTTTATAATTAGCCTTTCAATCTAGATGCATGTTTTCATGGTGCTTATTCTCATGCATGATTAATTGATCACTAATTGTGTATGCATAGTTATGTTTATATGCCTTGATAGGATATTGCATAATAGATCTCATGAATACGTGGTATGATGATTTGATTTGTCTTAATTGAGTTTGAATTATCATATGTTTGCATATAATTGATTTGGGTGTCATAATTGAACCTAGTTGATTATATCATTGATACTCGTTCTATTTTGCACTTAATTTGATATCTATGCGTCCGAAAGGATATTAGGATCATATTAGGTGACGACTTGCATTGCTTTCATCGGGGTGTAGGTTATTTTTCATGTATCACATTTAGATTGGATTAAATTGGTTAATTGTACTCATTAATTGCTTGCATATATTTGATTAGGTAGGCTTCCCTAGAATCAACACTTTTCCTTATTTGATTTATTTGTTTCCTTATTTCCTTATTTTCCTTATTTGTTTAATTGCTTATTTATTTGTTTCCTTATTTGTGTTCTCTTTTATTTATTTTATTTATTTGCCTAGGATTATAATACCACATTCTTATTTTCTTAATTGCCTAGACATCAGTTTAATTCTAGAGTAGAGGTAGTTTGTGTGATTTCGATATATCAATCCATGTGGATACGATACTCGTACTTTCTTATACTATACCTATTTTGTGTGGTAGAAAATAGTGCGATCAACGAGCAAGCTCTGCCCGTACCTCTCCATCCATCTGCTCCTCCTGACCTCCATATCCTCCTTCAACTCCACTTCCCCCTTCGATCAAGCTACCATCTTCGATCCTTCTCTCTCTTTCAACATTTCCTCCTTGATCCACAATATTTCCCCCCTTATCTGAAATCTTTTCCCCCTTTTGGCATCATCAAGACTGCCGGGGGTGGTGATGATCATCTTTCCGCTGATAGATTGATGAATGGCGTCAAATTTGGTGTAGACACCATGAAGCATCTGCTCAGCTCGCTTCGCGAAAACGTGCTCTTGAGATAGCACGATTTCTGCTGTCTTGGCTGAAATCTCATCAAGCAGGTATTGACACTGCTTATCCCTTTCTTTGACTGAAGCCATCAAGCTTTCTAGTGGCTCCACTTCCTTGAAGCGAGCGTCCAGCTCCGCTTCAACTTCAGCTTGGATTATCTTGCGCTTCTCTTGCAAGACGAACCCTAAATGATTCTGGGCCGCTTCAAGTTCAGCCCGTGCAGTGGCAATAGCTCTTTCTCTTCTGTTCAAAGACACATTAACTTGAGCAGCACCAGCCATCTTGACGGTAAAATCTCCCGCCAACTTCTGTACTTGATATATTTTTATGGCCAGTTCTGCCTGCTTCAAGTCAGTGGCTTGGGCACTCCTTCTCCTACTTTCCAATTCGCTCTTTTCCTCTTCACGCTCGAGTTTTAGGATTTTTGTTTCTTTCTCAAGCGTGTCGAGTGCCTTCTTGGTCCTGGTCAACTCGCTCCCGAGCTTGATCAGTTCCTCATCTTTCTCCTCCACAACCTTCCTTTTTCTCTCTAGGTCCTTAGACACCTTCTTCTTCTCTTCCTCCACAGCAACTAGCTTGGAGTTGACATCCTTCAAGCGTCTCCTCTCAGCTTCAAGCGACTGCTTGAGCTCTTGATTATTTTTCTCCTTCTCATCTACCAATTTTACTTTCTCCTCCACCAGTTTCTCCTTCTCATCCACCAACTTTGCCTTCTCCTCGAGTTTTGCCTCCAACTCGAACTTCGATTTGTCAAAATCTGCACGCAGATTCTTGACCTCCTCCATCTTCTTCTCCAACTCCTCAGTCTTCCGCGTGATCACGCTTTGAAGACTAACAATCTCCTCCTCCTTTACCTCCATCTCCTCCGCATGCTCTTTCAAAAGTCTTTGCTCATGAATGGATGGCATTCGCTCTGGGATCACGGCGTCTGGATACGCTCGCTTCACTTTAGCATCCAATTTCTCCCAGTAGCTAGCCTCGTTAATAAATACATGGAATCCATCGACTCCAATAAAGTTGAGCATCTCCGCCTCTTTTGCTTCAATTACCTCCTCCTTGAAAGCTTTACGGAGATTGAAGATCTTGTAATACTCCGTTCCTCGGTACGCGATGTACGTGAGGAAGTCAACGGCTTTGGTGAAGAAGTCCTCAGACATCTCCACGGCGGGATAACGGTTTTGGATGGTCTCTGCAGCTAGCTCTCTGTCCCTCAAGTACCGGGTTAGAGCTTTTTCTTCTGCGGATGGGGGCGGGGGTTGAGTTGGTGGTGGAATGATGGTGATTTCTATATCAGCTATTTGGGTGGTGTGAGTGGTGTCGGCTGAAGTGGCCAATTCTGAAGGTGAGTTTGGTGTTGAGGCTTGGACGGTTTCGGCTTGAGTGGTTTGGGGTGGTTGAGTTTGGGTAGGTGTGAAGAGTGAAAAAGTAGCATCAGGGTCTGTGCTGAGCAGAGGGATTTTTGGAATGTGGATGGAAGAAGTGGATACTTCTTCATGGGGTGAGGTTTGTTTTTGTGTAGTGGATGTTTTAGGTTGGGGTTGAATGTGTGGTTGGGCAGTAGATGAGGCTTGGGGTTCTTGAGGTGGCTGAATTTGTGCTGAGGGTGTTTGGGCTTGGATTTTAGTGGTTGAAGGTTGGGGAATTGCTTGATCTTTGGCTGGAGAGGGGATGGGTTGATCGACTTCAACTTCTTTCTCGAGCGGCTGCTTCTCAGCCTCGCTCACTTCAAACAATGCAGTTACTCGCTTCACTTTCTTGGGTCACTTCGAACCCACGGTTCGTTTGCCCTTCTTCTCCTCGCTTCGCCTTTCGGCGACGGGTGCTGCGGGAGGCACTTCAACGTCGAAAACTCCCAGATCCACTGGAATCTTGTCAGTCTTGTACAAGTTGAAGAAAATTGAGTTTTTCTTGTACTCCACTGTATCTGTCCACTTCCTGTTCTTGAACAGTTTCTCCAGAGCATAAGAAATTCTGGAGAAAAATCTCAGCTTTCCCTTGCGAAAAATCTGATTGGTGCTTCCTTCCACGAACTTGAAGTCCTTGGCAACCTCGTGAATTTGGTTGAAAAACCAACCATGCCAGTTAAACTTCATCCCGGTCAGACTGTCCACGATGACAGTTGTAGCAAACAACTTTGTGTCGGAGAGCTGGCCTTGAGTTCCGATACTGCAAAGTATCGATTTGGAGAAGAGTTCATAGATATAGTTAAAGGGAGTGACTAAATCTGATCTTATGCTGCTGTGTTTCGGCTCGAACTCAGCATCTTTATCGACGGCGAAACGGGCATACTCCACGTCGATGGACAGCTCTAGATCCGAAAAGGAGTTCGCTCCTTCTTCCGGCAGGTTGAAAACTCCGGCTATGGCACTCAGATCCACTTCCACCGGCTTCCCGTCCATCGGATCTGTGAACGTTGATGAGTTCTGTCCCTCCTTCAAGTTAAGTAAAATTTCTGCTACAGCCTTGGCCAGAATTTTCTCCGGTACCGCAGTGACGAACTCCCACAAGCCTGCCGTGGTCACAGCCATGCGGAAGAATTCGTTCTCTTCAACAACCTTTTCGTCGAGGTGAGGCTCAACGTTGATGTTCTCAGTGGGTTTTGATAGAAACTCCTCCATTGCCTGGATTACTTCTTTCTTCATTGTTGGATATTTAGAGAATATGGATTGAGGATTTAAAAACTGGGGGGGGTGAGACTCGTGATTTGCAGAGAGAAGCAGAAATTGCACGAGAATGGTAAATTTTGAGAGTGATGAAAGTTTCTGCACTCTGCATCGACGCCCTTTTATAGACTTAGGGTTTGGCTGACGTGGCAGGGGTAAGTCAGTAAATTCCCTGAGAGTCCTGTTTGTATACGGCGGAAACCGGCGATTTGATTGACGTGTCCGGCGTCACCACAGTAAAAGTGAGCCGCCAAGTTGACTTGGCACTCCACGTGGCCTTCTGTGACTCGTCTGTTTAACCGGCGTTGATCCAGCGGCTGTGATTCAAAAACTGTTGAGATTCAACGGTTGGATCGTGTGCAAAGTTCCCGCTTCAAATTTGGTTCGAACACCACGCGCCCGATAATTCTGCTTTGTACGTGAATCTGCATTTAATGCAAAGTAAAAAGTAAAATTGCACTCGAGTGCGGACAACTCATACGCTTGACTTTGTACTCGCTCGCTTCGAGTGTGGCCGCATGGCTTTTACTCGCTTGCGGAGTACTCGCTTGGCGTGATTGTTCCACACTCGCTTGCGATGGCTCGTTTGAGTGTCAAAGCACTCGCTTGCCATCTGAAGCGACTGATATAAGAAATTGTTTCTGATTTACATACTTTGAGGATAAACAAGAATGTTTTCCTCTTTGTATTTGTGTCAGATTCATTTTATATTTTCCACATGGTAAATGAAGGTTTCTAGCACGCTTCAGTTTACTTAGTGTACTTAAAATTGAAATGCTTACTAGTCAATCTCACATTGTAGGAGATTGATACCACATATGTAGACATCTTTTTGCTCCTTGTTAGACCTCTTTGAGCTTGTTGGTCTTGCCTTAAGCTTGGTCTTCTTGGCATTCATCTCTTCCATCTTCCTCTATGAACTAGAGACTCCACCATCGAAGGAATGAGGGGGAGAATGAATAGAGTACACAAGCTTACTACAACCCGAAGGGAGCTTCACGTAAGTGTACTTATTCACGATGGATGGGAGATGAGTACAAGTCCTTATCTCAGAGCAGAATTGGACAGGATGATGATAACCACATATTTAGCATGCTTTAGAGTGCGTCTCGATGCATGTTTTGGTTAAGATATGTGCTTAAATGAATAGGAAATGATAGGTTTTTACAATTTATCCATTTTCTATATGCTTTGCGTTTTCTCTCGGTTTCCGTCCTGATTTCAGGTGCTGTGGTAATTTTCTGGGCGAGTTTGACTTATCCTATGTCGAAGAGGATCGAGAGAGGAAGCCTTAGCACTTTGCGGATTAATTTTCCGATGCCGGACAAGAGAGAACGAGCCAAAACCGTGAGAGCGCGCAAACTGCGAAATGTGGGCGGAAATGCACAAGTCAACCGAAAATGCACAAGTCAAACCTCTACTCAACTTTCCAGAAATTACGGATTTTACCCCACCTCCTCAACTCAAGTTTCTAGTAATTGCAATTTGACCCCAACTTGTGGGAGATCTATAAATACGTTCTTATTTGCTTCAATTGGCAACTTTTATCACTTGAATTCACTCTTGCATTATTGCTTAGAACCCTAGCTTTTCCCTCCTTACCTCTTTAGTATTTTCAAATATTGTTGAAGATTATGTTTGGAGATTGAAGATATTGTTGAAGATTTCTTCTCTATTTTCTTCTCTTGTCATTTTCATTATGCTTTTACTTGTTGTTGATGGTTTGATGCTTAGATCCATGCTAGGCTAGTTCCATTGAGGTTTCAAATGATGGATGGTGTGAATTAGGCTAGGATTTTATGGTTTTTGATGTGGATCTACCTTCCTTTGAGTTGCCCTTGGATTTGATTGAATTTAATTGCATGAATGATTGACATCCATGAGTGCATACAAGGTGTTTGATGGAATGCCTAGGAAGCTTCCATTCATAGCACTTGGCATGAATCCTTGCTCATACTATCTAGTATTGATTTGCATTGCTCCTAGAAAGAATTATGTGTATTGATGTTAGATTAGTAGGCATTGTTATTCAATCCACTAGTTATCAAGTCTTAGGAAGATGAGATAGCTTGATTTATGTAATAATGCCACTCAAGGGAATTAAAATGGTTTGATACATCACTTGCCTAGTCCTTAGCCTAATCACACCGGAAATCATTTGAATCCTTGCTTGCTTTTATCGATTTCTTTACTTGTTCCTTTATTTGTTCTTTACATTGCTTGCCTTTATATTTTTCTTGTTATTTCATTTACTCATTACTTGCCTAGTTGTAAAACACCAAAATCATGTATATGTGCTTAGATAGTATGATAGGGACTACGTGAACTACTTGATCTTCTATTGCCATATTCTCCTTGAGGTTCGACCCGGACTACTAGCTAGTTCGGTTATTGTATTATTGATAGGCTAGAAATAGCCGAGTCAATTTTTGGCGCCGTTGTCGGAGAGTGATTAGATAGACATTTCAATAGTTTGTTTAGTCACTTGTTACTAATCTAAGCTTGTTTTTAATTTCTCTTTCTTTTTGTTTTGAAGGTACATGCTCACAAGGTCCAAGGGGAGACTTGTAGAGCCACTTGTCTTGGAATTTGAGAGAAGACATAGGAGAAGAAATTCTAGAGAAGAACAAGGCATGGGTGATCAAAACCCAAATATGGAAGCCATCATGAGGAGAATGGAAGAAATGCAAGCGGAAATTGATGAGCAAAAGAGGAAGGCTAATGAGGTGCCACAACCTCCTATCAACTCTATGTATCAAGCTCCAACGGAACAATATCAAAGAGGGGAGTGGGGCACGATCAATGCTAACAATTTCGAGTTGAAGACCGGCTTGATTCAAATGGTTATGAATGCTCAATTCGGAGGAAGCCCCCTAGAGGATCCAAATGCACATCTCACTTCCTTCATGGAGATTTGTGAAACCTTTAAGCTAAATGGTGTCCCTTGTGATGCCAATCGATTAAGGATGTTTGGTTTCTCTTTGAGGGATATAGCCAAGGATTGGTACAAAGGATTGGATAAGTCGGAGATACACACTTGGCAAGATCTTTGCAAAGCTTTCTTATCAAAGTACTTCCCTCCCTCAAAGGCTCACAAGATGATTTCGGAGATTTCTCATTTCTCTCAACATGGGGATGAGACCTTATTTGAAGCTTGGGAAAGGTATAGAGAACTCATCCGGAAATGTCCTCAACACGGTTTAAGTGAGGATCAACAAGTGACTCATTTCTATAGTGGACTCACTTCTCACACAAGAAGTGTAGTTGATGCCACCGCGGGGGGTTGCTTTTTGAACAAACATGCTAAGGAAGCATTGAGGATAATTGAGGAGATGGCCGCTCATGCCTACCAATGGCCGATGGAACGGACTTCCACAAAGAGGGTTGCATCTCTATCGGATGAGAGATATGATGAATTGACTTCATTATTCACTACTTTTAAGAAAGACTATGATAAGGGCCAAAGAGACATGAAGGAGATGCTAGCCATCAAGAAATTCAAGAATGGTGAAGTTTTAAGTGAAGAGGAGGTTAAATACATTAACCAAAGGGGTGGATGGAACCAAGGCAATTATCAACGGAATTATGGTAATCCTACTTTCAACAATCATCCAAACCTTGCTTATGGAAACCCCAACAATGCATTCCATGCTCCTCAATCTCAAGTTGTGGAAGAGACAAAGACTCCAAGTCTTACGAACCAAATGTTGAAGCAATTGGTGGATAGCCAATCTCAAATGGCTACTCAACAAGGAACGTTTATTGCACATACGGGGCAAAAGGTCACCACCTTGGAGAATACAGTTTCTTCCATGGACAAGCATATCAAGATGCATGAGGTTCAAATGAGTCAAATGGCTAGCCATGTTGCTTCTCAACATAAGCAAGGGCTATATCCGAGTAACACGGAGGTAAACCCGAAGCAACAATGCAAGGTGGTTCGTGTGGTCAATGAAGTTGAGTCGATGAGACCTTTTGGAGAGCAAGAATGGGGGGGTCAAAGAGTTCCTCCATGGGACCTCTCCCATGATCATGATAGCTATGAAAAGAAGAAGACTCCAATGACCCTTGGACTCGAAGGTATAATCCTCATCACTATTCGAGGACGAGTGGAAGAACGCCTTGCGTTAACCATTTCATCCTCCATTCTTCAGACTACAGACTACAGTATGTGTGTTCAGTTTCCCTGTTATAATTAATGTCGATGAATTTTTTTATAACGTACGTATTTAACTAAAGCACATATATATATATATATATATATATATATATATATATATATATATATATATATATAGGGAGTGGTTCGTGTGCAAATAAATCATTGCGTGCTAAAATGCGAAAGATGCTGAAAACTGTACAAAATCATGCTTAAATCAGTATATATTTATGTTTACAACACCATTATGCTTTTTAATGTACAAATTCATGCTTAAACCTAGTCATGCTTATAATACCTTATAATCATGCTTAAATCAATTACAACCATAGATCAAATTAAGATCAATGGTCCAGATCTATTCCTATTTCTCACACCAGGACTTATTTCTATATGATCCATCCTCTCTCTCTCTCTCTCTCTCTCTATATATATATATATATAGGGTATGGTTCTCGTGAGAATGGATGCTCAAGTAGGAAATAAGAATAAATCTGGTCCATAGATTTGCACAAAATCAGTGGCCCAGATTTATTCTCACAATAAATGATGCATCGTATGTTTTAATTTGATGCACTGTCATTTTCATGCATTGCATTCAATAAATTAATGCATCGTCATTTTGATGCATTGCGTGACTTAATTCAATGCATCGGTCAATCTCAACCGCATATCTTATTTTATCAACGGTTCTGATTTATTCTTATTTCTTACCTAACAGTCTATTCTTATTTGATCTTCTTCCTATATATATATATATATATATATATATATATATATGTGTGTGTGTGTGTGTGTGTTACTCTTAAAAACTTAATCTATATAATATATAAAAACAAAAAACAAGGGTTATTTTAGTATTTTCCCTTCTATTTTTAGGGATGTTTTAGTATTTTCACATTTACTCATTTTTTTCCCTTTAAATTAAAAAACGGTTAAAAGTCTATGAATAAAATCGCCAACTTCAATATTCAGTTTATTTTTTTTAAAATTATTTTCATAAATTAAAATATTACAAATTAGTTAGTTACAATTTGAATGGACATACCTTTTCACAAATAGATAGTATCTTTTAGTTTATGAGATCGGGATATGCGTTTAGGTTGTAGTTTCCGGAAAACATACGAATAAAAAGTATAACGACAATATGCATCATAATAGCTATTATATTTTGTCATGGAAAAAAAGTGAAGCTAACAAAGTTAGAGATTATATAGTCTGATTAATCCAAAAAGGATGGATATAAATAATTAAAAATTATTTCCCACTCGACCAATTTGAGTATACGGAATATTATTCAAAAATTATAGCTTAGCTTCACAAACAATTGCATGAAGTTTCAATAAAACTCAATATTTTACAGAGTCACATGTATAGAAAGTAAAATTATACTCTATTTGAATTTTAAGTAGCGTAATTAGTGATCAATTCTTTAAACTGTATACAATATATACATGGAGTATTAATTAACAATTACTCCAAGAAATAACATTTATCTCATTCAATTAAAGTAATAGAATGATCACTCCCAATCAAAAAAAAAAAAAAGAAAAGAAAAGAAAAGAATGATCACTACAGGCTATATCAATCAAAACTCAAAAGCATTGAAAGTGTACAAATAAATCATGAAAATTGTCAATCTCCTCATCACTAACGTATTGTGTTCCGCCACATTCGATTTGTTTATACTCAATGAATTATCAATAAAATAAATAAATTTGAAATGAACATATATTCACAGATCAAATCACCTAACGAAAATTAGACAATGGAATTTCTTAGGTAAAATTAAAATTTGAATGGCTATAAAGAATTAAAGGAATCTAAATCTAATCATGATTATTATTCCCGATTTCACAAATAAAAGAAAAAACAAAAGAAAAGAAAAGAAATAGAGAAAAGGAAAATTGGAGGAAAAAAAAAAGGAAAAAAAAAAGGTATGTGGGCCCCATTTTTTCTTAAGAACCAAGATCTAATATAAAAACTCAGGTTTTTATTTAGGGGAACTCCAATGAGGGTGCTAACTAATATGTGAGTTCTTATTTTTGCCACATAGACAAGAACCCCTCAATTGTACATACTCTTATGAGCAATGTAATTAACTTAGGGCATGTTCAATGCTAGAACCCCAAATGGGGTTCTTAAAGGTGCCACATAGACAAGATCTCATTCATATTAAAAAATCACAATGGTAAGTGAAAGTGCTAGTTTGTGCAAAAATTAAAAATGATCTTAATTCTGTTCTTAGATGCAATAACAGAAAAGCAGTAAAGAACACAAAACTTTGGTAACCCAGTTCGGTGATAACGCACCTACGTCTGGGGGACAATATACGAGAGATTCAATCCACTATAAGTAGTAGAGAGACTTACAGGACTTTACACCAAGGACTCCACCTTATGTCACCTATTCGTCTCGATTACAACTCCCTTACAATGAGATCGAATACAACCACGAGATAAACTCGTAAATTGATAAAACACTAATATGGTTCTAAGCAACACGCCTAGACAAAACTGAACAAAGCCAGGGAAGCTTGTTCAGAAACACACGCTCGCTCTAAAACAAAACTTGCAAAACACACGTTGCAAGAACACCAAAACTCACGAACAATAATCTCCAAGAGCGGCAGAGCGTGTCTAGGGTTTTCCTTAATATATATATCAGCGCAGGAAACCCTAGAAGATCTTCAAGCTGATCTTCTGTGCATGGAAACTTTTCATGCATAAATAATCTTCCATCTTCAAATATAATATATATATATATATATATATATATATATATATATATATATATATATAATTCTTGATTCATGCACTTATCCAGTCAGCAACGCAGCAGAAGTCTTGAAATAAAAATCGCCAACACAAAATTTGAGATGCATGCAACACATTCACTAACAGTAAGATTCTTAATAAATGTTCTTATCATAATTAAAGGGTCCCACTAATTTGATTGTTTGAGAAAATAAGAGAGAGGAAAAAAATAAAAGGGAATGTGGGCCCCACTTTTTCTTAAGAACCAGTATCTTATATAAAATCCCGGGTTCTTATTTAGGGATCTCCAATGGGGGTGCTAATTAAGGTGTGGGTTCTTGTTTTTGCCACATAGACAAGAACCACTCCATTAAACATGCTCTTAGGATGATACTTGCGTAGATTTAATTTTGATGAAATAGTTGCGTAGAAAATGGCTCTTAATTAATTAATTTATTTATTTGTGTTGGGGCAAAAAACATATTGTAGTAATCATTAGTTAATACTGAAAAATGAATAGTTGGAAAATAGTGGATGCTGACGTGTAAAAAAATCAATGAAATTGAAAACCGATTCATATAGATTGGGTAATCCACCATTTTTCAAATTAAAAGGCACCTTAGATTTTATTCTCGACTATTAATCCACGTCATTTACAAAATACATTCCAAAACATTATTTTATTCACTCTACTTTTGGAGTAATTACTAACTAGAACACATGCCCGTGCGATGCACGGATTTAAATTTCATTGAAAATGTACGGATTAAATTTGTAGCGTAAGGATTTTAAATGTAGTATTTCTTTTTTCAGATACAAAATAAAACTGATTAAATACTACTTCTATCTTGTAAACGGTAGACCTATCATGTTGCACAAGAAATAGTTTTAAGACTCATTCATGATTCACAATTTATCAAGACTTTATGCAATTGAATATGGAGTATATGGTAATTATAAATACATTTTATTAATTTATGATGTGTGATTTACTTGAAATCATTTTCCACTCTTGCATGTTGCAACATTCAGTGCACGTCCAATTTTTGTCAAATTTTTAATGGAATGAAATATTAATTCGGCTACTCTTAGTGTTCCCTTTAATTTCAAATTTATCTATAGGACATCTTACTTTATTATTTAATTTTTCTTCGTGCAAATCCAAATATCATAATAATTAACATCATATTTTTTAAACATGTATGAGAATCAAATTAATAATAAATGGAAATGATAAAAAATAAAATAAAAATGAAATCAGGTATGAGATTCAATAGGCAAACAAATTTAAGGAAAATTTAAGATATAAAGAAAAATATTTCGTCACGAATGGAGTATTGCCATAACTCATAAAAATCAATAAACTATTCCTTATTCAAAGAGTAAAGATAATTTAACTACTTGAAACTACACGTCAATGGCAATCAAGAACATTTACACCGACAATCAGTCTACTATTTTAAAAGAAGAACAAAATGAAATATATAAAGATAGATCTAACAATTTTTTTTCCGAATACGTAACTATTTTTGAGAAAATCATCAACTAAGTATGGTGCCTTAATACCTGATTATCATTTTGGAATTGAGTATTGTCTTTACAAAGTTGGCATCTTCACTCTTTTGATCGTACCCATTTGTAGAGATTGTTGACGATCGTGTTGAGAATTCTCCATGATTGTATCGTATAATCAATATATATATAATACCGATACGCACCCTGATCCTACGTGGCATCGCGTATGATTTTCTTCAATATTTTCGAATATTCTCATTGATTTTGCTTATTAATTAATAATATTAATATTTTAATCCAACTATATCACATCAAGGAATTTTGTCCCACATCGATTTGTTACAAGAACCTGATGATACAATACGTATATAAATAGATCTATATATTTTCAAAAAAAAAATATAAATTTGGAGAAAATCTAAATACTTAAGATTTTTTAATAGTTTATTTTTTCTTATTATTTTTATTTGGGTTCTCATAATCCAAGTAGTCTAATATCATCTCAAATCGATTTGGACACGATAATTATGAGTAGAATTCTTATGGAATCAATATATAACTAATTTTAATAGTACTCTAATATCATCTCAATACGATTTGGAGAGAGATGACTTAAACAAAAAGAAAACTAATTTATGATAGGTTTCTCTTAATTTTATCCATATTAATCTTTAATGTTCATTAATCCCTCATATATTTAATATGATATCGAACTTAATTTGACATATAATCTTAATAATTTGAATTTGAATATAATACAATACCTATATAAATAGATCTATTTAATATGATATCAAACTTAATTTGACATATAATCTTAATAATTTGAATTTGAATATAATACAATACTTATATAAATATATCTATACTTAAACCGTATAGTTATTTAAGAAATGTTAACCCTAATTTACCCTTTTTTATTTCTTTAAAAAAATCCATCTGAAGGGTGTTTAGACAAAACAAACACCGGGCGGCATGAGGGCGGCATGATATATTCAAATCAAGTGATTTTCTCCCTTAGTTATCTCCATTAATTATGTTTTCAATAATATAACAAAGGGAATTCATTAAAAAAAAAAAAAACAATATATAGTATAAAATTAGCGCATCTAATATCATCTCAATACGATTTGGAGAGAGATGACTTAAACAAAAAGAAAACTAATTTATGATAGGTTTCTCTTAATTTTATCCATATTAATCTTTAATGATTCATTAATCCCTCATATATTTAATATGATATCGAACTTAATTTGACATATAATCTTAATAATTTGAATTTGAATATAATACAATACCTATATAAATAGATCTATTTAATATGATATCAAACTTAATTTGACATATAATCTTAATAATTTGAATTTGAATATAATACAATACTTATATAAATATATCTATACTTAAACCGTATAGTTCTTTAAGAAATGTTAACCCTAATTTACCCTTTTTTATTTCTTTAAAAAAATCCATCTGAAGGGTGTTTAGACAAAACAAACACCGGGCGGCATGAGGGCGGCATGATATATTCAAATCAGAGGTATTATAGTGTTTTACCTATTCTCATAAGTGAAATGGCACTTTTGTTCAAATTATAAAAAACTTCAAATATACCCATATTTTGCATTTGTGGACCAAAATACCCCC
Source organism: Thymus mandschuricus (assembly GCA_029379335.1). NCBI lineage: Eukaryota > Viridiplantae > Streptophyta > Magnoliopsida > Lamiales > Lamiaceae > Thymus > Thymus mandschuricus. Next base: position 8,595,704 of record CM057083.1, read on the forward strand.
AATTTACCCTTACTTTTCCCCACTCTCCTACTTTTTCTCTTCTCCACATGACAAGTCAACATCACATTTTATCTTTTATCTTTTCTTTTGTTTTTTTTTTAATTTCCATCAACAACATTTTTATTTCTTTCTTTATTTTTTATTCTAATTTTTTATTTCAAATTTCGTTTTCAGTTTTTTTTTTTTTCCTAAAAAAAATACGAATGTTCTTTTTTTTAAGAACTGCAAAAGTCCTTTGGTTAGAAAATGACTCATTCTTACCATATATGGTAAGAAACAATGTATAATCTTATAAATGTTATGTAAGAAGTCATGTTCATTCTAACTACTTAACAAGTCTTACTGGAGCACTTGGTTGTAAGATTTTACACAGACAGAATGAACATTAGCTTTTACAATAGGTAGTAAGATTGTACATGAATTCTTACCATATATAATAAAATTGAAAGTAGATGAGTTTGTTTCTTACTTAACAAGTATTAATGGAGCACTCGAAGATAGATAGTTAGAATGAATATAACTTTTTACACAACATTTATAAAATTATACATTATTTCTTACCATGTGTGGTAAGAATGAGTCAGTTTCTAACCAAAAGGAAATTTGCAGTTCTTAAAAAAAAAAAAAAAAAAAAAAAAAAAAAAAAAAAAAAAAAAAACTGTGTACGAAAATTAGGGGGAAAAAAGAAGAGGAAAAATAAAAAAGAGAAAAAGCATCTTCATTGAAACTATAATTTCAGATTATAGGTGGTAAGATTGTGCATGTACATCTTACAATATTTAATAGGTGGTAAGATTGTACATGGATTCTTACAAAATGAACATGATCTTTTACAATAGGTGGTAAGAGTGTACATGGATTCTTACAATATATAATAAGATTGAAAAGATTGTAAATAAGAACGAGTTTGTTTCTTACTTAGCAAGTTTTACTGGAGCACTCGTAAGATAGATAGTTAGAATGAACATGACTTTTTACAAAACATTTTATAAGATTGTACATTGTTTCTTATCATGCGTAGTAAGAATGAGTCATATTATAACCAACTGACGTTTCTTACATATTACATAATGAGTCTGTTTCTTACTTAACAAGTCTTACGAGAGCACTTGGTTATAAGATTATGCACATGCACATTAGACATGATATTTTACAATAGGTCATAAGATTGTACATAGATTCTTACCATATATAATAAGATTGAAAGTAAGAATGAGTTTGTTTTTTACTTAACAAGCTTTTATGGAGTACTCGTAAGATAGATAGGTTAGAATGGACATAACTTCTTACACAACATTTATAAGATTATACATAGTTTCTTACCATATGTGGTAAGAATGAGTCATTTTCTAACCAAATGACTTTTACAGTTCTTAAAAAAAAAAAAAAAAAAAAAAAAAAACTGAATACGATTTTTGAAATAAAAAATTAGATAAAAAAAGAAAGAAAGGAAGTAAGAAAATGTTGATGAAAATTAAAAAACAAAAAAAGAAAAAGACAAAAGATGATGTTGACAAGTGCATGTGGGGGAGAGAGAAAGAAGGAGAGTGGGAAAAAGTAGGGGTAATTTTGGAAGAAAGTTGAAAAAGTGGGTAACTTTTGTGTAAAATTATAGTTGGGTATATATTTGTATTTCTCTTAAGGAGAATAGGTAGATATATTTTTGCCCCTTCAAATCAAGTGATTTTCTCCCTTAGTTATCTCCATTAATTATGTTTTCAATAATATAACAAAGGGAATTCATTAAAAAAAAAAAAAAACAATATATAGTATAAAATTAGCGCATCAGAATATTTTTGTGTATATATAAAAAATAATTAATATACAATATTAATTATTTTACCCTTATAGTTCTTTAAGAAATGTTAACTCTTATTAACCCTTTTCATTTATTCAAAAAAGATCCATGAAGGGTAGATAAAAATAAACAACGGTCAAAATATTAAAAATATATAACATTATATATATTTTTCTCGAATATTTTTTAATATTCTCATTGATTTGGCTTATTAATTAATAATTAATAATTTAATCCAATTATATTACATCGAGAGAATACCTTATAAATACAATACCTATATAAATAGGTATATATATTTTCAACAAAATTCATATTTAATTTGAGCAACTAAATTATTAATGAAGAACTCTTAAAAATGAGAATCGAATCAAGCTATTTTCTCCCTTAGTTATCTCCATTAATTATGTTTTCAATAGTATAACAAAGGGAATTCATTAAAAAAAAAAAAAAAAAAAAAAAAAAAAAAAAAAAAAAACAATATATAGTATAAAATTAGCACATCAGGAAATAATTAATATATATCTATCGTATAAATATTAATTTCACAACTCATTTTCATATTTACTACGATTAACGGGCTACTTGAAATAATTAATATACAAAATTAATTATTTTACCTGTATAGTGCTTTAAGAAATCGTAACCCTTATATTTACCCTTTTTATTTCTTAAAAAAAGATCCATCTGAAGGGTGTTTTGATAAAATAAACAACGGACGGCCTTTAAGAAATTGTAACCCTTATTTACCCTTTTTATTTCTTCAAAAGAGATCCATCTGAAGGGTGTTTAGATAAAGTAAACAATGGGGAGCATAATATAATTTATTTTATTTTAAATTATGTTTAAAATTAACATTTTATATAAAGCGGTTCATGTTAAAATTTGACGGGATAAAATATATCTATTGTAAAAATATTAATTTCTTAACCCATTTTCATATTTACTACGAGTAACGGGCTACTTGAAATAATTAATATACAAAATTATGTAATTTTTATTTATTAAAACTTTTATTTATAATTAGAAAATATTTTGAGTCCCGTCGAATTTCGACGGGCATTGCACTAGTTTTACATAAGACAGATATAATATTTGTATTTTATGAGAAGTGAAATGGTATTTTCTATAGATTTTGTATTTCAATTGTCATTTAATTTTTTATTATGTATATTACTCTTTTTATTGTAATTTTTTATACATAATTTTTCTTTTCATAGTATTGATTAATATTTTTAATTTTAATTATATTAAGCATTTAAATACTAAAACTTTTTTTTTTAAAAAAAGAATTGATCATTTGTGTATTAAATATATATTTACGAAACTAAATATATTTATATTTATTATAATCAAATTTATTAATTATGTGGTAATAACATAAAACCAATTACTAAAGTAAATATATTTATGTTTGTTGAAATTAAGTTTATTAATTATACGATAGTAAAATAAAAACAATTGCTAAATAAATATGAAAATTAAAATAAAATAATAATTGAGACCCTTCAATTATGATAAGAACCCTTGTTAAAAACCTCACCATTGTGATATTTTAATAACAATGAGATTTTGTTTATGTGTCACCTTTAAGAACCTCATTTGGGGTTGTAGCATTGTACATGCTCTAACTGTTCCATAAGGAGCCCTCAACCTCCTCCCCGATCCAATCAACGTCCGCCACGTGGCAATCCGTCGTGGAAACCTCCCCACAGCCCATGCCGTAATCCACGTGGCAACACCCATCTCGATCAAACGAGGTAAAAAACCCAGAGACCTCTTGAATTCCGAGGCTGCCCGAGACGTTACTTATAACGGGGCCGTTAATTTGAAGCGGAGGAGGGGCTGCGACGGAGGAGGAGGGTGATGACGTCGTCGACGCCGTGTTCTGCTCCATCTTCTCGCGCAGCCTTGGCATCCAGTAAAGCCGGGCGGCTTCTAGAAACTTGTCGCTGTTTGAATCCACCTTGAGCTGGCGCGCCTGCTTTTGCACTCTGGTCCTCCAATAGTTCTTTATTTCATTATCGGTCCTCCCCGGCAAGTGCTGAGCGATCTTCGACCACCTGCGCTTAGTATAGTATATTTTCCATGTCAAACAGTTCCAATATCCCACCGGAATGCAATAGACGATCCGAATACGATGAAAGTTGGGCTCTCACCTGTTTCCCCACCGGGAGTGGAGCTCGAGGATCACGAGCTGTTCGTGGGGGGTTAGATTCCCTCGTTTGGTATCTGGTTTAAGGTAGTTCAGCCACCTCAATCTGCAGCTTTTTCCAGTTCGTTTGAGCCCTGCATGCAAACATGTAGGAAGAAGACAATTAAGTAAATTTTGCATGCAGTGGGAGATGATATTAATATATGTAATTAGGAAAAAAAATGCTACCTGCAGATTTGGCTAAGAAATTCCATTGCCCTTCGCCACGAGAGTTTATGTGTTGAATCAGGAGATTGTCCTCCGCTAGTGCCCATGGCCCTCTTCTCACTTCATTCCCATCTTCATCATAATTTCTGCCAACACTCTTCACAATTCTACTTTTCTTACTACTCATGATTATCTAGAGAGAGAGAGAGATGGTGGGATTCGGAGAGGCAAAGTAGGTTTATATAAGGTGATTATTCTTTTGGACTAGAAAGAAAGTTTGGGCCACTTTAGAATTTTTCTTTTCTTACCTAGTGATGTGGCTTTATTTTGTTCTTTTTAGTAATAATTGTAACATACATAGAATTTTCATATTTCCTAATAATTTGAGGTGAGTGCATTCAATGAACTAAGTGGATAAACCTTTTCGTGAGAATCTAAGTCTGGAATTTCTTACATAAGATGGTGTGAATTGACTGATCCACTATATATTAAGATTATAATTCATATAACTAATAGTAGTATTTGATATGGCCAGAGTGAAATGGAATGCTCGTATTAAGTAAAAGTGTCAGTAAATAGATGACGGAATGAGTATATATGTTTGTAAAATTGAATTACGAGTCACGATTTTTTTCCAAGAAGAATTATTTCTAGCAAACAAACTTAGAACAAGAAAGAGGATCCCTTTTGTCTTTAGCTTCCAAATTTACTCTCATGACTATGATTATATTTTCTTCCTCCACATTTTCCCTTTTTTTCATGAATAAATCCTAGACACGATTATTATTATTTGACAATTACATTTTGCAATCTAGATCATATGAAAAAATCAAATAAAATTCTCTTTTAATTGAAATAAAATATATTTCAACATATATAATTACAATTCAGAAAATATGAGTGGAAGGAAATAACAAAGAAACACCTACAGAATAGGCATTGAAAACAACTACTACTATTTCTATTTTATTTTATTTTTTAATTGATTCTTTTGTTTAATGGGATGATTCCTTGTTGCTTCGCCTCTATGGAATTTTTGCATACTAAGAATTACGTGCTTGACTAGAATGGAAGATTATTCCCTTTTCTATTTCTACAACAAACGTGGGATTATTCCCTTTGATCTCGAACTCGAAATTTTTGGTCTCGAAACTCAACCTCCTACCGCTAAGTCAATACATATACACAAAAAACCACTAGATTTCGATCTCCTAACTTTCGGAGTATGGAGGATTGAAGACAATACTTTATGACTGCACTTCATAAGAAATAAAATCGAAAAGAAAAGGGACAAAAGAAAAAAGGATAATTAATTTAGAGGATGGGAGCAAAATCCATTTTATCGTTTCTCTTAATCTTGTTTTATTATGCCAATGCAGATGAGGTGTTATTTGATATAACAAAATATGGTGCTACACCACAAGCAGATATTAATCAAGTTAATTTCATATTTCGTCGTAAATTTCGTATTCCGTCGTATTATTGTTGTTGTTAAAAAAGTTTTTAATTTCGGTTTCTTGCATTATAATGATAATTAAAACAACTGCAAAATAATGGAGCTTTACATCATATGTTTTAGGAATATATGTTTCTAATAATATGGTTTTATTATTTATGTTGAAATTGAATGATTTTAGGCTTTGAGTAATGCATGGAAAAGAGGCCATCGCTTCGAAAGTTCCAAGCAAAATAGTAATTCCAATGGGGACGTGGGAACTGAGTCAAGTGACATTAGAAGGCCCAAATTCGGCCCCACTCAAGCTTCAGATCGTAGGAACCATACAAGACGATCCCAATGATGATGGAACTATGGATGAAAAGCATTGGATCCCTATAAGTCATGTCGACTGTTTCACCATCTCCGGCGGCGCACTCTCGACAGCCAAGGCCAACTGGTGAGGAAGACGAACGATTGCCACAAAGAATTAGATTGCAAGAAGCTTCAACGGGTAACACGCCCTGTTGATATATATCGAATTAGGCATCTCCAACACGATCCAAATTATAATAGAGGACATGTGATATCATCGATTAGTCCAATAGAGGACATGAATTGCACATGACATTCTATGTCGTAATGGGAGAAAAATAGAAAAAAGTACTCCAACCTCAAAAAGCAAGGGTATAATAGGAAACCAAAGCAAAAATTGGGTATATTTTTACATTTTTAACATACAAAGCAAAATTTTGTTTTACAAGTTGAAATTGGGTAAAACACTATATATTCTCCTCTATATATATATATATATATATATATATATATATATATATATATATATAATATCGATATGGATCCCGATCATGCGTGGCATCGCGTATGATTTTCTTCAATATTTTCGAATATTCTCATTGATTTGGCTTATTTTATATTTATTCACAATTTCTGTCCCACATCGATTTTTTACATGAACTTAACAATGGATTACCTATATAAATAGATTCATATATTTCCACCAAAATTCATATTTAATCTGAGAAACTACATAATTAATGTAAATATCTCAAAAACAAAAATCAAACGATTTTTATTTGTTTAAAATTTCACTCTTCATTTTATTTCTTTAATTTGAGAAACTACATAATTAATGTAAAAATCTCAAAAAAAAAAATCAAACGATTTTTATTTGTTTAAAATTTCACTCTTCATTTTATTGTGATTTGATTTTATTTAATTATTTATTTTTTTACTAATTCATACAATTGTCGCAAAATTACAATATTTTATTTGATACTTCTCATGTATAAACTATTAGATATAATACGTGAATTGCATTTTAAAGCTGCTAATCAAATAAATAAATGGATACTTAAATTCATATTATTATTCAAATCAAAATAGACTTTTTATCCCACATCGAATTTTGATATGGATTTCGATCATACGTGGCATCGCGTATGATTTTCTTCAATATTTTCGAATATTCTCATTGATTTGTCTTATTTTATATTTATTCACAATTTATGTTCCACATCGATTTTTTACAAGAACTTAACAATGGATTACCTATATAAATAGATCCATATATTTCCACCAAAATTCATATTTAATCTGAGAAACTACATAATTAATGTAAATATCTCAAAAACAAAAATCAAACGATTTTTATTTGTTTAAAATTTCACTCTTCATTTTATTTCTTTAATTTGAGAAACTACATAATTAATGTAAAAATCTCAACAACAAAAATCAAACGATTTTTATTTGTTTAAAATTTCACTCTTCATTTTATTGTGATTTGATTTGATTTTTTTTTTTTTTTTTTTTTACTAATTCATACAATTGTCGCAAAATTTCAATATTTTATTTGATACTTCTCGCGTATAAACTATTAGATATAATACGTGAATTGCATTTTAAAGATGCTAATCAAATAAATAAATGGATACTTAAATTCATATTATTATTCAAATCAAAATAAAGACTTTTTATCCCACATCGAATTTTTTATATAATTTTGATGATAAAGTACCTATATAAATAACGGGCGGCTCCACATCGAATTTTTTATATAATTTTGATGATAAAGTACTTATATAAATAACGGACGGCTTAACATATATTAATATTTACATCCTTAACATGTTTTTCACTAAAAATATAACGTAACTTGACATACCAATCATGTACAATTGTACATGTATCTAAAAAATAGAAAAAATAGGAAACTTCTTTAATCTACTAAGAATTTGTAATAATTTATTTTAAATTAATAATCATTAAATCTATTCACTATCGATTGTCCCTTTTACAAGAAATTAGTGACAAAGTACATATATAAATAGATCATATATCTTCATCGAAATTCAATTTGATGTGAGGAAATGCATTACTAATTCATGCTAACGTTATATCGAATAGCGGGCTAACGGAAAATTTAACGGGTAGATCTGCACTATTCATGCTAACGTACGTTATATCGAACAACGGGCTAACAAAAAAATTAACGGGCAAATTTGCACTATTCATTCTAACGTGATATCGAACAATGAGCTAATCGAAAAATTGTGATATTACGTCTTAATATATATATTTTTTTTATTGTCACAAGTAACGGACAGATTAAAATAATTTATAAGAATTTGTAATAATTTATTTCTCTAAGTTTATATATTTTGAGGAGAATAACTGTTATAATAAATAACGAGAGGTTTGACATTCATACCACGTATAATTATTTGAGAAATGTTAGCCTGTATCGACATATTTTTATTTCAATGTACATGTTCAACGGGTGCTTTAGATATAAAATATATACAACTTTCTATCAGTTTCATCGAAATAAACAACGGGTGACTTGATATATTTTGATATTTTGCTTAAAATTAACAATATAGAGTCGAATTTTGGCGTGACTTAGTAAAACTATATAGTTATTTCATAAATGTTAACCCTAACTATCCCTTTTTATTTGGTCAAAAAGATCCAACTGAAGGGTGCTTTGGTTAAAATAAAATAGGGGGCATAATATATTTTTATTTTATTTTATATTTTGATTAAAATAACATTATAAAGTGATTCATGTCAAATTTTGACGGGATGAAATAATCGTAAAAATATTAATTTATTAACTCATTTCATATTACCACGAGTAACGGGCTGCTTGAAATAATTAATTACTCCGTAATATACAAAATTATGTATTTTCATTAAAGTTTTATGTAAAATCACGAAATAAATTGAATCCCGTCGAATTTCGACGGGCACTGCACTAGTGTATATATATATATATATATATATATATATATATATATATATATATATATATATATATAAATAAAATTGTCGAATAAAAATGCATAAAATTCAAAAAGTTAAAAATTTTAACATTCGATTGATACACAAAACAATTGTTACACCAAAACGAGGAGAAATAGAGGATCCCGAATGGTTTCGATGACGATAGGTCTTCTATTCAGCCGGCAGCAGAATTTTCTACAATAAATTAACGAAACTATTCGCCGTATACTTCGAACAAAAGTGAGAAGAACCAATAAGAAACTTTCAGAGAAATAATCAACTATCATGGTTACAAAGGGCCACTAATCTGAACCTCCTCGCACATGAAGCCAAACATGTACACTATGATGCACAGTTTCCATCAAGAGAGAAAAAGCAAACCACAAAATTCCAAGCCGTCTGTACTAACAATTCGTTTATTTCTAACTAAGATAAGATCCATTTCCCAACCTATCCCCTTTGGATTCTTATTTAACTCTTACCCAAAGAGATGACACAACACTCTCATTTAATTCCCGACTTTCTTTCTATAAACAAATTAATATTTGTCGCTATACCGTGCACCATATACCAAAAACACTAAAGAAAGCAACAAATTATGCCAAAGGGGTCCATTTGAAGGTGTTGAAAATGCCACAGAATATGTCCAAGATCGCGAAAAAGAAGGTGCCGGCTAGCTAGAAGCATACATTTGGAGCCAGTCCAGTCCACTTTTTTGCTAGGATTAATGTTACTCCCTCTGTACACGACGTTAACTTTCTAATCGACTTCTGGACTTTAGTTTTTTTTAATATGCTACTCCGATTATCATAACACCCTAAAGAAAAAACTAAACTTAAAAAATCATTTTCAATTCTATCATTATTACTAAGCTTCAAAACCGGCTAAAAAGTCAACAGTATCTATAAATGGTAAATTGAATAACTAGTCATGATTGTAACGTGCACCAATAACATTCTGCTGGGATATGTTAAAACAATTGCATAGGCCACCGCAGTGCTATATGAAGCATTCTTTAGCGCGCAAAACAGAACATTATTTATGTCCCCTTTTGTATGTAATATAACTGACAATGGGGAGGAGAGGCGGGCTTTTCCGGTATGCCGATGGCACCGACAAACTACTAATGCTGATTGGAACGTTGGGGAGCATCGGAGACGGGCTAATGTCTCCGTTGAACATGTATGTTTTGAGTGGGGTCATAGACGAGTTCGCGACTGCTAATCATTTGATCGCCAACGAGGTGGTCGATAAGGTGCGAATTCCATTTCATCACCATATTGTGTAATGGATTCTTAATCAAGCATGAGGTGTAAAGACCTGTTCTTTCCTCTGATGATTTATGCAGTATGGTCTGAGGTTGCTGTACGTTGCCATTGGAGTTGGAGTCTCTGCATTTCTTGGTATATATGCTTAGTTTCTCAAGGAAAATGAACTTTTTTATGTTCTTGAGTAGTAGAGACAAGAAATTAAATAGCTTGTTTAGTTTTCTATTATTGTTAAACTATTGTGATCAAAAGTTGATTCATATAAAAAAACTTAACAAAAAAGTTTAAAATGGTTGGTCTTGCAGAGGGTCTGTGCTGGACAAGAACTGCCGAAAGGCAAACATCGCGTATACGGATGGAGTATCTGAGAGCGGTACTGAGACAAGAAGTCGGTTTCTTCGACAACCAAGGTGCTTCTTCCACCACCTTCAAAGTAGTTTCAAGTATCTCGGCGGATGCACACTCAATCCAAGATGTCATAGCAGAGAAGGTACGGTTTTGTTTCTTTGGTTCAAGTAGGGCCAATATTTGATCCTAACCAGATCGTTTGTACTTATTTACAAAATTGCCCGATCTTTGAATAATATCCATTTCCGTTCCATATCTAACCTATCTGACATTAGCCATGCTAAAAGTTAAATAGGCCAGATATGAAACTGATATTTTTCAAAGGTCGGGCAATTTTGTAAATAAGTACAAAGGGCAGGTTAGAATAAGGTATATCAAGAGCAAAGATGACCGTGACTCTTTGCTTTTGCCAATTCAGATACCAAACTGTCTAGTTGAAGTGTCTGCATTCGTATTCGGCCTACTAGTCGCCTTCCTTCTGTCATGGCGACTGGCGTTGGCCTCTCTCCCGTGTGCGATATGCTTCATTGCACCAGGAGTCGGGTTCGGGAAGGTGATGATGAATCTTGGAGCCAAGAGCAAAGATGCGTACAATGTTGCAGGCGGTATAGCCGAACAATGCATATCATCGGTACGAACTGTTTACTCATACGTAGGGGAGTCCGAAACGCTCGAAAGATTCAGCCGTGCTCTTCGAGAAAGCACGAAGCTCGGGATAAGGCAAGGTTTAGCCAAGGGGCTGATGATAGGAAGCATGGCCACAGTGTATGCAACATGGGCGTTTGAAGCTTGGGCGGGAAGCGTTCTTGTTATTGAAAGAGGAGAGAGCGGTGGCCGCGTCTTCATTGCAGCGGTCTGTGTCGTGCTTGGAGGATTGTGAGTTCTTCTTCTTCTTTTTCTTAATTTATCTTCTTATCTTTAATCATCGTTAGCTTAAAACATATCCAAGTAGACATTGGATTAGGAGTGATTTTCATTCTTTCCTTTTTTTCTTATTTTTCCTTTCTTTTCTAACAATTTTAAAGGTAGAACTTTAGCTGTTTTAGTGGAGTAAAGGTGTGTAGTTCTTCTAGCTAGGGATGTACGCGGTTCGATTTGGTATCGGTCAACGTAAAAATCAAACGGAACCAAACAGGATATAAGGAATTTTACTTATTTTAATTATTATTTTCCTACTACTATGGATGATCAGTGTTCTAAAAATCGCTAGCCACTAGTCGGGCGGTAGAGGGGTGACTAGCACCTAGGCAGCTAGGCGGGAGCCTAGGCGGGGTTCAGGTGGATTAGAACTACTATAAAATGCTTATTTTTACTATTCTTACAATATTATTGTCAAGTTTATAATAAATACATATAGTATGACGACTGATAGGTTAATTTTATAATTATAAATAAAAAATCATGGATAAAGTATATTTCGTCTAAACGTCGATTAATTAATACATATATACTATTGATTAAGCTTCAAGATCGGTTTATTGAGGTATCGCTTAAAGCCTAGACGAATTACATATTAGTCGGACGACAAGATACTGACTAGCGTCTAGGCGCCGCTTATATTGACGGACCTAGGAGCCGACCTTTAGAACTGTGGATGATATATTTCAAAAGAATGTAAATATTTTATGTGAAAATTAATAATTAATAATAATACTAATAAAAAAAATTAATACTAATATTTTTTATAATTAAATTATGATTTTACCGTTTAATTAGGTTAATATACTTTTTAAAAATCAAACCTAATTAGTGAACCATAATTTATAAAACAAATGAACAAACTAACCCATATTTTCTCAAACCACAAATCACACCAAACAGCAAAATACGATACGGTTTGATTTATGCGTTAAACCTAAAATCCATAGATTTCGTCAACAACTGGTCGGCCTGAACATTTGTTATTTTAAAATTTTGAATGTCAATCATTTTCTCTCTTTTTTTTTTTTATCAGGCAATCCAAACTCCAAGAAATACTCCAAAGCTACCTTATAACTCCATAATTCACTCCCACAATGGATCAACCGGGTTCCTTATTAAAGAGTTGAGCCCGGTGGCTAGGTGCGCTAAGTCACCTGTTCAATCGTTTTCTTAAATTTACTTTTATTAGTTATATACTTTAGATGAATTTTATAAGGTTGATTAAAGATTTAGAATCATCTTTTACTATTAATTAATTTCAGCTTTGTTAATATTTTTGCGGTGATAAAGCCAAAATTAGTGTGTATGGAGAACATTATACAACTGCTGAATAGATAATGACTTGTTTTTCTCTTCACAATTTTTATTTTCCAGAAATCATGCCCTTCTTGTGTTCTTGCAGGTCATGCATGAGCGCTCTTCCAAATCTCTCGTTCATCCTGGAGGCTTCAGCTGCAGCTACGCGTATCTTCGAGACGATCGACCGTGTTCCCGAAATCAACTCCGAAGATTCCAAAGGGAAGGTCTTATCCTACGTACACGGAGAAATCGAGTTCAAGGAGGTACATTTCAGCTATCCATCAAGAATAGACTCACCGATCCTTCAAGGGTTCAATCTCAAGGTGAAACCCGGAAAGACTGTTGGCCTCGTCGGAAGGAGTGGCTCCGGAAAATCCACTGTCGTCGCCTTGCTCGAGAGGTTTTACGATCCCACAAAAGGAGACATACTACTTGATGGATACAAAATCAAGAAACTAAAGCTTAAATGGCTGAGATCACAGATGGGGCTGGTGAATCAGGAGCCGATTCTTTTCGCGACGTCGATTAAAGAGAACATCCTTTTCGGGAAAGAAGATGCTTCCATGGAACAGGTTGTGGATGCTGCTAAGGCCGCTAATGCACACGACTTCATCATCAAACTACCGGGAGGGTACGATGGCCAGGTACATGAAACATTGATATTCTATAAGAAATGAGTACGGTCCATATTAATCGGTACATTATATATGAAGACTGATATATTATTATTGTATTGAACGTACAGTATGATACACGATGCATTATAATTATACATCTCGTGCATTATTTTCTTGGACACATCAGGTTGGACAGTATGGATTTCAGCTATCTGGAGGACAGAAGCAGAGGATCGCGATAGCAAGAGCATTGCTCAAGGAGCCAAAAATATTGTTGCTCGACGAAGCAACGAGCGCTCTCGATACACAGTCGGAGCGAGTTGTGCAGGACGCAATCGACCAAGCTTCAAAAGGAAGAACCACCATAGTCATAGCTCATCGCCTCACCACCATCCGTAACTCCGACACCATCGTTGTGATGGAAACGGGCCGAGTTGTCGAATCGGGCCCACACGACACACTGATGCAACTCACAAACGGAGCATACTCAGCCATGGCAGGAATGCATCAACCAGCATCCGAGAACGAGGCATCCTCTCTCCCCCATCAGCACTTACTAAAAGGAACAAGTGACAAACACGTAGCCTATACGAGCAACCCGAGATCTACGCCTCACACCGTCGTCTCGATCCCCGGCTCACCCTTCAGCCCGGCTCTATCCATGAGCATAGTCCCGACTATCAACATGGTCTCCTACTACGGAAGCGATGACGAGATGGTAGATGACGTCGGCACCTCGACCTCGACCTCGAAGCTCTCCCAATGGAGGCTAATCAAGATGAACGCGCCAGAGTGGAACAGAGCTCTCCTCGGATGCGCCGGCGCCTGCGCCTTCGGCGCAATCCAGCCTCTCAACGCCTACTGCTTAGGATCCGTCGTCTCCGTCTTCTTCAGCAGCGACGATTCCAAGATCAAATCGGAAACCGCCTTCTACTGCACCATCTTCATGTGCATAGCAGCGGTCTGCTTCTTCTCCAACCTCCTCCAGCACTACAATTTCGCCGTAATGGGGGAGAGGCTAACGAAGCGGATCCGAGAGAAAGTTCTCGAAAGCATACTAACCTTCGAGGTCGGCTGGTTCGACCTCGAACAGAACACGAGCGCCGCCGTCTGCGCGAGGCTAGCGACGGAGGCGAACGTGGTCCGTTGCCTTGTCGGCGACCGGGCATCCCTGCTTGTGCAGGTGTTCACGAGCGCCACCGTCGCCTTCGTCCTCGCCCTCGTCCTGACGTGGCGGGTATCGATCGTCGTGATCGCCATACAACCTCTCATCATCACGAGCTTCTACTCGAAGAGCATTCTAATGAAAAGGATGTCGGCCATGGCGCAGAAGGCGCAGAACGAAGGCAGCCAGCTAGCGAGCGAGGCGGTGGTGAACCACCGAACGATCACCGCCTTCTCGTCGCAGGAGAAGATCCTCAGCCTGTTTGGGGAAACGCTGAAGAAACCTCGAGAAGAGAGCATAAAACAGTCATGGCTATCGGCCACCGGCTTGTTCTTCTCCCAGTTCCTCACCACTTCCGCCATAGCACTAACCTACTGGTACGGAGGGAGGCTGATGAACGACGGACTCGTCAGCTCCAAACATCTTTTCCAAGCCTTCTTCATACTAATGAGCACCGGCAAGAACATCGCTGATGCAGGGAGCATGTCGTCCGATCTGGCGAAAGGGAGCAACGTTGTGAGGTCCGTCTTCGCTATTCTAGACAGGGAGAGCCGGATCGAGCCAGATGATCGCGAGGGCTTCGAGGCAAAGAGAGGGCTGAAAGGCCGTATCGAACTGAACCGCGTCCACTTCTCATACCCTTCGAGGCCGGAGCAGATGATCTTCCAAGGTTTGAGCCTCAAGATTGAAGCAGGGAAAGCGATGGCTCTGGTGGGACAGAGTGGTTCGGGGAAGTCGACGGTGGTCGGATTGATCGAGAGATTCTACGATCCGATCAAAGGGACGGTTCTCGTAGACGATAAGGATATCAAAAGCTACAACTTGAGAAGCCTGAGGTCTCACATTGCGTTGGTGAGTCAAGAACCGACGCTTTTTGCAGGAACGGTGCGTGAAAACATAGTGTACGGAAACAAGAGCGCCACGGAGTCCGAAATCAAGAAAGCTGCTATGCTTGCTAATGCTCATGAATTCATAAGGTTAGTCTATACTCCCTATGTTCGTCATTTTTGTGCTATGAGATATATTTATGAGCTAAATTTGTGTATTTTGAGTCGCAAAAATTACAGAGTTTGTGATCTAACTTGTGAAGCGTTAAATTTCTAGCTTAAACGGTAATACATTGTTAGTTTGTGATACAATTTGGCAAGGTTTAAAAGTAATGTCTAAATTATGTCAAAAATGGTAGTTAAAGTTGGTGATTTTTTTTACAAAAAATGTTATACTATTATGCAGTTCGCTGAAGGACGGGTACCAAACTTACTGTGGGGAAAGAGGAGCTCAGCTCTCCGGAGGGCAGAAGCAGAGGATTGCCCTTGCTCGCGCAATTCTTAAAAATCCATCGATCCTTCTCCTTGATGAGGCGACGAGTGCCCTCGACAGTGTGTCCGAATCACTAGTCCAGGAAGCATTGGAGAGAATGATGGTCGGACGGACTTGTGTGATTGTTGCGCACCGATTGTCGACTATACAGAAGGCGGACTGTATAGCCGTGATCAAGAATGGAAAGGTTGTGGAGAAAGGATCGCATTCTCGACTTCTCGAATTCGGGCCACAGGGTTCATATTATTCACTGATCAAGTTACAAAATAATCATGCTTCTTAGAAATATAACCATGTAATATAACACCATATTTAGGGGAATGAACATGTTATTGTTCCATCAATTTGAATCCAGAAACTGTAGTCTATACATATATACTGTGCGGGTTTTCAAAAAAAAATAAAAAATTGTGTATGCAATATAGTAAAAACCATATTTTGTAGCGGTGTTCACAACGAACAAGGGAAACGAACACATTAAGTGTAGAAAACGTAGTAAGGCTCATTATTCTATGCAGTTCGAATCTTCTATTACATATTCGATGTCTCGTCTCCTATAAATAAGACAATAACCATATATCAATAATATTTTGAAATTGGTCATTTTGCAGCACTTCATTCACGTTACTTATCATTAATTGCATAATGATGTTTTTTTTTTTTTAATGATAAAAAAAATATTACTCAAGAATAAAATAGTCTATACATATGTACTGTGGGTTTTCAAAATTAAAATTAAAATTAAAAAAACAACAACAACAACGTAGTGTACGAAATATAGTAAAATTCATATTTTGTGGTCGTGTTCACAACGAACATCTAAAACAACACATTAAGGCACAAGACTTATTCTATGCAATTCAGATCTTCTATTACATATTTGATGTCTCATTTCCTATTTTATAAATATATGATCATCACATCTATCTATTACATATATAATAACAAAACCCAATTTGCTAATCCAATTTCCCGCCCAAACTCCACATTGTATATTTAGATTTTTTTTTTAATTAATTATACATGATGTGTATTTCCAAGATGTACTCTTCATAAATAATTTTCAATTTTTATTAAGAAGTGAGTTTCGATGCACTAGGCACCGCGTGCCTCTCCCACCCAATGACTAATTTATTTTTTAATTTTTTTAGTATCTCTTTGGTTCCGGAATAAAATTGTAATGATTGTTTTGTTAAAATGCATCTTCGTATTTGTTGTCTTCCTTTATCATTATAGAGAAATACTCCCATCAAAATTTTCTTCTTCTGCCACACTTTTTTTTTTTAATCTTAATTTTGATTTTAGAATTAGATCTTTCTAGAGCAAGTGATCACATCTATTTAAGTGAGCTTCATTTACATAACACTCAGCAACTTTTTTTATTCTAATACCCACATTCCACATCTTTTAAGTATTAACTCCATTGAGATAATATGCCTCCAATGTGGTGCCTCATTAAGGATTTGCATCCAAAAAATGCGAGATCTGCAGACAAATTAAGGCATGAATGTGTTTTTCATGATCAAGAAGTAATGTATAATTATGATAGATAACTATATCTATTCTATAGTCTACAATTTTTACATTTCTAACCAAACTTGACTTTGTTTTATATAGGGCAAACGTTTTTTAATGTACTAAATGGAATTTAGGGGCACAATCGTTATGGGGCATTTCACTAATTGGGTTTTTTTTTTTTTTTTTTTTTTTTCAATATTGCATGTGTTTAGTTAGTTAATAAGAACAGGAATCTTTTTTTTTTTGGAAATGTGTACTTATTTATATATACAGTGCAAATTTATCATATGATTACTAATAATTTTAAAAATATACTATTATTGTTGGAGATGTTAAAGGAACGTGTATAAAAGTAAATGTAAGAAACTCTTGTCCGTACATCGTAAGGATAAAACACTAGTATCAATAAAATATTGAAACAGGTTGTTTTACGACACTTTCTCACGTGTCTTATCATTAATTGCATAATGATGTCTTTTAAGTGATAAAAAAAATATATTACTCAAGAATAAGAACAAAAAAATGTAGAAATATCAACCACAATATTTATTTGGTTGTTTAATTAATCAATACATGAGAGATACGATGATCCTAGAACTCCTAGCAATAGATATAGTGTGCCACAGAGTTGGCCTGTCTATATATATGAACAACGCCAAACGGTTAACTGTCCTCAAGAATCATATTGCAACTATTTAATATCTTGCCAAATTAAAAAAAAGTCAATTGACTTTGAAGTAAGAGTATTTGACTACAACTAACCTACTATATCTGTTCAAAAATCACTTTAAATAAATCCATTTATCTAAGATAACGCGTGGTGGATCCATCATCTCCCCACACGAAAGCAACAAAGTATGCATAGTGCACTAGTTGTGACAAACCGCCAAAAACATTTCGAAGAATGACTTCTATACATGTTACATTAGGAATATGAAAGATTCAATATGTTGGTCCCGGTTTGATAAGAGGATTACACGTGGGGGGGGGGGGGGGGGGGGGGGGGGGGGGTTAATACGTGTAATAGAAGTTTTTCAATTTCTTTTCAACTTATCTCAGAGTATGCAAGCTTCGGGTCGCTTTAAATCTTTAGACCAAACAGTGAGCTTGATCTGCAGAAAGCTTTACTCTGGGCCTAAGCGTAAGCTTGATCACAGAGCGACTCACTTGACTTGAATGCGGAATTTAGTGAGCTAATATTTCCTAAGTATTTGAAAGCTTCGTATTAGGTTTGTTTATATGCTTGTGCACGAATGAATAATCAAAGCAGTAAATAATGAAAGCTTAAGAAAAGAAATACGACACCTGTGTTTATAGTGGTTCAGTGGTAAAACACCTACGTCCACTTTGTTCCACACGGGAACTGCTTCTCTTCACTAAGAAACTTAGAGGATTGCGGGTTCCTCGAAACCTGTACAAGAATCGATCTTCACTCGCTTGGATCCGAAACAACAACACTGGGGAGATTACGAGTTCTCCACAAAAACCTAGCTAGGATCGAGCTTTACACAGTCGAGGAGAGTGTAAGCCTGGATCCGCACTCTACAATCGAGGCTTCTGCTATCGATGAAAGCGGAACCTTAGATCTTACAATAACCTTTCAACTAAACACAAACTCTAACACACTCGACACGAACAAGAGTTTTGGTTTGGTTTGGAAACAGTCTAAGTGAAGAACTCTTTACAGTGAATGCAAAGGGTAGAGTTCTTCTCTAAGCTGGGATATATGAGTGGGCTTAGATTCTGAGAGTGAAGGTTGCAGAGAACAAGTTTCGGTGATGCAGAAACTTGGAGATGAAGGAACCATAATCTGATCGGTGAAGATCGGTTCACCCGAGGATCTATTTCGGATATATAACTATCGATATAAACCTATCATGCTCCTATGAAATTAAGTGCGGAATCATAGGGTGTTTAGATCGATTACCTAAAGGTAGAAGAGAACTCGCGAATAGATCTTTTGATCTGTATCCCTGCTCGATTCTGACGTTGGATGGACAACAAACCTCGGAATCAGCCACGGAAAACGGGAACCCACCGTTCTGCTATGAAGCCGGCCGCGCATCTCTCTCTCTCTCTAACCCTAGCCTCCCTTTCTTGTTTAGAATATTTAAGTGCACTCGTATATTCTAACTGTTAGGTTAAACAAGACCTTGAGTGGGTATATATAGAGGAGACCAAGTGAGACTTGGGCTTAAGTTGCAGGCCAGGCCTGCAACACAAGGACTAGGCGTCCATTAGCAGATTGGCGCCCCATACTGGGCCCAATTGTGTGGTGTCCCACTTATTCCTTATACTGTGGCCTGTTGAGCTTTTTGGGCCAGATCAGGGATCTACTAGCTGGTAAAACCGAGGCCTCCCAATGGCTAAATTCTCCATACTCAGCCCAGAGTATAATTTAGTCCATAAGTATTAAAACATTCCACTAGAGTAATAGTACTGAATTACCTGTTTTACCCCTGTTGAGTTCAGGGCTAGTATTAGACTTAGCGAACCCCATATTTAAGATATCCCACATCCGTTGATTAACTTAGAGCTTCTGACTGCTCGTGTTATTCAACTTCTTTATTCCTGAGTAGTACCATTCATTCCTTATTTATCATACCGAAAATTAATCCACCTGCAGGGTTTGGTATGATTCCTTAATGAATTCCTCAGGTGATGTGATCAACCTGTTCTACCAGGATATGGTGCTCTGTTGCAGTTACACTAAGAATCGTACTAGTTGTAGTTGCTTCCCAAGATACGGAGCATATTGAGTTGCAATAATACTCTGAACTCTCACCCATGGTAAATCAAAGAAGCAGACTACAACTATACACCCTTAGGACCCAACTAGAGTTAAGGTTCATCTTAAGTCACCGAGGTCTTGATTCTTTCTACATCGGCCAGAATAGAAGAATACACCTCACCGTGATCCTATTAGTACACGCACGTACTAGCATAGACAAGTAGCCAAGACAAGCTACCTATGCAGCCTATACTACAGCCTAAACCTACAGTTATATCCAGAACTGTCTCAACTGTGATACCCGTTTATATCTCTAGAGGAACCGGCAACTATGGTCTTCTGTGATCTACAACACACCATAAAGCCTACAACTTTGAGATAATGGATAGATGTTCGAAGCATAAATAACAATTCATACTTAATCAGATAGGAGATCGTTAGTGGTTATGGACAACTGTCACGACCGGACTTCACTAAGGATAGTTAAGCCGGGGAACCATGACTAGGGATGGAATTAAGAGTAGGGGAAAGAAAGGGGGTATAAGATTGTGTGTGGAATATGACTCGTATAACTATTTGAACAACACTTTATACCATTGAACGTCTCAACTCGGGATCTCAAATGAGAATACAAGGATATTTGTCATAATCTATTACATGACTTGAAACAATTCTCGAAAGCTCAAGAGTTTGCACAGCGGAAGAATACTTGAATACATGTATGAAGACACGTATTACCGAGAGTCCTAATCTATAACGACAAAAGCTCCACTCGCCACTTCACATCATCTCGCCCAACCTGCACATTTAGAAATACATGCAGGGCTGAGTACGAAAGTACTCAGTGGGCACATGCCGAAAACTATACATAATAATTGTCAAGCCATTCAACTGTAAGACATAGGGGTTTTATTGAAAAGAGCCCATGCTTACTAAAACTGTTCTTGTGATCTAAAAGTGCATGCATGCTAAGTTCTTTCGTAATCTACCATATCTGAAACTGTGGTGTCGAGGAGGTGGCCACCTCACACGACACCTGACCGGCCAACCCTGAAGATGACTCACGGTCCTGTGTACACTAGTCCAAGTAAGATAGCAAGTCTTAACGAGGACCCGAATTCGATTAACTTAAATTGGCGTAGCCAATTCAGATAGGCGTCATACATAAATCAAAACATTTATGGCATGACAATACTTGAAAATAAACATTTTCATCATACATTCTATAACTTTACTTGTATAAGAAAGCCCACCTTAAGTAACGTGAAAAGTGTCGATCCTGATAGAATCGCAACGTCAACCTTCCGGTCGATTTCCACCTATTTAGAAACGACGTTATAAGAATTTCCATTCTCATAGAATCTAATAATTCCTTATAAAGAATATTATATTCTTTATTTCTAATTTCTCACTTCGACTATTGTCCCGTTAATATATCGTGAGATTATTAATCGGAGTTAATGATTCTCCTTGGCTAGTGATAGCCGTTAATTGTCCTTGTAAGCTTCGAATAATAATTTATTTGAAGTTATATATATTAGATTGTTAAATTTAATATTCTTTTCATAATTCATTTCCATGAATTAAATAGGCTATTTTAGGCTCGAAAATTTCTCAAGCTTCAAAAATAAACTCATATTACTCGAGGGGTTTTATTAGAATTAATAAAACATTTCTCGATAATTTATAACGTCCTTCTCGTCTAAATTTTACGGGTTTTAATTACACGAAGATATTAAATAAATTAAATAGTTGGGCCTTAAATTATTCGGCCCAACTTGAGCCCAATTCCCGGCCCAAGACTACTCCTAACCCAGACCCAAAACCCAACCCAAAACCCGACCCGAAACCCGACCCAGAACCCGACCCGGTTTAAACCCTAAGTATAAAAACCCCGAATCCTCACCATTACTCTCATTTCCCCCAATTCTCATTCATCCGCCCCATCTCCCTCTCCCTCTCGGACTGAATCTGTCCAGTCGGCGCCACCGTCGCCGGCGGCGAGAGCGCCGCCGTCACCGGCGTCGCCGTCTTCTACTTTCTCCCTCGTTCTTCTCCCTCCTCTCTCTCTCTATTTCTGTTCTCTGCCTCTCTCTCTCTCTATTTCTGTTCTCTCTAACTTAATCTGCCGGCGCCACCCTCACCGGCGGCGAGGGCCGTGCTCCGGCAGTGGCTTCCTCTCCTTCTCCTTTTCATTCCCCTCTCTAACTGCTCACCTCTCTTTTCCCTTGCAGGTCGATGGAGCCGCCGAAGCAGTCCGCCGCCGCTGGAACGCCGGAGACCGTAGCCGCCGCCGTCCAGGTTTGTTCTCCCTTTCTCTCTTCCTCATTCTCATTCTCTAGCTCTATCTCTCGGTACACACACACATGTATATATATGTATTAATGTTTTCTTTTTATTTTATGCAGGGTTTTAGGACAGCTCCTGTTCCCGGAGGAGGGCGCCGTCGTCGTCGAAGCTCGACTCGGGGCCGCCTCTGCCGCCCCGACAGACCTCTGCCCCTCTCCCGTCGAGGCCTTGGCCTCGATGGAGGTTCGACTCATCTCTCTCCCTTTACTTAATATTCGATTCAATTTGTGTGCATATATGTGATTCATGTTTTTGTTCTTTCGTTCTTTTGCATAGCAAAGTCAGATTTGACATAGCTACTAAACTCCATGATTTAATCAATTGAAGCAAGTGATTATTAATAGAGATAGAGGCAGTAGAGCCTGTAGGTTTCATTTGCTCAACTTATGAGCATGAATGTCTTTTTTTTTTTTATTACTAGTAAGCATGGTTTATTGTATCAATGATTCATAGAATGTGTTGATATATGCTTAACCTTAGTAGTTCATTAGGAGCTCAATCTTGGTTGATTATTAAATCAAGAGTTAAATTTATAGCATGCTTTTGTGAATTTAAATCTGAAAATTTAGCATGCTTTCTTCTTATTGATATTCTACTTGAAAATGGTGATAATATGCTTACTAGATGTTAGAAGGGCTGTGGTTGCTAGCTTTTCCCTTCCTCTTCCTTAGATCCTCTTCTTCTTCTCTTAAATCTATTTCTTTTGAGTGATGAGAGAAGGGTGTGAAGTAGAAAACTGATTTATGGTTTATGTTGGGGTATTTATACTTCTTCTTGGTTGTGAAATTGTGCATTAACAATACATTGAATGTGTATTAATTCATTCCTTATGTAATAGTTAGATGTATTATTTGATTACTGCAAGTCTAGCTAGGTGTAAGAGATAGAGTCCTTTATTTTCTGATTTCTTCTCTAATCCTATCCTTCTTGCTTTGCAGTTTGCAGGTGGCAAGTTGAGGGACAAGTTGATATTTTCTTGGGGCGCAAGAATGGTGCAAGGGGGGAGAATGAAGCTGGAAAACTGGAAGAATATCCTCTGCTGCTGCTGTCACTTCTCTGCCCCTTCTCTGCTGCTGCATCTTTGTTTTTCTTGTGGCTCAAGAAGGTGTAAGGGTGAAGAATGAAGCTGGAAAACTGGAAGAATATCCTCTGCTGCTGCTGTCCCTTCTCCCTTCTCTGCCACCTTTTCTGCTATTCTATTTTTTTGTCTTTCTTTTGATTCAAGCAACGAATACATACATGTATTCCCTTAATTATCTGTTGTTTTAATTTATATAATCATTTAATTATTCAAGATATTATTATTATTGACATGTGGGTTTATTGTTATTAATCTACTGTTTTTGATTCATTAATGTATTAATCGAATGTTTGGTAGGTAATGGGCTCGACCCAATACTACAACTACTTTAGTAACGATCTACATCGTTAGTTATTAAATTATCGATTCGATAATTATTTGAATAGTTCGTAATAGATTCCGACCTAACATTATCGCAGTCGGAATTAAATTGCTAAATCGAATTTAATTACTTCGATTTCGTATATTAATACGAGTATCACTTGCAACTAATTATCAATAATTAGTTTTTTATACTAACGAAAGTGCGGGCCATTACATCCTACCTACCTTATAAAAATTTCGTCCCCGAAATTTGCGTACTTCTAATTTAAAAGCTCGGGTACTTCCGAGTTCTCACTTTCATTCTTCTCATTCGTGGTGTCTCCACCGAACCTTGAATGAAATAATAAACTTCTTTCTAAGACGATGCACCTTTCGGTCTATACTTCCTTTACTACATTCTTGTAACTAAACTACAACTTAAGGCAAATTCATCTTGATGAATTTAGCGCGTGTTTTCAAGCACGTGCTTTCTTACTTGCATACGTAAAATACCATATTATGGATACGTTCTAATTTTGGAGTTGTTCCTAACTTGTATGCTATATATTTTAGCATATCATATGATTTATAAATATCATAAGGCCTTAGCAAGACGAGTTCTCAGCTCTCCTTGAATCTAACCATCGTTATCTACATTGAAGGTATTACCTTCTAGAAAACTTTATCTACTATTTCAAAGCTTAACTTTGTTCGACGTCTGTCGGGTTAGGATTTCTAACCATCTTAGCTCCTCTCGTGCTCTTACAAAATCTACTACCATTTCGATCATTCCACTAATCGCATTAGGAACTTAAATCTTTCCTTGACAAATCTTGTCTTTATAGAGGGTAATCTACATTGTCACCTTTATAGTAAGGCATATGGCCTTATATCTGTTACCGGTTGATAACTAGCGTTTGGTAGGTCTATTTTCACCCTCAATGAGTACAATTGTTCTCGACATACCTTATAAGGTCTAAATCCTTCTTTTCCATTGCTCATTGGCATGGCGATGGTAAGCTATGCTATTAACTAGTTTAATGCCTATCCTTATGTGACTTATCCAAGATCTGGACGTAACCTAGTGTCTTGATCTTTAGTGATTACAATAATCACATCGTGTAACACACGATCTCTTAAATGTATATAACTGGGCTAACTTTTCTCCATGGCTGATATAGGTTGGAAGAAGACACGGCTCCTTGCTAGTCGATTTACATCCTCCTATAATTATAACTTCGTTCACTATCTTAGCTTTGGTTGTCTCATCCAAATCTCCTTGTAACGTGCTCGCAGTTTCACTACGAAATCTTTAGGGTTGTAGCTCCCCTAAATTTTTGGTCATGATCTAATTTATCATAATTTATTAGTTAACGTGGTGGTTAACCATATCCTGAAACAAGTTTACTTCTGTGACATACTAAAACACCTTCTGGTAGTTGAGCTTATATATATACATTTTTCATGTCTCCTACCTCAACTTCCTTTCTAGGTCTCGATACATCTTGTATTCTCGGGTGAGCGGTTTATAGTGTACTCTTAGTCTTACCTAAGATTTCGTTCTTGAGCTCATCCTCGTGTGGTATGCACAACCTCCTAACAACAATTTTCGGTATTATTTATTCTTACTCTCCAGTGTATCTTCTTTTAACTTCCTTTCTTTTCTTTGTGCCTCTTGTTGACGTTATAGTCAATGTAGTAATAGTCTTTTCTGCCGCCTTGGCAAGACACTACTTTTAAATTTGTATTCTGAAAATCATTGACAAGTGCCTCTCCACTCGTGAGAAGAAGTGTCAACTTAAACATGGTTTATGACCTAAATCATTAACCACTACATTTACCTTTACCTTGGTAATTGATACCATATTTGTAGTTCTTTACTAGATCTACCTACCTTATTTGGCACGTATTAAGGGCCCGTTGTTTGAATAATCTCTTTTAATATGCGAGATTGGCATTAACTCCTTAAGGGCGATGTTTCTACATTTTTCGGGGTGTGCACCACCACTGGAAGTTCTAAGTCGTGGGTACGGTAATCTTACTTTGTATAAATTGTTACATCTCATTCTTTGCATCGATTTTGGGATGCTCCACCCCATTCTCTTAGGCATATTGGTAGGTTACTCTTTTCTTTTCTTTTCTAGTCCTGGAATTATCGAATTCATTTTCAACTACTGAAGCATAACTAGTGCTTAAAGGTCTACATACAGTTGATCATTGGCCATAACAATCATGTCGTTGGTCTTATCATCTTGGAGAATTCTTGACGAATATCCGGTAATAACGAGTCAACCCAAGAGGTCACATATTTTATTTTGTGTAGATGATTCTCACCCTTGTAAAGCTTCTACTTTTGCTGGGTCTACTTAATTTCATCCGACGACACGATGTGCCCAAGTAATGTCACTTTGTTAAGCTAGAAAACATATTCTCTATTTTTTTTTTATATGTATAAGCATTTCCCTTGTACTATTCTTTTTAACGTAATTGCTCATGTATAGGTGAGACATTTAATACTATATGGAGTAGAGATTTATAATAATTGGGCAGGTCGTTTCGATTGCTCAATCTATACATTTCAATGAGGGGTAAAAATAATTACCTCTGGTAGCAATGCTACATCTTCCAATTCTTTACTTGCTCAATTCATACGAGTTTTACATGGATGGTCCTTTGATATGCTAATTGCATATACTTTATTCCTACCAATTTTCCCTATAACTTTCGTCTGACTTTAACATTTAAAGGACTTTGGCAAGACTTTCTATCTCATCGATATCCTCTCTTTGGTTAAGGGCTAATTACTTAAAATCTGTTTGAACTCGTATTAATTTGCTGTTCCACAAAACTATTGGTTTTTCAATAAAGTCATAACCCACCTATCTTATTTATGTATCATTATCTCCGCTATGGAAGTTTGAATTGTACATAGTCCTCTTACTTTATACTCTTGTGGATAATCTTGTCTATCCATCGTTTCTAATCAATCTTTTAGATTGAGGATTTACTGTAACTCTTGGTCCACGTCTCAAATGCTCCTTATTTCATATAGTTTCTTAATTAACTGGAGGAGTCCCTTGAAGATTAGGTTCTTTGGCATAGCCTAACCTTCCGCCTATCTTACTTTGTTACATTTCATTGCTAACTCGCTTTCATATCTCTTTCATGGGTGATTAACTTAAATCTTGCTATACGAAACTTACTTTAATTTCTAGTGGAAATATTATCGTCTGTTCCGTACTAATGTTCTAAGGGTGTATCACCCGTGAAGTAGGGGTGTTGGGAATTGTTATGGACCAACTTGTTAAGGGGGAACTATAAGGGATACTTGATAAACGAAGTCATTTATTTTGATTGGATCCCAAAACCCCAAGTGTCCAACTCCCAGGCGACCCATTTTGATGTAATTAATAGGTTAGAATTTTTCTAAGCCTAAACTGTTAGGATGGCTTTATTTTGCTTAGCTATAAACTGCAGGAATTCAAGTGAAGGCCACTCGCTTGAGTGTGTTTTTCCAAAGCGAAGCAAGTCTAGCAAACTGAAGTGAAGCGTGCCGAAACCAGCGAAGCGAAGCGACCGCTACAGTGGAGTCAAAGTAAAGCCACCAAAGCGAAGCAAAGCGAGCGCTACAAAGAAAAGCTGAAGCGAGTCAACGTGGGTCAACGCTTATTAAAGCGGTCACTACGAAACTTTGTTTTCAAAGCGACCCACTACAGTATGATTCTGAAGCGACTCACTTCAGAGCGGACGCTACAACTTCAAAGCAAAGCAAGCCACTACCTACCAGAAAGCGACAGCGCAACTCCCGCCCATATTTTGAACTCCAGTCAACAGGAGATCTTAGCATTAATTACGAAATCTCCACGTGTCGAAAGCGGAGTGGAGCGGAAGAGTTGACTGCCAGGCCGACAAAGGCACCGCAGCAGTACTGGCTCGCCCCAGTTACTGTTAAGTTTGTAACTTAGCCATTTTCGGCAAAGAGACAAACTGGGCTCCTGCAAAAGCTACTGCCTGCGCAAGTACTGTCGAGAGGAGGAGGGACAAGGCCACCAACCAAGCAACGGATCTAAGCCATCCCTCCGCCTATAAATAGTGAAGGATGAAGACGAAGAAAATAGAGAACACTACTTGAGCATTCGAGCGCATACAGCAAACAAATACTCCCAGCCTTCGAGCAAATCTTCGAGTTTTTGTTTCCAAGTGTTCTCCGAGTTTCCAGTTCATCGGAACTCGTTTTCACAGCCTTCACACTTAGATTCTAAGCCCACTTCATACATCCAAAGCTTAGAAGAAGAACTCTAGCCAATCTTTGCATCTATTGTAAAGAGTTCTTCATAGTGTGTTCGTCAACCAAAACCCTATACTTCATTTGTTAGGTTTTGAGTGTGTCGTTAGGTTGTCCAGATCCAAGGCCCTTCTTTCATCGATTGAAGAAGCCTCGATCGTAGAGTTGAGATCCAAGCCTACACTTACATCGTTTGTGTAAAGCTCGATCGAAACTAGGCCGTAAGGAGAGCCCGGAATCTCCCTGTTGTTCGGACAGAAACGAGTGAAGTTTCGTGTCCAGTTTAGGTCTTAGTAGTGAACCCGTAATCACTGCATTGTTCGTCAGATCCAGGCGAGTGAAGCCCGATCTTGACCAGGTTTTTGAAGGACCCGTAACCTTCAAGTTCTTGAGTGAAGAGAACAGTTGCCGTCGTGCAACAAAGTGGACGTAGGAGCGTTATCTCCGAACCACTATAAATCTTCGTGTCGTATCTCTCTAACCCTAAACTCTTTATCTTGTTTATCCATTGCACTTGCATCTAAACAACTTAATCTGGATATTTTAAATACTTAGGAGAAGATTTTAGCTCACCAAATTCCGCATATACGAGTAAAGACTCCCTCTTGATCAAGTGTTCACTTCGGTCAAGCAGGCAAGCTACATACTATAGATCTAGCTTCAGCTAGGTCTTAAGTTTTCACGAGATCTTTACTTGTTACTCTGAGTTAAGGGATTTGAAGTTGAAAAACTTCAAAATACGTATTCACCCCCCCCCTCTACGTATTTTTCCCATTAACAAACCGGGGACCAACAAGTGGTATCAGAGCAGCGGTTCTTTCGAGCCTCTGCTTTGCATATCCGAAGTGAGTCCCCACTCACTTCACGTTGTCTCACTGAACCGGATCCTATTTCCTAAGTGCATCAAAATCTCACCCACGCATACTGCATTACTACTAACTGTTTACCATGAATGCTTCTAGTCTTCCACAGTTTTCCATTGAAGGCTACGAGATCTGGAGCTTCCGTGTGGAGAGCTTCTTATGCTCCGTCCATGACCGCATGTGGGAGGTCATAGAAGATGGACCTATCACAATCAAGAAGAGCATCACTGTGGATGTTCCAGCAGCGGAAGGACGAGCAGCTCATGTTCGACAACAACTAGTAGACAAGGACAAAGATGAGTACACTCCCAACGAATTCAAGATTGCCAATCTTGACAAGATCGCACGCCACACGATGCAGAGCACCGTGTCGGACGCCTATCTTCCAAGGATTAGGAAGTGCGCAACAGCGAAGGAGATGTGGGAAACCCTAGCTCTCATTTCTCAAGGCACTGACAAAATCAAAGAAAACAAACTTGCCGTACAAATGCGGGAGTTTGAAAGCCTGATAATGAAGCCAGGAGAATCCATCGACACCTTCGAACTGAGAGTCACCAACATCACTGCAACTCTCAACTCGCTTGGGAAGGAACTCACGGATAAGGAAGTCAACCTGAAGATTGTTCGAGCTCTCACTAGGAAGTGGCAGACAATGAAGGAGCTGTATCTAGCAACCAAGGATCTATCAAAGCTCACACCGGAGATACTGTTTTCCGAACTCAAAGCTCACGAATTCGATCTGAATCGAATGAACCTCGACGAAGAGGATGAAGCGCCCACTACGTCAAAAGGAGTAGCTTTTAAAGCTGCTGAAGGGCCAAGCGAGCAGTCGCTAGCCAAGATGACGAGGGAAGAGTTGGAAGAACACATTGCGTTCTTATCCAAGAACTTCAACAAGATGAACTCTCGAGTGGGCAAATACAAAAGGTTCTACAAGCAGTACAAGGGGAGGAGCACTGATGCTCGAGAAGGAAAAGGGAAGAGAGAAGAGACGACAAAGTCGATCCCGAGAGACATGATGGAAGTGGAGTGTTACCACTGCCACAAGATGGGTCACTACAAATCCGATTGCCCAAAGCTGAGTGCGAAGGAGCGTGAAGAACTCAAAGCAAAGAGGGATGCTCCAAGGCGAGCGCTTGTAGCAAGTGAAGCTCCGGTCGCTTCAACTGAAGATCCACAAAGCGACTCAGACGCATTCACTGATCCCAACTCCAGTGATGGAGAGGATCTTGGATTTATGGCGCTCACCGATGAAGAAACAGGAGAGGTATTCATCTATCCCTCACCCAGTTCAATTACACTCGCACACACACACCAAGAGGAAGCAAATTCCTCTGCATGGAGTGGTTTGTTTGACAAACACCAGAAACTGTCAAGTGACCACGAAGTGCTGCAACAAGCTCTGTCTCAAAGCGAGAAGGAGAACCGAAAGCTAGCCACTGAGCTTGATCAAGTCAAACTTAATCTAAGGGCTATGACTAGTAAGTTCGAGGATCTCTTCGCGAGACATCAAAGCTTGGAGGGAAGGTATGAAGCCCAATCCACTCTAGTTGCCAACTTAAACAAAGCTTCATATGCTAGACAGGCACTAGAAAGTTCTCTTCTACCTTTTGGTAGAAAGGGAGGACTTGGATATGAGGGTGGACCTTCCAAGCCAACTGTCTTTGTTGGTGCTTCAAACACGACACCATCAGTCACTTTGGAAATGCCCACTGCATCCAAAGCGACCACTAACAAAGACAAAGGCAAAATGGCTGAAAACCCTAAGAAGAAGCCAATGAAGATGTCTATATCTTTAAGGGCAGAATCTAAGGGTAAGCAAAATTCAACAATTCCTAGCACTCACCATGCTAAAGTTTACCAATCCAAAGGTAGTGGAAAAACTGTTGAAGCTTCTAAGTTTCAGACCAAGACACCAGAGACAAAGGATCTCCCCTTCAAGAAAAGGAGTAATGTCTATGTGTCACGTTATCCGGACTGGAGATGGTCCAACCGGACTAACATTGAGGGGGAAGAATTCGAAGGACCAAAGAGGTCGCTTCGAACTTCCAAGGTTACTCAAGCGAGTCAGGGTCAAAACCCTAGTTGGACCGCTTTGAGGAAACCAAGCGAGCCGCTTCGACAGACTAGAAACCCTAAGTCAGTCTCTAAACCCAAAGCTAATCCGAAGCGAGTCGCTTCAGGATTTAAGCAAAATGGGAAGAGCATAGGTAGGACTGAAGCGAGCCGCTACCCCTCTTGCACACACTGCTGCACATGTGAAGCTGCTTTAAGGCAGAAGTCACAGTTTTCGAAGGTCGAGAAACCCAAAGCACAAGCTCCCTTTCAAAAGAAAGTGAAGCAAGTGTGGGTACCTAAGGGAACTAACCTGCAAGGACCCAAACTGATTTGGGTACCAAAATCTGTCTAATTGCAGGTGGGCGCCGTGGATCCCATGCCAAATGAGGGTCATCAAGTCTGGTACTTGGACAGTGGATGTTCGAGACACATGACCGGCATGAAAGCTCTACTTCTAGACTACATTGAGAAGAAGGGTCCACACGTAACCTTTGGTGACAACTCTCGAGGAAGCACCAGAGGATACGGCGCACTGAAAGTTGGAAAGCTCACGATTGAAGAAGTCTCCTACGTGGAAGGACTGAAGCACAACTTGTTATCCATTTCACAGTTCTGTGACAAAGGATACAAGGTGGAATTCATTTCCAACAAGTGCATAGTAAAGAGCAACCTTTCATCCCAGATTGTGCTTACTGGAATAAGACAAAGGAACGTCTATATAGCACAATGGGATAGCTGCAAAGTGGAGACGTGCTTAGTAGCAAGGAGTGCTACAGAGATTGGATGGCTATGGCACAGACGCTTGAACCATCTTAACTTCAAAGCCATCAATCGCTTAGCTCGTAAGGGTTTGGTGCAAGGCATGCCAAATGAAGTCTTCATCAAAGACCATCCATGCTCACCATGCCAACGAGGGAAGCAGACAAAGACGCACTTCGCCAGTCTTGAAGAAGCCTCTTCCAAGCGAGTGCTCGAGCTGCTTCACATGGATCTGTTTGGTCCAGTTACTCCAGTTAGTATAAATGGTAGGAAGTACACTCTAGTTGTAGTCGACGACTTTTCTCGCTACACTTGGGTCGTATTTCTCTACAGCAAGAAGGAGACTCTGACCAAGCTACCACAACTGCTCAAGCGATTGGCTGTGGAGAAGAATCAAGCTATCGTGACCATCCGCTCCGATAAAGGCACAGAGTTTTTGAACTCTACCATTCAAGCTTACTGCACGGAGCATGGCATAGCACATCAGACCTCCTCAGCACGCACACCACAGCAGAATGGAGTTGCTGAAAGAAGAAATCGAATCATCAAGGAAGCTGTTCGAACTATGATAGCAGACTCAAAACTTCCAATGAAGTACTGGGCTGAAGCTGCCAATACTGCATGCTACACGCAGAATCGAACACTTCTCTGCAAACGGCACGACAAAACACCATATGAAATATGGACAGGGAGAATTCCTAACATATCTTATTTCCATATTTTTGGTTGTAGGGTCTTCATCCATGACAATGGGAAGTCACAGTTGAAAGCCTTTGAAAGCAAAGCTGATGAAGGAATATTCTTAGGATATTCTACATCAAGCAAAGCCTTTAGGGTGTTCAACTGTAAAACCCTAATTGTGGAGGAATCACCCCATGTCGTATTTGATGAATCTTCTTTAAGTCATCCACAGGAACAGGATCAATCTAAAGACGAAAAGTCAAGCGAGGAACCCATTAACACTCTTACTTGGGACATAATTGAGGATGAAGAAGAAATCAAAGGCTCAAGCGAGCAGAAGGTCCAACGAAAAGATGAAGCTGCCCCCAAGACTCCTGAAGCGAGTTCAGGCGAAGCACCCAATCCAGTCGCTCCAGATGGTGAAGCGAGTGACAAGGAAGACGATGAAGATGAAGCTGGCGGATCCAAGCGCGCGTGGCTCAAAGATCACTCACCAAGTCAAATCATTGGAGATCCATCCAAGGGTGTAGTGACCAGAAGACAAGTGTTTGGAGAAAGTGCCATGTTCAGCTGCTTTCTCTCAAACATTGAGCCGACAAGCGTAGAAGAAGCCTTAGCCGATTCAAATTGGGTGATCGCCATGCAAGAAGAGCTGAACCAGTTCACCAGAAACGACGTATGGTACCTCGTGGATCGTCCCAAATTTCAGCACGTTATTGGCACCAAATGGGTGTTCAAGAACAAGACGGACGAGGACCACAACGTAGTAAGGAACAAGGCGCGTCTCGTTGCCAAAGGCTATTGCCAAGAGGAAGGAATCGACTTTGACGAGACCTTCGCTCCAGTGGCACGACTTGAAGCTATCAGATTGTTTCTAGCCTATGCAGCAACCAAGAAGTTTAAAGTCTATCAAATGGATGTGAAGAGCGCGTTCCTGAACGGTGAATTGAAGGAAGAAGTGTATGTGGAGCAGCCACCGGGTTTCGAGCAAGGAGACAAAGTGTACCGCTTGAAGAAAGCTCTATATGGGTTGAAGCAAGCCCCCAGAGCTTGGTACGATACACTTTCTCAATTCCTAGTGGAAAATGGATTTCACAAAGGAAAGATAGATCGAACCCTATTCACGATCAACCATGGAGAAGATATGCTATGGGTTCAGATCTACGTAGATGACATCATATTTGGGTCACCAAATCAGTCGCTTAGCGAGAAGTTTGGAGAGCTGATGAGGACCAAATATGAGATGTCAATGATTGGCTTGATGAGCTGCTTTTTAGGTCTTCAAGTGAAGCAGCAGGATGATGGTATCTTCATCAATCAAGCAAAGTATACTAGAGACATGCTTGCCAAGTTTGGTATTCAGCATGCTAAAGCTGTGAAGATTCCAATGAATACCAACTGGAAGATGGAGCCAGACGAGGAAGGAAAATCTGTGAATCCTACAGATTATCGTGCCCTAATTGGGTCACTCCTCTATCTCACTGCAAGCAGGCCAGATATTGCTTTTGCAGTCGGAGTCTGCGCTCGATTCCAAAGCAACCCCAAGCACAGCCATCTTGAAGCTTCCAAAAGAATTCTTCGATATTTGAAGGGCACTATCAATATGGGGCTGTGGTATCCAACGGAGGACAATCTGGAGCTCACTGGATACTCAGACGCTGACTATGGAGGGTGCCGAATTGATAGGAAATCAACTTCGGGCACGTGTCAGTTCTTGGGAAGCAAGCTGATCTCATGGTTCTCAAAGAAGCAGACGAGTGTAGCCACTTCAACGACTGAAGCCGAATATATGGCCGCAGGAAGCTGCTGTTCTCAAATTCTATGGCTTCGCCAGCAGTTGAAGGACTACAATGTTGAAGCGAATGAAATTCCGATTTTCTGCGACAACAACAGTGCTATATGCATCTCGCAGAATCCAGTGCTACACACCAGATGCAAGCACGTGGAAATCCGACATCACTTCATTCGTGATCATGTCGAGAAGAAGGATATCAAGCTCGAGAAAATTCATACCGATCTCCAGCGAGCAGATATCCTCACCAAGCCTCTAGCTGAGTCTCGTTTCAATCAGCTATGCATGGAATTAGGGTTGTTAGACCCTGGTGAAGAATGCTAGATCCAGGATGCACGAAGGAGTGGTCGCTAATTTTTCGTAGCATCACTCGCTTCGGATCTTCACCTACTCAAGCGAATCACTTTAAGATCTCACTCGCTTGAAGAAGGAGAAATAAGGTGGAGCAAGGTGGAGTGTTGGAAGACGTTCCCTACCCGCTTACAGGAATTGTTAAGCCATTGGTTAAGGGGGAACCATTGTTTACTCTCGGAGCAAGCTACTTCCAAAGCGAGCAAGGAAAGCTGCTACCTAGCCTAGGATTCCTAGCGAGTGGGTATAAACACTCGCAAGTGCCGTTTCTAGTAACGGTTGTGGGGTCTTGTATCGGGCCTTCCCACGTAAAAATGGTGAAAGCTTAGGCAGGGCTGGCACCTAGACCTTGTGTCCTCTTCCCATCTTTCCGCCGAAGAGGAGCAAGTCTTCTCATCTCCTTCATCGTGGATAAATATCCATTCATTACTCACTCTTCACTGAGTTGAGCTGCCAGATGTCTATCCATTCCCCTCTCATCTTGAGCTTTGCATCGCTTCAATTTGCCCAATGTTTGGTCAAAGCGAGTCGACTGCAAGTTCATTCTGTAGCATGTAGAAGGATGCTTGAAGGTTTACCTTTTTCTACAAAAGGTTGCAGGGTTGGTGACATGCTTCTGCGTAAAATACGAGATTGTCTTGTCAGAGCATTCTCATTGTCATCCTGTCCATTTCTGCTCTGAGATAAGGACTTGTACTCATCCCCCATTCATCGTGAATATGTACACTTATGTGAAGCTCCCCTCTGGGTTGTAGTAAGCTTGTGTACTATATTCATTTCCTCCCTCATTCACTTCGATGGAGGACTCTCTAATTCGTAGAGGAAGATGAATGCCATGAAGACGAATGCCAAGAAGATGGGATACACAACAAGTAATAAACATTCCAACAAGTGGAATCAACACACGCAGTCATCAACAAGTGGAATCAATCAATCAACGTGTGGTATCAATCTCCTACGAAGTGAGATTGACTGGTAAGCATTTCAATTTTAAGTACACTAAATGAGCTGAAGCGTGCTTGAAACCTTCACTCACTACGTGGAAAATATGAAATGAATCTGACACAAATACGAAGAGGAAAACACTCTTGTTTATCCTCGAAGTATGTAAGTCAGAAACATTTTAAATTAAGTAAAGAAATTTAATTTCTTATTCCAGTCGCTTCAAATGGCCAAGCGAGTGCTTCGTCACTCAATGCTAGCCATCGCAAGCGAGTGCGGAACAGTCACGTAAAGCAAGTACTCCGCAAGCGAGTGAATGCCGAAGTGGCTACACTTGAAGCGAGCGGATACGAAGCAAAGCGTATGAGCTGTCTGCACTCGAGTGCCTATTTTACTTTCTGCCAAGCATTTAATGCAGTGGCGCGTAGAAGAAGAAATGACAGGCGCGTGGACGTCAAAGCCGAGGAAAGCGGGAAAAATCGCACTCAATCCAGCCGTCGAATCTGAACCGTCTCGAAATCCCAACCGCTGGATTGACTACTGTTGGAGAGACGAATCATCAACAGCCACGTGGCCACGTCAAGCGGAATTGGCGGTTCACTTTTCAGTGATGACTCCGGACACGTCAGTTCCATCACCGGAGGTCGCCGCCTACGCACAAAACCCTAGGAGTGATTTTACCAGAATGCCCCTGCCACGTCAGCCAAGATCTTACTCTATATATATTTGCAACGAGGCAGAACTGCAAAACTTTCACAGCCTTCAAAATTTTCCATTCTCGTGCTTAGATCTGCAACCTCTGCAACTCACGAGTCTCAACCCCTTTCTATTTCATCGTAAAAACTCTCTTCAAATTCCTTTCAAATTCACGATGGGCAAGAAGAAGAGTACAGAAACGATGGAGAAGTTCATGTCAAATATTGGCGATCACATCAACGTCGAGCCCCATCTCGACCCGATCGTCATAGAGAAGGATGGTTTCTTCCGTAGAGCCGTGACCACGGCCGGTCTATGGAAGTTCGTAACTTTGGTTCCGATGAAGATTCTGGCTAAAGCCATCGGAGAGATTCTGCTAAATCTGAAGAAGGAACAGAATACATCTTCCTTCACCAATCCACGAACCAGGAAGCCGGTGGAAGTTGATATGAGTGAACTCATCAAGGTGTTCGATCTACCAAGAGAAGGAGGAGATTCTCTGCTAGATCTAGGCCTTTCTGCCGAAGTTCAGTATGATCGATTTAAAGTTGCCAGAGCAGATCCGAATTTCAAGGATGCCAACATTCGCAAAAGTCTCAAGGAATCGTTCAATCTCATCTGCGAACTCTTCACGAAGAGTATCGCATGCTACGTTGGTTCCCTCGACACACTGTCGGAGACAAAGATGATCGGCACCACCATGATCGTCGACAGCCTCACAGGAACGAAATTCAACTGGCATGGGTGGCTTCTCAAGCAAATTCACGAAGCTGCAGAAGACTTTGCATTCGTACCAGGAACTCCAGATAAGATTCTACGCAAGGGAAAGTTGAAATTCTTTTCAAGACTGTCAGTCGCGTTGGAGCTAAAGTATCCGGAGATAAGATGGCCGGATTCAGACATGGCTATATACAGCAAGAAGACAGTCTTCTATGAACAGTGGAAGTCAACAAAAATTCCAATGGATAAGGGACTTCTAGTTGTAGAAGTGCCCGCAGCAAGCAAAGTTGTGAAAGCAAAAGCTGAAGCTCCCCGAACGAAGCGAGCCGCTTCACCCTTGAAGCAAGCGGCTGCAAAGCAAGGGAAGAAGAAGAAATTGAAGCAAAGCACTTCATCTGTCCAAGAAAGCGAGGCGGTAGAGAAGCCGCTTGAGGACACTGAAACCAAGCAAACTCATCCAGTCACAAAACCTACCCATTCTACTAAAGCTACACCATTCCAATCCCCTTCGACATCGGTGGGAAAAGCCGATACCGCCCATACTCCCATTTTTCCCCAGTCCCAAACCTCCAAAACCCCCACACGGATGAATGCTCTCAAGAGATACAAGAGAGACAGAGAGCAAGCTGCTGAAACCCTCAAAACTCGATATCCTTCAGTGCCAGTGTCAAGTGACTTCTTCACCAAGATGGTCGATTTCTTGACATATGTCACCTACCGCGGCACAGAGTTCTACAAAGTCTTCAAGCTTCTGGAGGCCTTCTCAAAGGAAGACCTCATACAGATGGAAGGAAAGCTTCTGGACTTCATCGGTGAGAGCGGTTTTCATGCATTTCTCACTGGAACCAGTTTCTGGGATACGCTGGACGCGAAAGTAAAGCGTGCCTATCCGAATGCTAAGATCCCTGAGCACACCCCAACCACTCATGAGAAGAAACTGATGAGGGATCATGCAGAGGAAATGGAGGTTAAGAACGCAGAGATCTTAAGTATGCAAGACGAGATCACCAAACAGAAGATGGAGTTGGAGGAGAAGGAGAAGGCAATGGAGGCTCAAGTGAAACTCGTGAAAGATCTCAAGGGCTCGCGTGATGCAGAAAGGAGCCGCTTGAGAGAGGTGAATACCAAGCTTGTCACAGTTGGTAAAGAGAAGGAGACGTTGGAAAAGGAAGTAAAGGAGCTGAAAAAGAAAGTGGAGAACAAGGAGGGAGAATTGATGATGAAAGAAAGTGAACTCCTCAGTACCAAGAAGACTCTTGACAAGAGAGAGCTTACTGGAAGGACAATCGCGGAAGAGCAAGTCTTCGCGTCACGAACGGAAGAAATGTTTCATGCTGTACTAGATAAGATTGAGGTACTTCACAAGTCCCTTACTGGAAAGACAATCGTCCCTACCCCTGGTTTTGATGATGCCAAAAAGGGGGAAGGGATGGTACTGAAAATTGATGGGTTGGTACAAGGGATGTTACAAGGGATGCCACAAGGTGGAGTAATTGGAGCTGCTGAAACAGAAAGTTTGTTGGAGGAAAGTTGTCGTACTGGAGAAGAGGAGAGAGAGGCAAAGTCTGCAAAGAAAGGCAAAGAAAAGCTCACTAAGGAGGAGTTGCTGAAAAAGCCTGAAGAACCCCGCAAGCTACTTGGAGATAAAGTGCTTGCCTCTTCCATTGCTCGACATCCTCCAGTCACTGTGCTAACAAAGGAGGAAAGGCGGAAGCTAGCAGAGGCGAGCGAGGCTATGGCTTGGGTGGAGAAGAAGCGCCAATTTATTTTGGAAACTCTTGCAGGTACTTCAAGCTCTCAGGCGGCCACTTCAGCCGAAGCACCCACTTCAGCTGTCGCGCCAGCTTCAAGTGCTGCATTTACTTCAGCAATTGCAGAAGCCACTCCATCTACAGATGTTTCTTCCAATGCAACCACAGAGAGAACTGGTCCAGAAACTAAGCAAGATGATTCAGCGACCAAGCGTCAAAAAATTGAGAAGGTAGTTGCTTCAAGGGCAGAGAAAGAAAAGAGGATAAGGACAAAACAACTGCAAATCATTGACGAACGGATTGAAAAACAATTCAATGAGATGAAACTCATCCAATCCGTCTTGGTCAGAAGTATCCTTGTTCCAACCACGCCAGAAGAATCCGAGGCATGCCTAGATCAGGCTATGATCGATACAGTTCACAAGACTGCAAAAGAAATAATTGACTCTGGCCGCTACCCTCTCAGAGAAGAACGCAACTACATTCGGAAGCAACTCAATCAGAAACTTCCTTCCTGGAACGGCGAGTCAGGAAAGAAGTTCAAAATGATCATAGAACAGATGTCCAGCCGGTCGGAAGAAGAGTTGGCTGTGCGCAGAGAAAAGCACCCTGATGCCTGTGAGATCGAGCAGTTCATTCCTGACGAACTACTCGAGCAATGGCTATACTACAAGGAGAAATTTATCAAAGCATACTACTATTGGGAGGTAGTACCATTGCAGACTGAATGCTCGAGGGTCACTGCGCTCAACAACTTTCTTGGTGCCTATGATGAGAAGTTCAGGCAAGAGGTCTTCGCGTTTGCACAGTTTGCAAAACCCGCACCGTTAATCATCAAGGTACCAGCCAAGGAGGTATTTCCTATGCCATTCCTACCTGGCACCAGTATCCCCAATCGCAGCATCATTGACGCTGAGGTGGATGAAGCCTTCCAACTGGAAGAGATGTGGAGAAGGCCAAGTATCCACAGCGTTGATTCGATGGAAGCAAAGGTTTTCAGTGCATACGCCATACCAGAGGAAATGATTGCAAAGGATTTGGAGGCAGATGTTGAAGAAAAGAAGAAGGTGGAAGAAGAGAAGGAGAAAGAAGGGAAGTGACGGAAAGAAGAAGGAGGAAGACGGAGAAGGAACTGCAGGAAACCTCTGAGTTTCAAGTTCCTTACATAACATTTTGTGTGAACTTCTTGTTCATATATCCTATTTTTAAATTTCTGTCTTTTCTCGTGTCATTTACTTGCTTTGTGAATGACTTTACCTTTTTGCTACAAAACTCAAATAATTTAACCGAAAAAAAAGGGAAAGGAACTTAAAAGAAAACTTACAAACGAAACTGCAAAGGAAGCAGTCGCTTGGAGTTCCCTTCACGGTTAGGTAGGCTTGAATTTTCTAAATCTTAGCCTTTGGGTTTTGGCATCATCAAAAAGGGGGAAATTGTTGGGAATTGTTATGGACCAACTTGTTAAGGGGGAACTATAAGGGATACTTGATAAACGAAGTCATTTATTTTGATTGGATCCCAAAACCCCAAGTGTCCAACTCCCAGGCGACCCATTTTGATGTAATTAATAGGTTAGAATTTTTCTAAGCCTAAACTGTTAGGATGGCTTTATTTTGCTTAGCTATAAACTGCAGGAATTCAAGTGAAGGCCACTCGCTTGAGTGTGTTTTTCCAAAGCGAAGCAAGTCTAGCAAACTGAAGTGAAGCGTGCCGAAACCAGCGAAGCGAAGCGACCGCTACAGTGGAGTCAAAGTAAAGCCACCAAAGCGAAGCAAAGCGAGCGCTACAAAGAAAAGCTGAAGCGAGTCAACGTGGGTCAACGCTTATTAAAGCGGTCACTACGAAACTTTGTTTTCAAAGCGACCCACTACAGTATGATTCTGAAGCGACTCACTTCAGAGCGGACGCTACAACTTCAAAGCAAAGCAAGCCACTACCTACCAGAAAGCGACAGCGCAACTCCCGCCCATATTTTGAACTCCAGTCAACAGGAGATCTTAGCATTAATTACGAAATCTCCACGTGTCGAAAGCGGAGTGGAGCGGAAGAGTTGACTGCCAGGCCGACAAAGGCACCGCAGCAGTACTGGCTCGCCCCAGTTACTGTTAAGTTTGTAACTTAGCCATTTTCGGCAAAGAGACAAACTGGGCTCCTGCAAAAGCTACTGCCTGCGCAAGTACTGTCGAGAGGAGGAGGGACAAGGCCACCAACCAAGCAACGGATCTAAGCCATCCCTCCGCCTATAAATAGTGAAGGATGAAGACGAAGAAAATAGAGAACACTACTTGAGCATTCGAGCGCATACAGCAAACAAATACTCCCAGCCTTCGAGCAAATCTTCGAGTTTTTGTTTCCAAGTGTTCTCCGAGTTTCCAGTTCATCGGAACTCGTTTTCACAGCCTTCACACTTAGATTCTAAGCCCACTTCATACATCCAAAGCTTAGAAGAAGAACTCTAGCCAATCTTTGCATCTATTGTAAAGAGTTCTTCATAGTGTGTTCGTCAACCAAAACCCTATACTTCATTTGTTAGGTTTTGAGTGTGTCGTTAGGTTGTCCAGATCCAAGGCCCTTCTTTCATCGATTGAAGAAGCCTCGATCGTAGAGTTGAGATCCAAGCCTACACTTACATCGTTTGTGTAAAGCTCGATCGAAACTAGGCCGTAAGGAGAGCCCGGAATCTCCCTGTTGTTCGGACAGAAACGAGTGAAGTTTCGTGTCCAGTTTAGGTCTTAGTAGTGAACCCGTAATCACTGCATTGTTCGTCAGATCCAGGCGAGTGAAGCCCGATCTTGACCAGGTTTTTGAAGGACCCGTAACCTTCAAGTTCTTGAGTGAAGAGAACAGTTACCGTCGTGCAACAAAGTGGACGTAGGAGCGTTATCTCCGAACCACTATAAATCTTCGTGTCGTATCTCTCTAACCCTAAACTCTTTATCTTGTTTATCCATTGCACTTGCATCTAAACAACTTAATCTGGATATTTTAAATACTTAGGAGAAGATTTTAGCTCACCAAATTCCGCATATACGAGTAAAGACTCCCTCTTGATCAAGTGTTCACTTCGGTCAAGCAGGCAAGCTACATACTATAGATCTAGCTTCAGCTAGGTCTTAAGTTTTCACGAGATCTTTACTTGTTACTCTGAGTTAAGGGATTTGAAGTTGAAAAACTTCAAAATACGTATTCACCCCCCCCTCTACGTATTTTTCCCATTAACAAACCGGGGACCAACAAGGGGCAATCTTATTCCAGATTTAGTCATCAACTTATACCACTAGTTACTACCTCTTTCGACGTGGACGTCGACTACATCTTGATCCCTTGCTATGTTTTAAGGGTACTGATTTATCTCATGCTTTAACACATACGTCCACTTTCAAAGTTATTCTGTTTGGATCTTTCGGGTGGTAACCCTCCAACTTTGACGTCTACGTTAA
Organism: Thymus mandschuricus; assembly: GCA_029379335.1. Classification (NCBI taxonomy): domain Eukaryota; kingdom Viridiplantae; phylum Streptophyta; class Magnoliopsida; order Lamiales; family Lamiaceae; genus Thymus; species Thymus mandschuricus. The sequence continues at coordinate 8,637,860 of CM057083.1, forward strand.
CTCGACATTTATTCTCTTTATGCTTTTAATCATTCATCATTATTCTCAAGTTCTCAATTGATGATAATCATGAAATTTTCCTTGGGGTTCCCTAAGGTCTTTATCAATTATCTATCCTCACACCTTTATCCATTTGAGTCCTATATCGATACCCTTACTTATTTATCAACCCTTGGACCACTTTATAACATACTACAGGTCATATTATCATCTCTATACATCTTACATCTTAAATCCCCTTCCAAAACTATAAGTCTCTATTCGTCTCTATTTATTTTATTCCCATCTCGTGGGTAATCACTGAAGGGTATCATACTTTAAATCACACTCGTGACATGAAAATGGACTTAGTAAATCCCATTGCTTAGACAGATAATTGGGTCAAAGTGGAATGAGAATATCGTGATACGATACATGAAGGTAAAATGAAAATGGTTCAATTTTGGCACAACAAGTAACCAAAATATGTTATCAATGAATCATCTGACAAGCTGGGAAAGAATAATCAGAGGGTAGAAATGAAATGACAAAGGTCAGGGGGAGGAGACCCATTTTGTCGATACCCGTCCGATTTCTTGTCTGATGGTAACGCTACCAAGATCGATATTATGTGTGTTGGGAATTGTTAAGGACTAAATTGTTAAGGGGGAACTACATGGGATATTTTATAAATGAAGTCATTTGTTTTGATTAGATCCCAAAACCCCAAGTGCCCTTTTCCCAAGCGACCCATTTTGATGTAGTTTATAGGTTAGAATTTTTCTAAGCCTACTCTGTTAGGATGGCTCTTTTCTTTTGCTTAGATTAGGCTTCAAAAGTTCAAGTGAAGGCCACTCGCTTGAGTGTGTTCTCCAAAGTGAAGCGGGTCAAGCAAATCGAAGTGAAGCGTGCCGAAGAATAGCGAAGCGAAGCGATCGCTACAGTAGATTCAAAGTGAGTCTACCAAAGCGAAGCGAAGCGAGCGCTACAGTAGATTCAAAGTGAGTCTGCCAAAGCGAAGCGAAGCGTGCGCTACAATGAAAAGCCGAAGCGAGTCAACACGAGTTAACACTTAGTTTAGTAGTGTCACGGGAAATTTATTTCTCAAGTGACTCACTACAAATTTGACTGTGTAGCGACTCACTTCAGAGCAGCCACTACAACTTCAAAGCGAAGCGAGCCACTACCTACCAGAAAGCGACAGCACAAATTCCCGCTCCGAATTTGAACTCCAGTCAACTGGAGATCTCCGCATTAATTACGAGATCTCCACGTGTCAAAAGCGGAGAGGAGCAGAGGAGTTGACTGCCAGGCCGACAAAGGCGCCGCAACAGTACTGGGTCGCTCCAGTTACTGTTACACTTGGAAGTTAGCCAATTTTGGCAAAATGCCAAAACTGCGCGTCTGCAAAAGCTACTGCCTGCGCAAGTACTGTCGAGAGGAGGAGGGACAAGGCCACCAACCAAGCAACGGATCTCAGCCAACCCTCCGCCTATAAATAGTGAAGGATCACAACGTGAAGAAGTAGAACACTACTTGAGCATTCGAGCGCATACAGCAAACAAACACTCCCAGCTTTCATAGCAATCTTCGAGTCTTTGTTTTCCAGTGTTCTCCGAGTTTCCAGTCCATCGGAACTCGTCTTCACAACCTTCACACTTAGAGTCTAAGCCCATTCCATATCCAAGCTTAGAAGAAGAGCTCTAGCCATCTTTGCACTTATTGTAAAGAGCTCTTCATAGTGTGTTTCGTCAACCAAAAACCCTATACTTCGTTTGTTAGGTTTTGAGTGTTGTCGTTAGGTTGTCCAGATCCAAGGCCCTTCTTTCATCGATTGAAGAAGCCTCGATCATAGAGTTGAGATCCAAGCTTACACTTACACCGTTTGTGTGAAGCTCGATCGAAGCTAGGCTGTAAGGAGAGCCCGGAATCTCCCTGTTGTTCGGACAGAAGCGAGTGAAGCTTCGTGTCCAGTTTAGGTCTTGGTAGTGAACCCGTAATCACTGCACTGTTCATCAGATCCAGGCGAGTGAAGCCCGATCTCGATAAGGTTTTTGAAGGACCCGTAACCTTCAAGTTCTTGAGTGAAAAGAATGGTTGCCGTCGTGCAACAAAGTGGACGTAGAAGCTTTATCTCCGAACCACTATAAATCTTCGTGTCGTATCTCTCTAACCCTAAACTCTTTAATACGATTATCCATTGCACGTGCATATAAACAAACTTAACTTGGATTTTCAATTACTTAGGAAAGATTTTAGCTCACCAAATTCCGCACAAAGAGTAAAGTCTCACTCTTGATCAAGCTCTAAGCTTAGGTCAAGAGATTCGTGATTGCTTTAGATCTAGCCCTCGGCTAGGACTTAGTATTTCCAAGAGCACTTTACTTTATACTCTGAGTTAAGGAATTGAAGTTGAAAAAAACTTCAAAATACGTATTCACCCCCCCCCCCCCCTCTACGTATTTTTCCTATAGCAAACCGGGACCAACAAGTGGTATCAGAGCCAGGTTCTTTCGAGCCTCTGCTTTGCATATCCGAAGCGAGTCCCCACTCTCTTCACGTTGTCTCACTGAACCGGATCCTATTTCCTAAGTGCATCAAAACCTCACCCACGCATATTGCATTTACTGCTGATAGTTTGCTATGTCTACATACAGTGCATCAAATCTTCCACAGTTCTCGATCGAAGGATACGAGATATGGAGTTTCCGTGTCGAGAGCTTCCTATGCTCAATCCACGACCGGATGTGGGAAGTCATTGAGGACGGACCAATCGAAATCAAGAAAGCCATATCTGTGGAAGTTCCAGCCGCTGAAGGTCGTCCAGCCCACGTTCGACAACAGTACGTGGAGAAGGATAAGGATGAGTATACTCCAAATGACTTCAAAGTTGCCAACCTCGACAAAATTGCACGTCACACGATGCAGAGCACCGTGTCGGATGCCTATCTACCACGAATAAGGAAATGTGCAACGGCAAAGGAAATGTGGGAAACCCTAGCCCTCATTTCTCAAGGCACAGACAAAATCAAGGAGAACAAACTCGCCGTTCAGATGCGGGAGTTTGAAAATCTGGTGATGAAGTCCGGAGAATCCATCGACGCCTTCGAGCTGAGAGTTACCAACATTACTGCAACTCTCAACTCGCTTGGGAAGGAACTCACAGACAAGGAAGTAAACCTGAAAATAGTCCGTGCTCTCACAAGGAAATGGCAGACTATGAAGGAGCTATATCTAGCTACCAAGGATCTAACGAAGCTCACGCCAGAAGTGCTGTTCTCCGAGCTCAAAGCTCACGAGTTTGATCTGAATCGAATGAGCCTCGACGACGAGGATGAAGCGCCCACTACGTCAAAAGGAGTAGCGTTCAAAGCTGCCGAAGGGCCAAGCGAGCAGTCGCTAGCCAAGATGACGAGAGAAGAATTGGAAGAACACATTGCGTTCTTATCCAAGAACTTCAACAAGATGAACTCTCGAGTGGGCAAGTACAAAAGATTCTACAAGCAGTACAAAGGGAGGAGCACTGATGCTCGAGAAGGAAAAGGAAAGAGAGAAGAGACGACCAAGCCGATCCCGCGCGACATGATGGAAGTGGAGTGTTACCACTGCCACAAGATGGGCCACTACAAATCCGATTGCCCAAAGCTAAGTGCCAAAGAGCGCGAAGAATTGAAGGCCAAGAGGGATGCCCCAAGGCGAGCGCTCGTAGCGAGTGAAGTGCCGGTCGCTACAACTGAAGACCCACCAAGCGACTCAGATGCATTCACTGATCCAAATTCCAGTGATGGTGAGGATCTTGGATTTATGGCGCTCACCGATGAAGAAACTGGAGAGGTATTCTTCTATCCTTCAATCACTTCAATTACACTAGCACACACTGTCAATGAGGAAGAACAATCCTCTACATGGAGTGAGTTGTTTGACAAACACCAAAAATTGTCAAGCGACCACGAAGTGGTAAAACAAGCTCTGTCTCGAAGCGAGAAGGAGAACCGAAAGCTAGCCAGTGAGCTTGACAAAGTCAAACTTAATTTAAGGGCTATGACTAGTAAGTTCGAGGATCTCTTCGCTAGACATCAAAGCTTGGAGGGAAGGTATGAAACCCAGTCCACTCTAGTTGCCAACTTGAACAAAGCATCATATGCTAGGCAGGCACTAGAGGGCTCGCTTCTGCCTTTTGGTAGGAAAGCAGGCCTTGGATATGAGGGTGGACCTCCCAAGCCGACTGTCTTTGTTGGTGCATCACACACTACACCATCAGTCACTTTGGAATTGCCCACTGCATCCAAAGCGACCACCAACAAGGATAAAGGCAAAGTGGCTGAGAACCCTAAAAGGAAGCCAATGAAGATGTCTATATCTTTAAGGGCAGATCCTAAGGGCAAGCAAAATTCAACAATCCCTAGCACTCAACATGCTAAGTCTTACCAATCCAAGGGTAAAGGGAGAACTGTTGAAGCTTCTAAGTCTCAAGCCAAGACACGAGAGACAAAGGATCTACCTCCTAAAAAGAGGAGTAATGTCTATGTGTCACGTTATCCGGACTGGAGATGGTCCAACCGGACTAACGTTGAGGGGGAAGAACTTGAAGCACCCAAGAGGCCGCTTCAAACTTCCAAGGTTACTCAAGCGAGTCGGGGTCAAAACCCTAGTTGGACCGCTTCGAGGAAACCAAGCGAGCCGCTTCAACAGACTAGAAACCCTAAGTCAGTCTCTAAACCCAGAGCTAATCCGAAGCGAGTCGCTTCAGGATATAAGCAAAGTGGGAAGAGCATAGGTAGGACTGAAGCGAGCCGCTACCCCTCTTGCACACACTGTTGCACGTGTGAAGCTGCTTCTAGGCAGTACACCAAGTTTTCGAAGGTCGAGAAGCCCAAGACACAAGCTTCATCTCAAAAGAGAGTGAAGCAAGTGTGGGTACCTAAGGGAACTAACCTGCAAGGACCCAAACTGATTTGGGTACCAAAATCTGTCTAATTGCAGGTGAGCGCCGTGGATCCCATGCCAAGTGAGGGTCAACTAGTTTGGTACTTGGACAGTGGATGTTCAAGACACATGACCGGCATGAAAGCTCTACTTCACAACTACATAGAGAAGAAGGGTCCACACGTAACCTTTGGTGACAACTCTTGAGGAAGCACCAGGGGATACGGCGCACTGAAAATTGGAAAGCTCACAATTGAAGAAGTCTCCTACGTGGAAGGACTCAAGCACAACCTGTTGTCCATTTCACAATTTTGTGATAAAGGGTACAGGGTGGAGTTCATCTCCAACAAGTGCATTGTGAAGAGCAAACTCACGTCCCAGATTGTGCTCACTGGAATAAGACAAAGGAATGTCTACATAGCACAATGGGACAGCTGCAAGGAGGAAACTTGTCTAGTTGCAAGAAGTGCTACAGAAATTGGATGGCTATGGCACAGACGCTTGAACCACCTAAATTTCAAAGCTATCAATCGCTTAGCTCGGAAAGGTTTGGTGCAAGGCATACCGAATGAAGTCTTCATCAAAGACCATCCATGCTCACCATGTCAACGAGGGAAGCAGACGAAGAAGCATTTCGCCAGTCTCGAAGAAGCTTCATCAAAGCGAGTGCTCGAGCTGCTTCACATGGATTTGTTTGGTCCAGTTACTCCAGTTAGTGTAAATGGAAGGAAGTACACTCTAGTTGTAGTCGACGATTTCTCTCGCTACACTTGGGTTGTATTCCTATTCAGCAAGAAGGAGACACTAACCAAACTGCCACAACTACTCAAGCGATTGGCGGTGGAAAAGAATCAAGCTATCGTGACCATTCGCTCCGACAAAGGCACAGAGTTCCTGAACTCTACAATTGAAGCGTACTGCACGGAGCATGGCATAGCACATCAAACTTCTTCAGCACGCACTCCTCAGCAGAATGGAGTTGCTGAAAGAAGAAATCGAATCATCAAAGAAGCCGTTCGCACCATGATTGCTGACTCGAAGCTTCCGATGAAGTATTGGGCTGAAGCTGCCAACACGGCGTGCTACACACAGAATCGGACGCTTCTCAACAAACGGCACGACAAAACACCATATGAAATATGGACAGGGAGAATTCCTAACATATCTTATTTCCATATTTTTGGCTGTAGGGTCTTCATTCACAACAATGGGAAGTCCCAGTTGAAAGCCTTTGAAAGCAAAGCTGATGAAGGAGTATTCTTAGGATACTCTACATCTAGCAAAGCCTACAGAGTGTTCAACTGTAAAACCCTAATTGTGGAAGAATCACCCCATGTCGTATTTGATGAATCTTCTTTAAGTCTTCCACAGGAACAGGCCCAAGCGAATGAAAAGGATCAAAGCAAGGAACCCTCAAATCAACTCACTTGGGACGTGCTTGATGAAGATGATGAGATCAAGGACTCAAGCGAGCAGGATCCCAAAGGAGAAGTCGAAGCTGCCCCCAAGATTCTTGAAGCTAGTACTGGCCAAGCACCCAATCCAGTCGCTTCAGATGGTGAAGCGAGCGACAAGGAAGCGGATGAAGATGAAGCTGGCGGATCAAAGCGAGCGTGGCTCAAGGATCACTCACCTAGCCAAATCATTGGAGATCCATCCAAGGGTGTAGTGACCAGAAGTCAAGTGTTTGGAGAAAGTGCCATGTTCAGTTGCTTTCTCTCAAACATTGAGCCATCAAGCGTGGAGGAAGCCCTAGCCGATTCTAACTGGGTGGTCGCCATGCAAGAAGAGCTGAATCAGTTCACCAGGAACGACGTATGGTACCTCGTGGATCGTCCCAAGTTTCAGCATGTTATTGGCACCAAGTGGGTGTTCAAGAACAAGACGGACGAGGACCACAACGTAGTGAGGAACAAGGCGCGACTAGTTGCCAAAGGCTACTTCCAAGAGGAAGGAATCGACTTTGACGAGACCTTCGCTCCAGTGGCACGGCTTGAAGCTATCAGATTGTTTCTAGCCTATGCAGCAGCCAAGAAATTCAAGGTCTATCAAATGGATGTGAAGAGCGCATTCCTCAACTGTGAACTCAAGGAAGAAGTGTATGTGGAGCAGCCACCGGGTTTCGAGCAGGGAGATAAAGTGTATCGCTTGAAGAAAGCCCTATATGGGTTGAAGCAAGCTCCCAGAGCTTGGTATGATACACTATCTCAATTCCTAGTGGAGAATGGATTCCAAAAGGGAAAGATAGATCGGACTCTCTTCACCATCAATCATGGAGATGATATGCTATGGGTCCAGATCTACGTGGACGACATCATATTTGGATCACCAAACCAGTCGCTTAGCGAGAAGTTTGGAGAGCTAATGAAGACCAAGTATGAGATGTCGATGATTGGCTTGATGAGCTGCTTTCTAGGTCTTCAAGTGAAGCAGCAGGATAATGGAATTTTCATCAACCAGGCCAAGTACACTCGAGATATGCTTGCCATGTTTGGTGTTCAACATGCTAAAGCCGTGAAGATCCCTATGAATACCAACTGGAAGATGGAGCCAGACGAAGGAGGAAAATCTGTGGATCCTACAGACTATCGTGCCCTAATTGGGTCACTACTCTATCTCACTGCAAGCAGGCCCGATATCGCCTTTGCAGTCGGAGTCTGCGCTCGCTTCCAAAGCAATCCCAAACACAGCCATCTTGAAGCTGCCAAAAGGATTCTTCGATATTTGAAGGGCACTGTCAATATGGGGCTGTGGTATCCAGCAGAAGACAATTTGGAGCTCACTGGATATTCCGATGCTGACTATGGAGGATGCCGAGTTGATAGGAAATCAACGTCGGGCACATGTCAGTTCTTGGGAAGCAAGCTAATCTCATGGTTCTAAAATAAGCAAACAAGCGTAGCCACTTCAACAACTGAAGCTGAATATATGGCCGCAGGAAGCTGCTGTTCTCAAATCCTATGGCTTCGTCAACAGTTGAAGGACTACAAAGTTGAAGCGAATGAAATTCCGATCTTCTGCGACAACAACAGTGCCATATGTATCTCGCAGAATCCAGTGCTTCACACCAGGTGCAAGCATGTGGAAATTCGACATCATTTCATTCGTGACCATGTCGAGAAGAAGGATATCAAGCTCGAGAAAATCCATACCGATCTCCAGCGAGCAGATATCCTCACCAAGCCTCTAGCTGAGTCTCGATTCAACCAGCTATGCATGGAATTAGGGTTATTAGACCCTGGTGAAGAATGCTAGTTCCAGGATACACGAAGGAGTGTTCGCTTGTTCTCTTGAGCGTCACTCGCTTCGGATCTTCACCAACTCAAGCGAGCCACTTCAAATCTCACTCGCTTGAAGAAACTGAAGTTAGGTGGAATATTGGGAGAAGTTCCCTACCAACTTATTGGAATTGTTAAGTATATGGTTAAGGGGGAACTAATGCTTCTCTCGGAGAAAGCTACTTCCAAAGCGAGCAAGAATGCTGCAATCTTGAATTCTGCATCGCCTCAATTTGCCCTAGCTTGGGTCAAAGCGAGCCGACTGCAGATTCATTCTTTAGAATGTAGGAAAGCTTGAAGGTTTACCTTTTTATACAAAAGGTTGCAGGGCTGGTGACATGCTTCTGCGTAAAATACGAGATTGTCTTGTCAGAGCATTCTCATTGTCATCCTGTCCATTTCTGCTCTGAGATAAGGACTTGTACTCATCCCCCATTCGTCGTGAATAAGTACACTTACGTGATGCTCCCTTCGGGTTGTAGTAAGCTTGTGTACTTTATTCATTTTCTCCCTCATTCACTTCGATGGAGGACTCTCTAATTCGTAGAGGAAGATGAATGCCATGAAGATCTAACTCAACGTGTAGCATTCAACATGTGGTATCTAATTCAAGTGAAGTCTTCAATTTGTGGTATCAATCTCCTACGAAGTGGGATTGACTGGTAAGTGTTTCAATTTTAAGTACACTAAGTGAGCCGAAGCGTGCTAGAAACCTTCACTCACTACGTGGAAAATATAAAGTGAATCTGACACAAATACAAAGAGGAAAACATTCTTGTTTATCCTCGAAGTATGTAAGTCAGAAACATTTTAAATTAAGCAAAGAAATTCAATTTCTTATTCCAGTCGCTTCAGATGGCCAAGCGAGTGCTTCGTCACTCAAAGCTAGCCATCGCAAGCGAGTGCAGAACAGTCACTCAAGCGAATGCCTCTCAAGCGAGTCAAGACGTAGCGGCCCAACTCGAAGCGAGCGGGCATGAAGCGAGTATGAGCTGTCTGCACTCGAGTGCAATTTTACTTTCTGCTGTGCATTTAATGCAGGTGCAGGAACGACGGAAATAACGGGCGCGTGTTCACACGTTTGAATTTGAAGCGGGAAAAGGCGGAGAAGATCCAGCCGTCGAATCTCAACAGCCCCCAATCTGGAGCCGTTCGATTAACGCCGTACACGACAAGCCAACCATAGAAGGCCACGTGGCGACGCCGAGCAAGTGGCGGTTCACTTTTATTGTGATGACGCCGGACACGTCAGATCCATCACCGCACGTCCGCCGCCTACCTACAGGATTTTCGGTGTTATTACCGTCCTACCCATGCCACGTCAGCCATAATCTAACTCTATATATATGGGACGAGGCAGAACTGCAAACCTTTCACAGCCTTCTAAATTTGCCATTCTCGTGTTAGATCTGCAATTACTCTGCAACTCACGAGTCTCAACCCTTTCTACTTCATTGTTAAAAATTCTCTTCAAGATCTTTCAAAATCCACCATGGGAAAGAAGAAGAATACCGAGACGATGGAGGAGTTTCTCGCGGAGGTCGACAAACACATTAATGTCGAGCCTCATCTCGATCCAGCCATCATCGAGAGGAATGGATTTCTCCGTAGGGCCGTGACCAAGGCCGGCCTATGGAAATTTGTGACGGCGGTCCCGTCAAAGATTCTGGCCAAAGCTGTCGGAGAGCTCCTGCTAAATTTGAGGAAGGAGCAAAACATATCATCTTTCACCGATCCACAGACGAGGAGGCCAGTGGAGGTAGACATGAATGAGCTGATCGGCACGTTCAACTTGCCGAGAAAAGGAGGAGACTCATTACTGGATTTGGGTCTCTCGGCCGGAGTTCAGTACGGTCGTTTTGCAACCGCCGAAGCCGATCCAAATTTCAAGGAGGCAAGTATCCGTTCGAGTTTGAAGGCCCCCTTCAACCACATTTGCGAGCTCTTCTCGAAGAGTGTCGCATGCTACATCGGAACCTTGGATACTCTCTCCGAGACAAAGCTGATCGCCACAGCAGTCATCGTCGACAGCCTCACCGGAACCAGCTTCAATTGGCATAACTGGTTCCTCAATCAAATCCATGAAGCTGCTGCCGACTTTGCGTTCGTGAAGGGGAGCGCCGATCGGATTCTCCGCAAGGGGAAACTGAAGTTCTTCTCAAGGCTTTCCTATGCCTTGGAGAAGAAGTTTCCGGGGAAATCATGGCCGGAAGATGACGTCACCATCTACAACAAGTAGTCCATTTACTACGACAAATGGAGGAAGTCCAAGCAATTGATGGATTTGGGACTTCTGGAAATTGAAGTGCCCGTAGCGAGACCGGTTGCCGAAAGGCAAGCCGAAGTGAGCCAAGTGAAGCCGGTCGCTTCACCCGGGAAGCGAGCCGTGCCGAAGCGAGGCAAGAAGACAAAGCGAGTCGATTTGATTGTCCAAGAAAGCGAGGCGGTGGAGAAGCCGCTTGAGGACATTGAAGCGACTCAACCCCAGCCTTTACCCATCAAAGCCAAATCACCCCCACTCCAAATCCAAACCCACTTTGCCCAAATACCAGAACCTCAATCCTCATCAACCCAACAACCATTAAAACAGATAACCCCCATCTCTCCCCATGAAGAAGAGTCAGCATCTTCTTTTCACATTCCCACTGTTCCATTCCTCAGCACGGATGAAGCTGCTGCCTACACTTCATTCACCCCACTTCAATCCCAGCCTATCCAACCACCACCCACTGAAGCCATCCAGATTTTCGAAACCTCATCACCTACCCAATCCCTCTCGACATCGGCAGCTACAGCCGATACCGCCCAAACTATAGGGGAACAACCCATCATTCCTCAATTCATAACCTGTTGGTCCCGGTTAGCTATAGGAAAAATACGTAGAGGGGGGGGTGAATACGTATTTTGAAGTTTTTCAACTTCAATTCCTTAACTCAGAGTATAAAGTAAAGTGCTCTTTGGAAATACTAAGACCTAGCCGAGGGCTAGATCAAAAGCAATCACGAATCTCTAGACCTAAGCTTAGAGCTTGATCAAGAGTGAGACTTTACTCTTTGTGCGGAATTTGGTGAGCTATAATCTTTCCTAAGTAATTGAAAATCCAAGTTAAGTTTGTTTATATGCACGTGCAATGGATAATCGAATACTGTAAAGAGATTAAGGTAAGAGAGATACGACACAGAGATTTATAGTGGTTCGGAGATAACGCTCCTACGTCCACTTTGTTGCACGACGGCAACTGTTCTTTTCACTCAAGAACTTGAAGGTTACGGGTCCTTCAAAAACCTGGTCGAGATCGGGCTTCACTCGCCTGGATCCAACGACTGACGTAGTGATTGCGGGTTCACTACACAAACCTAACAAAGACTGGAAGCTTCACTCGCTTCAGTCAGACAGACAGGGAGATTACGGGCTCTCCTTACAGCCTAGCTTCGATCGAGCTTTACACAAACGATGTAAGTGTAAGCTTGGATCTAGACTCTATGATCGAGGCTTCTTCAATCGATGAAAGAAGGGCCTTAGATCTGAACAACCTAACGACAACACTCAAAACCTAACAGACGAAGTTTAGGGTTTTTGGTTGACGACACACTATGAAGAACTCTTTACAGTGAATGCAAAGATTGGCTAGAGTTCTTCTTCTAAGCTCGGATATATGAAGTGGGCTTAGAATCTAAGTGTGAAGGCTGTGAAGACGAGTTCCGATGGACTGGAAACTCGGAGAACACTTGAAACAAAAACTCGAAGATTTGCTCGAAGGCTTGGGAGTGTTTGTTTGCAGTAGGCTCGAATGCGCAAGTAGTGTTCTACATCTTCACGTCTTCATCCTTCACTATTTATAGGCGGAGGGTTGGCTGAGATCCGTTGCTTGGTTGGTGGCCTTGTCCCTCCTCCTCTCGACAGTACTTGCGCAGGCAGTAGCTTTTGCAGACGCGCAGTTTTGGACTTTTGCCGAAAATGGCTAAGTTCCAAGTTTAACAGTAACTGGAGCGAGCCAGTACTGTTGCGACGTCTTTGTCGGCCTGGCAGTCAACTCCTCTGCTCCTCTCCGCTTTCGACACGTGGAGATCTCGTAATTAATGCGGAGATCTCCTGTTGACTGGAGTTCAAATTCGGAGCGGGAATTTGTGCTGTCGCTTTCTGGTAGGTAGTGGCTCACTTCGCTTTGAAGTTGTAGCGGCCGCTCTGAAGTGAGTCGCTTCATGGTCATTTTCGTAGTGAGTTACTTGAGAATAATTTCCCGAGAAACTACTTAAGTAAGTGTTGACACGTGTTGACTCGCTTCGGCTTTTCTTTGTAGCGCTCGCTTCGCTTCGCTTTAGTGGACTCGCTTCGATTCCACTGTAGCGTTCGCTTCGCTTCGCTAGCTTTGGCACGCTCCGCTTCGCTTCGCTTTGCTTCGCTTCGCTTTGCTTCACTTCGCTTTGCTTCGCTTTGCTTCACTTCGCTTCGCTTCGCTTCGCTTCGCTTTGCTGTTCTTCGGCACGCTTCACTTCAGCTTGCTTGACTTGCTTCGCTTTGGAAAACACACTCAAGCGAGTGGCCTTCACTTGAACTTTTGAAGCCTAATCTAAGCAAAATAAAAGAGCCATCCTAACAGTGTAGGCTTAGAAAAATTCTAACCTATTAACTACATCAAAATGGGTCGCTTGGGAAAAGGACGCTTGGGGTTTTGGGATCTAATCAAAACAAATGACTTCATTTATCAAATGTCCCATGAAGTTCCCCCTTAACAATTTAGTCCTTAACAATTCCCAACAATTTCCCCCTTTTTGATGATGCCAAAACCCATACGACTTAGATAAAAATAAATCTAGTCTATCTAACCGTGAAGGGAACTCCAAGCGACTGCTTCCTTTGCAGTTTCGTTTGTAATTTTCTTTTAAGTTCCTTCCTTTTTTTTTCGGTTAAATTAATGAGTTTGTAGCAGAAAATATAAGGTCATTCACAAAGCGAGTAAATGACACAGAGGAGACAGAAATTGAAATGAGATATATGAACATCAGTTCACAAAATATGAAGCATGTAATTTCAACGGTTTCCTGCCGCTTCATCCTACTCCTCTTTCTCCTCCTCCTTCTTCTCTTCTTCATCAGTAGCATCAACACTATAGGCTGATAAGACTTTTGTTTCCATAGTGCCTACTGTGTGAATGCTTGGTCTTCTCCATGCACTCTCCAGCCTGAACGCTTCATCTACTTCAGCATCAGTGACTCCCCTGTTAGGAACATCAGTGCCTGGATGATAAGGCATGGGGAAGTCCTTTATTTCTGGCACCTTGACGACAATTGGCTTCGGTTGAGCTTGTTCAGCCATCATAAAAATTTTTCGGCGCAGTTTGTCGTCGTAGGTAGCAAGAAAATTGTTGAGAGCACTGATTCGAGAACATTCATTCTGCAGTGGCACTACCTCCCAGTAATAGTACGCTTTGATGAACAAGTCCTTGTAGTATAGCCACAGCTCGAGCAGATCCCTCGGAATGAAGTCCTCGATCTCTCTTGCGTCAAGATGCTCGTTCCTCCTCTTGGCTAATTCCTCCTCTGTTCTTTTTGACAGCTTAGTCATTATATCAGTGAATCTTTTCCCTGATTCACCACTCCACAGAGGACGCCTTTCGTTGAGTCGCTTCCTTATATAGTTTTGCTCTTCTACTTTAGGGTAGCGACCCGACTCTACCATTTCCTTCGTAGTCACGTCGCATGCATCTTTTATGGCTTGGGCTTCACATGCTTCGGACTCATCAGGCATGAGGGGAACGAACGCACTACGAACCAAAGAGGACTGAATAAGCAGTACTTCGCTGAACTGCTCCTCGATTCGTGCGTCAATCACTTGAAGACGCCTGGCGTTCACTGTCTTCGATCTCTCCGCTTCGCTCCTTCCTCCTTCTCTCTCATTTCTCCTCTTCTCCTCCTTTTCAGTTCTTGAAGCGACTGCATGTTTAGACTTTTGGCGCTTAGCCGTAGAGTCATCGACTTTAGATACTGGTGCAGCTCGCTTCAAGGGCAGCTTCGGTGGTGGGGGAGGTGGCATATCCTTCTTTGCGGCGGCACTCGAGGGGACAACTGCTGATGAAGTGAGTGCAGCAGTTGTAGTCGTAGTGAGTGCGGCGGCTGAAGCTAGCGCGGCGGCTGAAGCGGGCGCTTTGGGTGTAGCGGCCGCTTGGGAGCTGGATGAAGTACCTGCAGTAATAGAATTTTTGGTTAGCTTGAACATCTGATCCATCTCCCATGCCAAGGCATAAAACTTCTCCACTTGCTCCCGCCTTTCCTCCTTTGAAATCACGGTCACCGGAGGATGCCGTGCAATCGAGGCACTCAGCATTTTTTCATGAAGCGGTCTGCTAGGCTCCTCGGGCTTTTTCAGTAACTCCTCCTCTGTGAGTTTAGTCTTGCCCTTCACTTCGCCCAGAGCCCTCGCTTCATCTACAACTCCCTCCGCACCTCCATCACCACTGCCTCCTTCAATCATCGACTCTATGCCAACTCCGACTCCTCCAGTTCCTCCTAGATTCATCTGTCCTTCCATCTGTCCTTCCTTCATTTGTCCTTCCCCCTTTTTGGCATCATCACTGCCAGGGGTTAGGATTATTGATTTTTCGGAGATTGATTGGTGAAGTGAGTTGACTGTGTTCAGAATAGCTTGAAGCATCTGCTCGTTCTTTTTCATGGAAGGTGCTACCAGATCAGCTGTTTTGATGCTTATTTCTTCAAGCAAATACTCGCATTGCTTCTTCAACCTGGCTCTGATACCACTTGTTGGTCCCGGTTTGCTATAGGAAAAATACGTAGAGGGGGGGGGGGGGGTGAATACGTATTTTGAAGTTTTTCAACTTCAATTCCTTAAAGTGCTCTTTGGAAATACTAAGACCTAGCCGAGGGCTAGATCAAAAGCAATCACGAATCTCTAGACCTAAGCTTAGAGCTTGATCAAGAGTGAGACTTTACTCTTTGTGCGGAATTTGGTGAGCTATAATCTTTCCTAAGTAATTGAAAATCCAAGTTAAGTTTGTTTATATGCACATGCAATGGATAATCGAATACTGTAAAGAGATTAAGGTAAGAGAGATACGACACAGAGATTTATAGTGGTTCGGAGATAACGCTCCTACGTCCACTTTGTTGCACGACGGCAACTGTTCTTTTCACTCAAGAACTTGAAGGTTACGGGTCCTTCAAAAACCTGGTCGAGATCGGGCTTCACTCGCCTGGATCCAACGACTGACGTAGTGATTGCGGGTTCACTACACAAACCTAACAAAGACTGGAAGCTTCACTCGCTTCAGTCAGACAGACAGGGAGATTACGGGCTCTCCTTACAGCCTAGCTTCGATCGAGCTTTACACAAACGATGTAAGTGTAAGCTTGGATCTAGACTCTATGATCGAGGCTTCTTCAATCGATGAAAGAAGGGCCTTAGATCTGAACAACCTAACGACAACACTCAAAACCTAACAGACGAAGTTTAGGGTTTTTGGTTGACGACACACTATGAAGAACTCTTTACAGTGAATGCAAAGATTGGCTAGAGTTCTTCTTCTAAGCTCGGATATATGAAGTGGGCTTAGAATCTAAGTGTGAAGGCTGTGAAGACGAGTTCCGATGGACTGGAAACTCGGAGAACACTTGAAACAAAAACTCGAAGATTTGCTCGAAGGCTTGGGAGTGTTTGTTTGCAGTAGGCTCGAATGCGCAGGTAGTGTTCTCCATCTTCACGTCTTCATCCTTCACTATTTATAGGCGGAGGGTTGGCTGAGATCCGTTGCTTGGTTGGTGGCCTTGTCCCTCCTCCTCTCGACAGTACTTGCGCAGGCAGTAGCTTTTGCAGACGCGCAGTTTTGGACTTTTGCCGAAAATGGCTAAGTTCCAAGTTTAACAGTAACTGGAGCGAGCCAGTACTGTTGCGACGTCTTTGTCGGCCTGGCAGTCAACTCCTCTGCTCCTCTCCGCTTTCGACACGTGGAGATCTCGTAATTAATGCGGAGATCTCCTGTTGACTGGAGTTCAAATTCGGAGCGGGAATTTGTGCTGTCGCTTTCTGGTAGGTAGTGGCTCACTTCGCTTTGAAGTTGTAGCGGCCGCTCTGAAGTGAGTCGCTTCATGGTCATTTTCGTAGTGAGTTACTTGAGAATAATTTCCCGAGAAACTACTTAAGTAAGTGTTGACACGTGTTGACTCGCTTCGGCTTTTCTTTGTAGCGCTCGCTTCGCTTCGCTTTAGTGGACTCGCTTTGATTCCACTGTAGCGTTCGCTTCGCTTCGCTAGCTTTGGCACGCTCCGCTTCGCTTCGCTTTGCTTTGCTTCGCTTCGCTTTGCTTCGCTTTGCTGTTCTTCGGCACGCTTCACTTCAGCTTGCTTGACTTGCTTCGCTTTGGAAAACACACTCAAGCGAGTGGCCTTCACTTGAACTTTTGAAGCCTAATCTAAGCAAAATAAAAGAGCCATCCTAACAGTGTAGGCTTAGAAAAATTCTAACCTATTAACTACATCAAAATGGGTCGCTTGGGAAAAGGACGCTTGGGGTTTTGGGATCTAATCAAAACAAATGACTTCATTTATCAAATGTCCCATGAAGTTCCCCCTTAACAATTTAGTCCTTAACAATTCCCAACATAACCCCTGCCCTCACCATACACAAGCGGGCTCTGGAACGCTATGTCCTGGACAGAGAGCAAGCCGCTGAAACTATCAACCTTCGCTACAATCTCAGCTCCGCGAGCGTTGAATGGAGCGACGTGTTCTACACGAATGTAGTCGACTTTCTGACGTATATCACGTACCGAGGAACGGAGTACTACAAGATTTTCAGACTCCTCAAAGCCTTCACAGAAGAGGAACTGATTCAGATGGAGGCCAAAACACTCAACTTCATAGGCGAAAATGGCTTCCATGCCTTCCTTGAAGGGACCAGCTTCTGGGAGAAGCTGGATGCAAAGGTGAAGGAATCTTATCCACTCACCACAGTTCCAAAGCGAGTGCCCTCATCCCATGAGAGGAAGCTCATCCGGGAGTATAAGGAGGAGATGGAGTTGAAAGATGCTGAGATCGCTAGTCTTCAAAGCGAAATCACAAAGAAGAGTGGAGAGATGGAGAGGAAGGCGGGGGAGGTCATCAGTCTTAGAGAAGACTATGACAGGAAGAAAAGAGAATTGGAGGGAAAGGTGGAGGAGAAGGAAAGGCTTCTGGAGGAGAAAGAAAAGGCGCTGGAGGCGCAGGTGAAGCTTGTGGATGATAACACCAAAACCATCACCGAACTCAAGGGCTTGCTTGAGGCAGAAAGAAGCCGCTTGAGGGAGGTCAATGCCAAGTTGATCGCTCTTGTCAAAGAGAAGAAGGTGTTAGAGAAGGAGGTGAAGGAGCTGAAGGAGAAGGTGGAGGATAGGGAGGGAGAACTAGTGTTGAAGGGAAGCGAACTACTCAGTTCCAAGAAGGCTCTTGACTCACTTCGAACTGAGTTGAAGGGAGTCAAAGATGAGAGTGCAGTTGACAAAAGAGAGCTCGAAAGCCTGAGGGGAAATGCGCAGGCTCTTGACTTGAAAAACGCTGAATTATCCATCCTACTGCAGAAACTCAAGAGGCTGAAAGAAATCCTCACTGTTAGGATCACTGCAGATGCCGAATTTCACAACTCCCTCAATCGGAGGGAAAGGAGGCTTGCAGTGATGAAGGCAGAACTTGAAGCGTCCAAGGAACACTTGGATCTCACACTTCAAGAAGAAACCAAGAAGATCACCAAAGCCATAGAAGCGGAGCTGGAGGCTCGCTTCAGAGAGGTGGAGCCTTTAGAGAGCATGATGGCGTCTGTTGTAGAGCGAGAGAGGCAGTGCGAATATCTACTTGAAGAGATATCTATCAAGACTGCTGAAATTGTGGCGCCATCCATGGACAAAACCCAGCAGATGCTTCAGACTGTCCTCAACACAGTCAATTCACTACATCAATCCCTCTCTGGAAAATCTATAATCCTAACCCCTGGCAGTGATGATGCCAAAAAGGGGGGAAGGACAAGTAGAGCAAGGTGAAGCTGGAGGTTCAGGAGGAAGGAGAGTCGGTGCGGAGTTAATGTTGGAAGGAGGAAGTGGTGATGGAGGAGATAAGGAGGGAGTGGATGATGGAGCAAGGAAGGGGAAGGAAAAACTCACGGAGCAGGAGTTACTGAAACTACTTGAAGAGCCCTGTAGGCCGCTTCAAGAAAAAGTGCTGAGTGCTTCTATTGCACGACATCCTCCAGTCACTGTGATCACGAAGGAAGAAAAGAGGGTGCAGGTGGAAAAGGATGCTGCCTTGGCGTGGGAGTTGGAGCAGGTGTTTAAACTAACAAAAGATTCTATTGCTGCAGGTGCTTCATCTAGCTCCCAAGTGGCCGCTACTCCCAAGCTGCCCACTTCAGACGCCGCGCCAACTTCGACAGCCGCACTCACTACGACCACTGCTGCACTCACTTCGTCAGCAGTCGTCCCTCCAAGTGCTGCCAAGAAGGACATGCCACCTCCCCCACCACCGAAGCAGTCATTGAAGCGAGCTGC
Organism: Thymus mandschuricus; assembly: GCA_029379335.1. Lineage (NCBI taxonomy): Eukaryota > Viridiplantae > Streptophyta > Magnoliopsida > Lamiales > Lamiaceae > Thymus > Thymus mandschuricus. The sequence goes on from CM057083.1 coordinate 8,656,568, forward strand.
TCCAGACTCCAAGCAAGATGACCCCGAGGCCAAGCGCCAAAAGGTCAAGCAAGCAGTCGCTTCAAAAGCTGGAAGAGAGGAGAGAAAGAGGAAGGAAAGAGAAGAGGGAAGGAGCAAAGGCGAGAGGAAGGAGAGGAGTAATGAAAGGCGACTCCAAGTGATCAACGCACGGATCGAGGAACACTTCAGTGAAGTGTTACTCATCCAGTCCTCATTAGTGCGCAGCGCCTTCATCCCTCTCATGCCAGAAGAGTCCGAAGCATGTGAAGCCCAAGCCATAATTGATGCATGTGACGTGACTACGAAGGAGATGGTTGAGTCTGGTCGATATCCTCTCAAGGAGGAGCAAGATTACATCCGCAAACGACTCAATGTGAAGCGTCCATCGTGGAACAGCGAGTCGGGAGCAAAATTTAAAAAGACTATGGCTCAACTGTCAAGCAGGTCAGAGGAGGAGTTGGCCAAACGGAGGGATGAGCACCTGGACGGAAGGGAAATCGAGGATTTCATTCCGAGAGATCTGCTCGAGCTGTGGCTGTACTACAAAGACCTATTCATCAAAGCCTATTATTTCTGGGAGGTAGTGCCGCTGCAGAATGAGTGTTCTCGAATAAGTGCACTCAACAACTTCCTTGCCACATATGACGACAGATTGCGCTGCAAAATCTTTACAATGGCTGAACAAGCAGAGCCCAAGCCAATTGTTGTCAAGGTACCAGCTTTAAAGGAATTCGCCATGCCTTATCATCCAGGCACGGACGTTCCTAACAGAGGAATTATCGATGAGGAAGTAACTGAAGCCTTCAGGCTGGAGAGTGCATGGAGAAGACCTAGTATCCACACAGTAGACTCTATGGAATTGAGAGTGCTATCAGCTTACGTGGATACTACTGCTATTGAAGAAGAAGAGAAGAAGGAGGAAGAAGGAAAGTAGGATGACAGGGAAGGAACTGCAGGAAACCTCTGAGTTTCAAGTTCCTTACATAATTTTTGTGTGAACTTCTTGTTCATTTATCCCACTTTTATTTCTGTCTCTTCTGTGTCATTTACTCGCTTTGTGAATGACTTTATATTTCTGCTACAAACTCATTAATTTAACCGGAAAAAAAAGGGGGAAGGAACTTAAAAAATTACAAACGAAACTGCAAAGGAAGCAGTCGCTTGGAGTTCCCTTCACGGTTAGATAGACTAGATATATTTTTATCTAAGTCGTATGGGTTTTGGCATCATCAAAAAGGGGGAAATTGTTGGGAATTGTTAAGGACTAAATTGTTAAGGGGGAACTACATGGGATATTTGATAAATGAAGTCATTTGTTTTGATTAGATCCCAAAACCCCAAGTGCCCTTTTCCCAAGCGACCCATTTTGATGTAGTTTATAGGTTAGAATTTTTCTAAGCCTACTCTGTTAGGATGGCTCTTTTCTTTTGCTTAGATTAGGCTTCAAAAGTTCAAGTGAAGGCCACTCGCTTGAGTGTGTTCTCCAAAGCGAAGCGGGTCAAGCAAATCGAAGTGAAGCGTGCCGAAGAATAGCGAAGCGAAGCGATCGCTACAGTAGATTCAAAGTGAGTCTACCAAAGCGAAGCGAAGCGAGCGCTACAGTAGATTCAAAGTGAGTCTGCCAAAGCGAAGCGAAGCGTGCGCTACAATGAAAAGCCGAAGCGAGTCAACACAAGTTAACACTTAATTTAGTAGTGTCACGGGAAATTTATTTCTCAAGTGACTCACTACAAATTTGACTGTGTAGCGACTCACTTCAGAGCAGCCACTACAACTTCAAAGCGAAGCGAGCCACTACCTACCAGAAAGCGACAGCACAAATTCCCGCTCCGAATTTGAACTCCAGTCAACTGGAGATCTCCGCATTAATTACGAGATCTCCACGTGTCGAAAGCGGAGAGGAGCAAAGGAGTTGACTGCCAGGCCGACAAAGGCGCCGCAACAGTACTGGGTCGCTCCAGTTACTGTTACACTTGGAAGTTAGCCAATTTTGGCAAAATGCCAAAACTGCGCGTCTGCAAAAGCTACTGCCTGCGCAAGTACTGTCGAGAGGAGGAGGGACAAGGCCACCAACCAAGCAACGGATCTCAGCCAACCCTCCGCCTATAAATAGTGAAGGATCACAAAGTGAAGAAGTAGAACACTACTTGAGCATTCGAGCGCATACAGCAAACAAACACTCCCAGCTTTCATAGCAATCTTCGAGTCTTTGTTTTCCAGTGTTCTCCGAGTTTCCAGTCCATCGGAACTCGTCTTCACAACCTTCACACTTAGAGTCTAAGCCCATTCCATATCCAAGCTTAGAAGAAGAGCTCTAGCCATCTTTGCACTTATTGTAAAGAGCTCTTCATAGTGTGTTTCGTCAACCAAAAACCCTATACTTCGTTTGTTAGGTTTTGAGTGTTGTCGTTAGGTTGTCCAGATCCAAGGCCCTTCTTTCATCGATTGAAGAAGCCTCGATCATAGAGTTGAGATCCAAGCTTACACTTACACCGTTTGTGTGAAGCTCGATCGAAGCTAGGCTGTAAGGAGAGCCCGGAATCTCCCTGTTGTTCGGACAGAAGCGAGTGAAGCTTCGTGTCCAGTTTAGGTCTTGGTAGTGAACCCGTAATCACTGCACTGTTCATCAGATCCAGGCGAGTGAAGCCCGATCTCGATAAGGTTTTTGAAGGACCCGTAACCTTCAAGTTCTTGAGTGAAAAGAATGGTTGCCGTCGTGCAACAAAGTGGACGTAGGAGCTTTATCTCCGAACCACTATAAATCTTCGTGTCGTATCTCTCTAACCCTAAACTCTTTAATACGATTATCCATTGCACGTGCATATAAACAAACTTAACTTGGATTTTCAATTACTTAGGAAAGATTTTAGCTCACCAAATTCCGCACAAAGAGTAAAGTCTCACTCTTGATCAAGCTCTAAGCTTAGGTCAAGAGATTCGTGATTGCTTTAGATCTAGCCCTCGGCTAGGACTTAGTATTTCCAAGAGCACTTTACTTTATACTCTGAGTTAAGGAATTGAAGTTGAAAAAAACTTCAAAATACGTATTCACCCCCCCCCCCCCTCTACGTATTTTTCCTATAGCAAACCGGGACCAACAATGTGGGGTGATCAGTCCCGCATAGACACAATCTCAGTCACACGAAGTTCTAGTACTTTGGTGACTCTCCACTTTTCAGGTGGTGAAAAGAAGCCTTTGTAAAGTTTGGCGAGCTCTTCTAACTCATGATTTTTCTGGACTGTGTATTTTCATAATACATTTTTCTGGGCTTCAAGGGGCTCACGTAGGATATCACGACTTAAGGCGCTAACATGATAAGTCTCCCTTTATATCACTATCCCTATATATAATCATTTCTTACTATAAGTACTCATGTACAACTTCAATGGAATAATTCTCAATGTTCTTTTATTCCCTAGAAAGTTTCACCTCTAACTGAATGTGCCAAAATAGGACATCAACTTATTTAAATCATTCTTGTAAAAGAACTGATGAATTCGTTATGATCGAACTATCTCTGGTGTCGAAGCACCGGGTTGTTTCTTCCTTTTGGTGAACTTTGTTCAGGCCTAACCTTATTTAGGTTCTGATTGACATGTTCTAATATTTGAACTCTAAGAATTAGAGATTAATTAATGCTTTTATGCTCATGGATATATATTTCCAAATAGGTATAACTATTGCTACCGTCATTCTTTTCTAACTTCTATTTAATCTTTCATTTGACTGCTGTTATATTCTTTTGTTTAACCATGATGCGGTACATCTATGGTTTTGTGGTAGTCTTATCTTTATTGTGCCACAGTATCTTTGTTAACTTATAGACACTTCATTATGTAAAAACATTAGTGAACTAACGTTGTTCATATGTTTTGACAAGCCGTTAAAAGGCTAAGCCCATGTCATCGAATGACATCTTATCTTCATTGTTTCTCTTGCCTCGATTCCTTTGCACTCGTGCATCTTCATCGCCTTTTCTTCTTCTTTCCTTACGGAAAGTCTTTCCTTACGGAAAGGAAGGAATTTCATTCCCTCTGTGTCTATTTCTAAGTTCTCCGAGGAAAACAACTAGTTCGAGCGAGCTATGTTCTCTAGCAAGCCTTGTTCTTTTCTATATGTGATCTTAAATCCACTATGTTCTTTCTATTCTTCGACTTTTAATCTCGTGAAAGTCTTACCTTTCCTCGTTGAGCGCGATGTAGTGAAGTGCAGAGTTTTGTCGACTGACTCGATTAGTCAAGTGAATCAATACTCAACTAAACTCTGAAGAAGACTCTCGGGTTTCAGAGCAACCATCGCTCTGATACCACTCTGTCACGACCGGACTTCACTAAGGATAGTTAAGCCGGGAACCATGACTAGGGATGGGAATTAAGAGTAGGGGAAAGAAAGGGGGTATAAGATTGTGTGTGGAATATGACTCGTATAACTATTTGAACAACACTTTATACCATTGAACGTCTCAACTCGGGATCTCAAATGAGAATACAAGGATATTTGTCATAATCTATTACATGACTTGAAACAATTCTCGAAAGCTCAAGAGTTTGCACAGCGGAAGAATACTTGAATACATGTATGAAGACACGTATTACCGAGAGTCCTAATCTATAACGACAAAAGCTCCACTCGCCACTTCACATCATCTCGCCCAACCTGCACATTTAGAAATACATGCAGGGCTGAGTACGAAAGTACTCAGTGGGCACATGCCGAAAACTATACATAATAATTGCCAAGCCATTCAACTGTAAGACATAGGGGTTTTATTGAAAAGAGCCCATGCTTACTAAAACTGTTCTTGTGATCTAAAAGTGCATGCATGCTAAGTTCTTTCGTAATCTACCATATCTGAAACTGTGGTGTCGAGGAGGTGGCCACCTCACACGACACCTGACCGGCCAACCCTGAAGATGACTCACGGTCCTGTGTACACTAGTCCAAGTAAGATAGCAAGTCTTAACGAGGACCCGAATTCGATTAACTTAAATTGGCGTAGCCAATTCAGATAGGCGTCATACATAAATCAAAACATTTATGGCATGACAATACTTGAAAATAAACATTTTCATCATACATTCTATAACTTTACTTGTATAAGAAAGCCCACCTTAAGTAACGTGAAAAGTGTCGATCCTGATAGAATCGCAACCGTCAACCTTCCGGTCGATTTCCACCTATTTAGAAACGACGTTATAAGAATTTCCATTCTCATAGAATCTAATAATTCCTTATAAAGAATATTATATTCTTTATTTCTAATTTCTCACTTCGACTATTGTCCCGTTAATATATCGTGAGATTATTAATCGGAGTTAATGATTCTCCTTGGCTAGTGATAGCCGTTAATTGTCCTTGTAAGCTTCGAATAATAATTTATTTGAAGTTATATATATTAGATTGTTAAATTTAATATTCTTTTCATAATTCATTTCCATGAATTAAATAGGCTATTTTAGGCTCGAGAATTTCTCAAGCTTCAAAAATAAACTCATATTACTCGAGGGGTTTTATTAGAATTAATAAAACATTTCTCGATAATTTATAACGTCCTTCTCGTCTAAATTTTACGGGTTTTAATTACACGAAGATATTAAATAAATTAAATAGTTGGGCCTTAAATTATTCGGCCCAACTTGAGCCCAATTCCCGACCCAAGACTACTCCTAACCCAGACCCAAAACCCAACCCAAAACCCGACCCGAAACCCGACCCAGAACCCGACCCGGTTTAAACCCTAAGTATAAAAACCCCGAATCCTCACCATTACTCTCATTTCCCCCAATTCTCATTCATCCGCCCCATCTCCCTCTCCCTCTCGGACTGAATCTGTCCAGTCGGCGCCACCGTCGCCGGCGGCGAGAGCGCCGCCGTCACCGGCGTCGCCGTCTTCTACTTTCTCCCTCGTTCTTCTCCCTCCTCTCTCTCTCTATTTCTGTTCTCTGCCTCTCTCTCTCTCTATTTCTGTTCTCTCTAACTTAATCTGCCGGCGCCACCCTCACCGGCGGCGAGGGCCGTGCTCCGGCAGTGGCTTCCTCTCCTTCTCCTTTTCATTCCCCTCTCTAACTGCTCACCTCTCTTTTCCCTTGCAGGTCGATGGAGCCGCCGAAGCAGTCCGCCGCCGCTGGAACGCCGGAGACCGTAGCCGCCGCCGTCCAGGTTTGTTATCCCTTTCTCTCTTCCTCATTCTCATTCTCTAGCTCTATCTCTCGGTACACACACACATGTATATATATGTATTAATGTTTTCTTTTTATTTTATGCAGGGTTTTAGGACAGCTCCTGTTCCCGGAGGAGGGCGCCGTCGTCGTCGAAGCTCGACTCGGGGCCGCCTCTGCCGCCCCGACAGACCTCTGCCCCTCTCCCGTCGAGGCCTTGGCCTCGATGGAGGTTCGACTCATCTCTCTCCCTTTACTTAATATTCGATTCAATTTGTGTGCATATATGTGATTCATGTTTTTGTTCTTTCGTTCTTTTGCATAGCAAAGTCAGATTTGACATAGCTACTAAACTCCATGATTTAATCAATTGAAGCAAGTGATTATTAATAGAGATAGAGGCAGTAGAGCCTGTAGGTTTCATTTGCTCAACTTATGAGCATGAATGTTATTTTTTTTTTATTACTAGTAAGCATGGTTTATTGTATCAATGATTCATAGAATGTGTTGATATATGCTTAACCTTAGTAGTTCATTAGGAGCTCAATCTTGGTTGATTATTAAATCAAGAGTTAAATTTATAGCATGCTTTTGTGAATTTAAATCTGAAAATTTAGCATGCTTTCTTCTTATTGATATTCTACTTGAAAATGGTGATAATATGCTTACTAGATGTTAGAAGGGCTGTGGTTGCTAGCTTTTCCCTTCCTCTTCCTTAGATCCTCTTCTTCTTCTCTTAAATCTATTTCTTTTGAGTGATGAGAGAAGGGTGTGAAGTAGAAAACTGATTTATGGTTTATGTTGGGGTATTTATACTTCTTCTTGGTTGTGAAATTGTGCATTAACAATACATTGAATGTGTATTAATTCATTCCTTATGTAATAGTTAGATGTATTATTTGATTACTGCAAGTCTAGCTAGGTGTAAGAGATAGAGTCCTTTATTTTCTGATTTCTTCTCTAATCCTATCCTTCTTGCTTTGCAGTTTGCAGGTGGCAAGTTGAGGGACAAGTTGATATTTTCTTGGGGCGCAAGAATGGTGCAAGGGGGGAGAATGAAGCTGGAAAACTGGAAGAATATCCTCTGCTGCTGCTGTCACTTCTCTGCCCCTTCTCTGCTGCTGCATCTTTGTTTTTCTTGTGGCTCAAGAAGGTGTAAGGGTGAAGAATGAAGCTGGAAAACTGGAAGAATATCCTCTGCTGCTGCTGTCCCTTCTCCCTTCTCTGCCACCTTTTCTGCTATTCTATTTTTTTGTCTTTCTTTTGATTCAAGCAACGAATACATACATGTATTCCCTTAATTATCTGTTCTTTTAATTTATATAATCATTTAATTATTCAAGATATTATTATTATTGACATGTGGGTTTATTGTTATTAATCTACTGTTTTTGATTCATTAATGTATTAATCGAATGTTTGGTAGGTAATGGGCTCGACCCAATACTACAACTACTTTAGTAACGATCTACATCGTTAGTTATTAAATTATCGATTCGATAATTATTTGAATAGTTCGTAATAGATTCCGACCTAACACTATCGCAGTCGGAATTAAATTGCTAAATCGAATTTAATTACTTCGATTTCGTATATTAATACGAGTATCACTTGCAACTAATTATCAATAATTAGTTTTTTATACTAACGAAAGTGCGGGCCATTACATCCTACCTACCTTATAAAAATTTCGTCCCCGAAATTTGCGTACTTCTAATTTAAAAGCTCGGGTACTTCCGAGTTCTCACTTTCATTCTTCTCATTCGTGGTGTCTCCACCGAACCTTGAATGAAATAATAAACTTCTTTCTAAGACGATGCACCTTTCGGTCTATACTTCCTTTACTACATTCTTGTAACTAAACTACAACTTAAGGCAAATTCATCTTGATGAATTTAGCGCGTGTTTTCAAGCACGTGCTTTCTTACTTGCATACGTAAAATACCATATTATGGATACGTTCTAATTTTGGAGTTGTTCCTAACTTGTATGCTATATATTTTAGCATATCATATGATTTATAAATATCATAAGGCCTTAGCAAGACGAGTTCTCAGCTCTCCTTGAATCTAACCATCGTTATCTACATTGAAGGTATTACCTTCTAGAAAACTTTATCTACTATTTCAAAGCTTAACTTTGTTCGACGTCTGTCGGGTTAGGATTTCTAACCATCTTAGCTCCTCTCGTGCTCTTACAAAATCTACTACCATTTCGATCATTCCACTAATCGCATTAGGAACTTAAATCTTTCCTTGACAAATCTTGTCTTTATAGAGGGTAATCTACATTGTCACCTTTATAGTAAGGCATATGGCCTTATATCTGTTACCGGTTGATAACTAGCGTTTGGTAGGTCTATTTTCACCCTCAATGAGTACAATTGTTCTCGACATACCTTATAAGGTCTAAATCCTTCTTTTCCATTGCTCATTGGCATGGCGATGGTAAGCTATGCTATTAACTAGTTTAATGCCTATCCTTATGTGACTTATCCAAGATCTGGACGTAACCTAGTGTCTTGATCTTTAGTGATTACAATAATCACATCGTGTAACACACGATCTCTTAAATGTATATAACTGGGCTAACTTTTCTCCATGGCTGATATAGGTTGGAAGAAGACACGGCTCCTTGCTAGTCGATTTACATCCTCCTATAATTATAACTTCGTTCACTATCTTAGCTTTGGTTGTCTCATCCAAATCTCCTTGTAACGTGCTCGCAGTTTCACTACGAAATCTTTAGGGTTGTAGCTCCCCTAAATTTTTGGTCATGATCTAATTTATCATAATTTATTAGTTAACGTGGTGGTTAACCATATCCTGAAACAAGTTTACTTCTGTGACATACTAAAACACCTTCTGGTAGTTGAGCTTATATATATACATTTTTCATGTCTCCTACCTCAACTTCCTTTCTAGGTCTCGATACATCTTGTATTCTCGGGTGAGCGGTTTATAGTGTACTCTTAGTCTTACCTAAGATTTCGTTCTTGAGCTCATCCTCGTGTGGTATGCACAACCTCCTAACAACAATTTTCGGTATTATTTATTCTTACTCTCCAGTGTATCTTCTTTTAACTTCCTTTCTTTTCTTTGTGCCTCTTGTTGACGTTATAGTCAATGTAGTAATAGTCTTTTCTGCCGCCTTGGCAAGACACTACTTTTAAATTTGTATTCTGAAAATCATTGACAAGTGCCTCTCCACTCGTGAGAAGAAGTGTCAACTTAAACATGGTTTATGACCTAAATCATTAACCACTACATTTACCTTTACCTTGGTAATTGATACCATATTTGTAGTTCTTTACTAGATCTACCTACCTTATTTGGCACGTATTAAGGGCCCGTTGTTTGAATAATCTCTTTTAATATGCGAGATTGGCATTAACTCCTTAAGGGCGATGTTTCTACATTTTTCGGGGTGTGCACCACCACTGGAAGTTCTAAGTCGTGGGTACGGTAATCTTACTTTGTATAAATTGTTACATCTCATTCTTTGCATCGATTTTGGGATGCTCCACCCCATTCTCTTAGGCATATTGGTAGGTTACTCTTTTCTTTTCTTTTCTAGTCCTGGAATTATTGAATTCATTTTCAACTACTGAAGCATAACTAGTGCTTAGAGGTCTACATACAGTTGATCATTGGCCATAACAATCATGTCGTTGGTCTTATCATCTTGGAGAATTCTTGACGAATATCCGGTAATAACGAGTCAACCCAAGAGGTCACATATTTTATTTTGTGTAGATGATTCTCACCCTTGTAAAGCTTCTACTTTTGCTGGGTCTACTTAATTTCATCCGACGACACGATGTGCCCAAGTAATGTCACTTTGTTAAGCTAGAAAACATATTCTCTATTTTTTTTTTTTATATGTATAAGCATTTCCCTTGTACTATTCTTTTTAACGTAATTGCTCATGTATAGGTGAGACATTTAATACTATATGGAGTAGAGATTTATAATAATTGGGCAGGTCGTTTCGATTGCTCAATCTATTCATTTCAATGAGGGGTAAAAATAATTACCTCTGGTAGCAATGCTACATCTTCCAATTCTTTACTTGCTCAATTCATACGAGTTTTACATGGATGGTCCTTTGATATGCTAATTGCATATACTTTATTCCTACCAATTTTCCCTATAACTTTCGTCTGACTTTAACATTTAAAGGACTTTGGCAAGACTTTCTATCTCATCGATATCCTCTCTTTGGTTAAGGGCTAATTACTTAAAATCTGTTTGAACTCGTATTAATTTGATGTTCCACAAAACTATTGGTTTTTCAATAAAGTCATAACCCACCTATCTTATTTATGTATCATTATCTCCGCTATGGAAGTTTGAATTGTACATAGTCCTCTTACTTTATACTCTTGTGGATAATCTTGTCTATCCATCGTTTCTAATCAATCTTTTAGATTGAGGATTTACTGTAACTCTTGGTCCACGTCTCAAATGCTCCTTATTTCATATAGTTTCTTAATTAACTGGAGGAGTCCCTTGAAGATTAGGTTCTTTGGCATAGCCTAACCTTCCGCCTATCTTACTTTGTTACATTTCATTGCTAACTCGCTTTCATATCTCTTTCATGGGTGATTAACTTAAATCTTGCTATACGAAACTTACTTTAATTTCTAGTGGAAATATTATCGTCTGTTCCGTACTAATGTTCTAAGGGTGTATCACCCGTGAAGTAGGGGCAATCTTATTCCAGATTTAGTCATCAACTTATACCACTAGTTACTACCTCTTTCGACGTGGACGTCGACTACATCTTGATCCCTTGCTATGTTTTAAGGGTACTGATTTATCTCATGCTTTAACACATACGTCCACTTTCAAATTTATTCTGTTTGGATCTTTCGGGTGGTAACCCTCCAACTTTGACGTCTACGTTAACTCGGCATTTATTCTCTTTATGCTTTTAATCATTCATCATTATTCTCAAGTTCTCAATTGATGATAATCATGAAATTTTCCTTGGGGTTCCCTAAGGTCTTTATCAATTATCTATCCTCACACCTTTATCCATTTGAGTCCTATATCGATACCCTTACTTATTTATCAACCCTTGGACCACTTTATAACATACTACAGGTCATATTATCATCTCTATACATCTTAAATCCCCTTCCACAACTATAAGTCTCTATTCGTCTCTATTTATTTTATTCCCATCTCGTGGGTAATCACTGAAGGGTATCATACTTTAAATCACACTCGTGACATGAAAATGGACTTAGTAAATCCCATTGCTTAGACAGATAATTGGGTCAAAGTGGAATGAGAATATCGTGATACGATACATGAAGGTAAAATGAAAATGGTTCAATTTTGGCACAACAAGTAACCAAAATATGTTATCAATGAATCATCTGACAAGCTGGGAAAGAATAATCAGAGGGTAGAAATGAAATGACAAAGGTCAGGGGGAGGAGACCCATTTTGTCGATACCCGTCCGATTTCTTGTCTGATGGTAACGCTACCAAGATCGATATTATGTGTGTTGGGAATTGTTAAGGACTAAATTGTTAAGGGGGAACTACATGGGATATTTGATAAATGAAGTCATTTGTTTTGATTAGATCCCAAAACCCCAAGTGCCCTTTTCCCAAGCGACCCATTTTGATGTAGTTTATAGGTTAGAATTTTTCTAAGCCTACTCTGTTAGGATGGCTCTTTTCTTTTGCTTAGATTAGGCTTCAAAAGTTCAAGTGAAGGCCACTCGCTTGAGTATGTTCTCCAAAGTGAAGCGGGTCAAGCAAATCGAAGTGAAGCGTGCCGAAGAATAGCGAAGCGAAGCGATCGCTACAGTAGATTCAAAGTGAGTCTACCAAAGCGAAGCGAAGCGAGCGCTACAGTAGATTCAAAGTGAGTCTGCCAAAGCGAAGCGAAGCGTGCGCTACAATGAAAAGCCGAAGCGAGTCAACACGAGTTAACACTTAATTTAGTAGTGTCACGGGAAATTTATTTCTCAAGTGACTCACTACAAATTTGACTGTGTAGCGACTCACTTCAGAGCAGCCACTACAACTTCAAAGCGAAGCGAGCCACTACCTACCAGAAAGCGACAGCACAAATTCCCGCTCCGAATTTGAACTCCAGTCAACTGGAGATCTCCGCATTAATTACGAGATCTCCACGTGTCGAAAGCGGAGAGGAGCAGAGGAGTTGACTGCCAGGCCGACAAAGGCGCCGCAACAGTACTGGGTCGCTCCAGTTACTGTTACACTTGGAAGTTAGCCAATTTTGGCAAAATGCCAAAACTGCGCGTCTGCAAAAGCTACTGCCTGCGCAAGTACTGTCGAGAGGAGGAGGGACAAGGCCACCAACCAAGCAACGGATCTCAGCCAAACCTCCGCCTATAAATAGTGAAGGATCACAACGTGAAGAAGTAGAACACTACTTGAGCATTCGAGCGCATACAGCAAACAAACACTCCCAGCTTTCATAGCAATCTTCGAGTCTTTGTTTTCCAGTGTTCTCCGAGATTCCAGTCCATCGGAACTCGTCTTCACAACCTTCACACTTAGAGTCTAAGCCCATTCCATATCCAAGCTTAGAAGAAGAGCTCTAGCCATCTTTGCACTTATTGTAAAGAGCTCTTCATAGTGTGTCGTCGCAAACCAAAAACCCTAAATCTGTTGTTAGGTTTTTGAGTTCGTCGTCGTTAGGTTATTTTGATCCAAGGCCCTTCTTTCATCGATTGAAGAAGCCTCGATCATAGAGTTGAGATCCAAGCTTACACTTACACCGTTTGTGTGAAGCTCGATCGAAGCTAGGCTGTAAGGAGAGCCCGGAATCTCCCTGTTGTTCGGACAGAAGCGAGTGAAGCTTCGTGTCCAGTTTAGGTCTTGGTAGTGAACCCGTAATCACTGCACTGTTCATCAGATCCAGGCGAGTGAAGCCCGATCTCGATAAGGTTTTTGAAGGACCCGTAACCTTCAAGTTCTTGAGTGAAAAGAATGGTTGCCGTCGTGCAACAAAGTGGACGTAGGAGCTTTATCTCCGAACCACTATAAATCTTCGTGTCGTATCTCTCTAACCCTAAACTCTTTAATACGATTATCCATTGCACGTGCATATAAACAAACTTAACTTGGATTTTCAATTACTTAGGAAAGATTTTAGCTCACCAAATTCCACACAAAGAGTAAAGTCTCACTCTTGATCAAGCTCTAAGCTTAGGTCAAGAGATTCGTGATTGCTTTAGATCTAGCCCTCGGCTAGGACTTAGTATTTCCAAGAGCACTTTACTTTATACTCTGAGTTAAGGAATTGAAGTTGAAAAAAACTTCAAAATACGTATTCACCCCCCCCCCCCTCTACGTATTTTTCCTATAGCAAACCGGGACCAACAAGTGGTATCAGAGCCAGGTTCTTTCGAGCCTCTGCTTTGCATATCCGAAGCGAGTCCCCACTCGCTTCACGTTGTCTCACTGAACCAGATCCTATTTCCTAAGTGCATCAAAACCTCACCCACGCATATTGCATTTACTTCTGATAGTTTGCTATGTCTACATACAGTGCATCAAATCTTCCACAGTTCTCGATCGAAGGATACGAGATATGGAGTTTCCGTGTCGAGAGCTTCCTATGCTCAATCCACGACCGGATGTGGGAAGTCATTGAGGACGGACCAATCGAAATCAAGAAAGCCATATCTGTGGAAGTTCCAGCCGCTGAAGGTCGTCCAGCCCACGTTCGACAACAGTACGTGGAGAAGGATAAGGATGAGTATACTCCAAATGACTTCAAAGTTGCCAACCTCGACAAAATTGCACGTCACACGATGCAGAGCACCGTGTCGGATGCCTATCTACCACGAATAAGGAAATGTGCAACGGCAAAGGAAATGTGGGAAACCCTAGCCCTCATTTCTCAAGGCACAGACAAAATCAAGGAGAACAAACTCGCCGTTCAGATGCGGGAGTTTGAAAATCTGGTGATGAAGTCCGGAGAATCCATCGACGCCTTCGAGCTGAGAGTTACCAACATTACTGCAACTCTCAACTCGCTTGGGAAGGAACTCACAGACAAGGAAGTAAACCTGAAAATAGTCCGTGCTCTCACAAGGAAATGGCAGACTATGAAGGAGCTATATCTAGCTACCAAGGATCTAACGAAGCTCACGCCAGAAGTGCTGTTCTCCGAGCTCAAAGCTCACGAGTTTGATCTGAATCGAATGAGCCTCGACGACGAGGATGAAGCGCCCACTACGTCAAAAGGAGTAGCGTTCAAAGCTGCCGAAGGGCCAAGCGAGCAGTCGCTAGCCAAGATGACGAGAGAAGAATTGGAAGAACACATTGCGTTCTTATCCAAGAACTTCAACAAGATGAACTCTCGAGTGGGCAAGTACAAAAGATTCTACAAGCAGTACAAAGGGAGGAGCACTGATGCTCGAGAAGGAAAAGGAAAGAGAGAAGAGACGACCAAGCCGATCCCGCGCGACATGATGGAAGTGGAGTGTTACCACTGCCACAAGATGGGCCACTACAAATCCGATTGCCCAAAGCTAAGTGCCAAAGAGCGCGAAGAATTGAAGGCCAAGAGGGATGCCCCAAGGCGAGCGCTCGTAGCGAGTGAAGTGCCGGTCGCTACAACTGAAGACCCACCAAGCGACTCAGATGCATTCACTGATCCAAATTCCAGTGATGGTGAGGATCTTGGATTTATGGCGCTCACCGATGAAGAAACTGGAGAGGTATTCTTCTATCCTTCAATCACTTCAATTACACTAGCACACACTGTCAATGAGGAAGAACAATCCTCTACATGGAGTGAGTTGTTTGACAAACACCAAAAATTGTCAAGCGACCACGAAGTGGTAAAACAAGCTCTGTCTCAAAGCGAGAAGGAGAACCGAAAGCTAGCCAGTGAGCTTGACAAAGTCAAACTTAATTTAAGGGCTATGACTAGTAAGTTCGAGGATCTCTTCGCTAGACATCAAAGCTTGGAGGGAAGGTATGAAACCCAGTCCACTCTAGTTGCCAACTTGAACAAAGCATCATATGCTAGGCAGGCACTAAAGGGCTCGCTTCTGCCTTTTGGTAGGAAAGCAGGCCTTGGATATGAGGGTGGACCTCCCAAGCCGACTGTCTTTGTTGGTGCATCACACACTACACCATCAGTCACTTTGGAATTGCCCACTGCATCCAAAGCGACCACCAACAAGGATAAAGGCAAAGTGGCTGAGAACCCTAAAAGGAAGCCAATGAAGATGTCTATATCTTTAAGGGCAGATCCTAAGGGCAAGCAAAATTCAACAATCCCTAGCACTCAACATGCTAAGTCTTACCAATCCAAGGGTAAAGGGAGAACTGTTGAAGCTTCTAAGTCTCAAGCCAAGACACGAGAGACAAAGGATCTACCTCCTAAAAAGAGGAGTAATGTCTATGTGTCACGTTATCCGGACTGGAGATGGTCCAACCGGACTAACGTTGAGGGGGAAGAACTTGAAGCACCCAAGAGGCCGCTTCAAACTTCCAAGGTTACTCAAGCGAGTCGGGGTCAAAACCCTAGTTGGACCGCTTCGAGGAAACCAAGCGAGCCGCTTCAACAGACTAGAAACCCTAAGTCAGTCTCTAAACCCAGAGCTAATCCGAAGCGAGTCGCTTCAGGATATAAGCAAAGTGGGAAGAGCATAGGTAGGACTGAAGCGAGCCGCTACCCCTCTTGCACACACTGTTGCACGTGTGATGCTGCTTCTAGGCAGTACACCAAGTTTTCGAAGGTCGAGAAGCCCAAGACACAAGCTTCATCTCAAAAGAGAGTGAAGCAAGTGTGGGTACCTAAGGGAACTAACCTGCAAGGACCCAAACTGATTTGGGTACCAAAATCTGTCTAATTGCAGGTGAGCGCCGTGGATCCCATGCCAAGTGAGGGTCAACTAGTTTGGTACTTGGACAGTGGATGTTCAAGACACATGACCGGCATGAAAGCTTTACTTCACAACTACATAGAGAAGAAGGGTCCACACGTAACCTTTGGTGACAACTCTCGAGGAAGCACCAGGGGATACGGCGCACTGAAAATTGGAAAGCTCACAATTGAAGAAGTCTCCTACGTGGAATGACTCAAGCACAACCTGTTGTCCATTTCACAATTTTGTGATAAAGGGTACAGGGTGGAGTTCATCTCCAACAAGTGCATTGTGAAGAGCAAACTCACGTCCCAGATTGTGCTCACTGGAATAAGACAAAGGAATGTCTACATAGCACAATGGGACAGCTGCAAGGAGGAAACTTGTCTAGTTGCAAGAAGTGCTACAGAAATTGGATGGCTATGGCACAGACGCTTGAACCACCTAAATTTCAAAGCTATCAATCGCTTAGCTCGGAAAGGTTTGGTGCAAGGCATACCGAATGAAGTCTTCATCAAAGACCATCCATGCTCACCATGTCAACGAGGGAAGCAGACGAAGAAGCACTTCGCCAGTCTCGAAGAAGCTTCATCAAAGCGAGTGCTCGAGCTGCTTCACATGGATTTGTTTGGTCCAGTTACTCCAGTTAGTGTAAATGGAAGGAAGTACACTCTAGTTGTAGTCGACGATTTCTCTCGCTACACTTGGGTTGTATTCCTATTCAGCAAGAAGGAGACACTGACCAAACTGCCACAACTACTCAAGCGATTGGCGGTGGAAAAGAATCAAGCTATCGTGACCATTCGCTCCGACAAAGGCACAGAGTTCCTGAACTCTACAATTGAAGCGTACTGCACGGAGCATGGCATAGCACATCAAACTTCTTCAGCACGCACTCCTCAGCAGAATGGAGTTGCTGAAAGAAGAAATCGAATCATCAAAGAAGCCGTTCGCACCATGATTGCTGACTCGAAGCTTCCGATGAAGTATTGGGCTGAAGCTGCCAACACGGCGTGCTACACACAGAATCGGACGCTTCTCAACAAACGGCACGACAAAACACCATATGAAATATGGACAGGGAGAATTCCTAACATATCTTATTTCCATATTTTTGGCTGTAGGGTCTTCATTCACAACAATGGGAAGTCCCAGTTGAAAGCCTTTGAAAGCAAAGCTGATGAAGGAGTATTCTTAGGATACTCTACATCTAGCAAAGCCTACAGAGTGTTCAACTGTAAAACCCTAATTGTGGAAGAATCACCCCATGTCGTATTTGATGAATCTTCTTTAAGTCTTCCACAGGAACAGGCCCAAGCGAATGAAAAGGATCAAAGCAAGGAACCCTCAAATCAACTCACTTGGGACGTGCTTGATGAAGATGATGAGATCAAGGACTCAAGCGAGCAGGATCCCAAAGGAGAAGTCGAAGCTGCCCCCAAGATTCTTGAAGCTAGTACTGGCCAAGCACCCAATCCAGTCGCTTCAGATGGTGAAGCGAGCGACAAGGAAGCGGATGAAGATGAAGCTGGCGGATCAAAGCGAGCGTGGCTCAAGGATCACTCACCTAGCCAAATCATTGGAGATCCATCCAAGGGTGTAGTGACCAGAAGTCAAGTGTTTGGAGAAAGTGCCATGTTCAGTTGCTTTCTCTCAAACATTGAGCCATCAAGCATGGAGGAAGCCCTAGCCGATTCTAACAGGGTGGTCGCCATGCAAGAAGAGCTGAATCAGTTCACCAGGAACGACGTATGGTACCTCGTGGATCGTCCCAAGTTTCAGCATGTTATTGGCACCAAGTGGGTGTTCAAGAACAAGACGGACGAGGACCACAACGTAGTGAGGAACAAGGCGTGACTAGTTGCCAAAGGCTACTGCCAAGAGGAAGGAATCGACTTTGACGAGACCTTCGCTCCAGTGGTACGGCTTGAAGCTATCAGATTGTTTCTAGCCTATGCAGCAGCCAAGAAATTCAAGGTCTATCAAATGGATGTGAAGAGCGCATTCCTCAACTGTGAACTCAAGGAAGAAGTGTATGTGGAGCAGCCACCGGGTTTCGAGCAGGGAGATAAAGTGTATCGCTTGAAGAAAGCCCTATATGGGTTGAAGCAAGCTCCCAGAGCTTGGTATGATACACTATCTCAATTCCTAGTGGAGAATGGATTCCAAAAGGGAAAGATAGATCGGACTCTCTTCACCATCAATCATGGAGATGATATGCTATGGGTCCAGATCTACGTGGACGACATCATATTTGGATCACCAAACCAGTCGCTTAGCGAGAAGTTTGGAGAGCTAATGAAGACCAAGTATGAGATGTCGATGATTGGCTTGATGAGCTGCTTTCTAGGTCTTCAAGTGAAGCAGCAGGATAATGGAATTTTCATCAACCAGGCCAAGTACACTCGAGATATGCTTGCCATGTTTGGTGTTCAACATGCTAAAGCCGTGAAGATCCCTATGAATACCAACTGGAAGATGGAGCCAGACGAAGGAGGAAAATCTGTGGATCCTACAGACTATCGTGCCCTAATTGGGTCACTACTCTATCTCACTGCAAGCAGGCCCGATATCGCCTTTGCAGTCGGAGTCTGCGCTCGCTTCCAAAGCAATCCCAAACACAGCCATCTTGAAGCTGCCAAAAGGATTCTTTGATATTTGAAGGGCACTGTCAATATGGGGTTGTGGTATCCAGCAGAAGACAATTTGGAACTCACTGGATATTCCGATGCTGACTATGGAGGATGCCGAGTTGATAGGAAATCAACGTCGGGCACATGTCAGTTCTTGGGAAGCAAGCTAATCTCATGGTTCTCAAAGAAGCAAACAAGCGTAGCCACTTCAACAACTGAAGCTGAATATATGGCCGCAGGAAGCTGCTGTTCTCAAATCCTATGGCTTCGTCAACAGTTGAAGGACTACAAAGTTGAAGCGAATGAAATTCCGATCTTCTGCGACAACAACAGTGCCATATGTATCTCGCAGAATCCAGTGCTTCACACCAGGTGCAAGCATGTGGAAATTCGACATCATTTCATTCGTGACCATGTCGAGAAGAAGGATATCAAGCTCGAGAAAATCCATACCGATCTCCAGCGAGCAGATATCCTCACCAAGCCTCTAGCTGAGTCTCGATTCAACCAGCTATGCATGGAATTAGGGTTATTAGACCCTGGTGAAGAATGCTAGTTCCAGGATACACGAAGGAGTGTTCGCTTGTTCTCTTGAGCGTCACTCGCTTCGGATCTTCACCAACTCAAGCGAGCCACTTCAAATCTCACTCGCTTGAAGAAACTGAAGTTAGGTGGAATATTGGAAGAAGTTCCCTACCAACTTATTGGAATTGTTAAGTATATGGTTAAGGGGGAACTAATGCTTCTCTCGGAGAAAGCTACTTCCAAAGCGAGCAAGAATGCTGCAATCTTGAATTCTGCATCGCCTCAATTTGCCCTAGCTTGGGTCAAAGCGAGCCGACTGCAGATTCATTCTTTAGAATGTAGGAAAGCTTGAAGGTTTACCTTTTTATACAAAAGGTTGCAGGGCTGGTGACATGCTTCTGCGTAAAATACGAGATTGTCTTGTCAGAGCATTCTCATTGTCATCCTGTCCATTTCTGCTCTGAGATAAGGACTTGTACTCATCCCCCATTCGTCGTGAATAAGTACACTTACGTGATGCTCCCTTCGGGTTGTAGTAAGCTTGTGTACTTTATTCATTTTCTCCCTCATTCACTTCGATGGAGGACTCTCTAATTCGTAGAGGAAGATGAATGCCATGAAGATCTAACTCAACGTGTAGCATTCAACATGTGGTATCTAATTCAAGTGAAGTCTTCAATTTGTGGTATCAATCTCCTACGAAGTGGGATTGACTGGTAAGTGTTTCAATTTTAAGTACACTAAGTGAGCCGAAGCGTGCTAGAAACCTTCACTCACTACGTGGAAAATATAAAGTGAATCTGACACAAATACAAAGAGGAAAACATTCTTGTTTATCCTCGAAGTATGTAAGTCAGAAACATTTTAAATTAAGCAAAGAAATTCAATTTCTTATTCCAGTCGCTTCAGATGGCCAAGCGAGTGCTTCGTCACTCAAAGCTAGCCATCGCAAGCGAGTGCAGAACAGTCACTCAAGCGAATGCCTCTCAAGCGAGTCAAGACGTAGCGGCCCAACTCGAAGCGAGCGGGCATGAAGCGAGTATGAGCTGTCTGCACTCGAGTGCAATTTTACTTTCTGCTGTGCATTTAATGCAGGTGCAGGAACGACGGAAATAACGGGCGAGTGTTCACACGTTTGAATTTGAAGCGGGAAAAGGCGGAGAAGATCCAGCCGTCGAATCTCAACAGCCCCCAATCTGGAGCCGTTCGATTAACGCCGTACACGACAAGCCAACCATAGAAGGCCACGTGGCGACGCCGAGCAAGTGGCGGTTCACTTTTATTGTGATGACGCCGGACACGTCAGATCCATCACCGCACGTCCGCCGCCTACCTACAGGATTTTCGGTGTTATTACCGTCCTACCCCTGCCACGTCAGCCATAATCTAACTCTATATATATGGAACGAGGCAAAACTGCAAACCTTTCACAGCCTTCTAAATTTGCCATTCTCGTGTTAGATCTGCAATTACTCTGCAACTCACGAGTCTCAACCCTTTCTACTTCATTGTTAAAAATTCTCTTCAAGATCTTTCAAAATCCACCATGGGAAAGAAGAAGAATACCGAGACGATGGAGGAGTTTCTCACGGAGGTCGACAAACACATTAATGTCGAGCCTCATCTCGATCCAGCCATCATCGAGAGGAATGGATTTCTCCGTAGGGCCGTGACCAAGGCCGGCCTATGGAAATTTGTTTCGGCGGTCCCGTCAAAGATTCTGGCCAAAGCTGTCGGAGAGCTCCTGCTAAATTTGAGGAAGGAGCAAAACATATCATCTTTCACCGATCCACAGACGAGGAGGCCAGTGGAGGTAGACATGAATGAGCTGATCGGCACGTTCAACTTGCCGAGAAAAGGAGGAGACTCATTACTGGATTTGGGTCTCTCGGCCGGAGTTCAGTACGGTCGTTTTGCAACCGCCGAAGCCGATCCAAATTTCAAGGAGGCAAGTATCCGTTCGAGTTTGAAGGCCCCCTTCAACCACATTTGCGAGCTCTTCTCGAAGAGTGTCGCATGCTACATCGGAACCTTGGATACTCTCTCCGAGATAAAGCTGATCGCCACAGCATTCATCGTCGACAGCCTCACCGGAACCAGCTTCAATTGGCATAACTGGTTCCTCAATCAAATCCATGAAGCTGCTGCCGACTTTGCGTTCGTGAAGGGGAGCGCCGATCAGATTCTCCGCAAGGGGAAACTGAAGTTCTTCTCAAGGCTTTCCTATGCCTTGGAGAAGAAGTTTCCGGGGAAATCATGGCCGGAAGATGACGTCACCATCTACAACAAGTAGTCCATTTACTACGACAAATGGAGGAAGTCCAAGCAATTGATGGATTTGGGACTTCTGGAAATTGAAGTGCCCGTAGCGAGACCGGTTGCCGAAAGGCAAGCCGAAGTGAGCCAAGTGAAGCCGGTCGCTTCACCCGGGAAGCGAGCCGTGCCGAAGCGAGGCAAGAAGACAAAGCGAGTCGATTTGATTGTCCAAGAAAGCGAGGCGGTGGAGAAGCCGCTTGAGGACATTGAAGCGACTCAACCCCAGCCTTTACCCATCAAAGCCAAATCACCCCCACTCCAAATCCAAACCCACTTTGCCCAAATACCAGAACCTCAATCCTCATCAACCCAACAACCATTAAAACAGATAACCCCCATCTCTCCCCATGAAGAAGAGTCAGCATCTTCTTTTCACATTCCCACTGTTCCATTCCTCAGCACGGATGAAGCTGCTGCCTACACTTCATTCACCCCACTTCAATCCCAGCCTATCCAACCACCACCCACTGAAGCCATCCAGATTTCCGAAACCTCATCACCTACCCAATCCCTCTCGACATCGGCAGCTACAGCCGATACCGCCCAAACTATAGGGGAACAACCCATCATTCCTCAATTCATAACCCCTGCCCTCACCATACACAAGCGGGCTCTGGAACGCTATGTCCTGGACAGAGAGCAAGCCGCTGAAACTATCAACCTTCGCTACAATCTCAGCTCCGCGAGCGTTGAATGGAGCGACGTGTTCTACACGAATGTAGTCGACTTTCTGACGTATATCACGTACCGAGGAACGGAGTACTACAAGATTTTCAGACTCCTCAAAGCCTTCACAGAAGAGGAACTGATTCAGATGGAGGCCAAAACACTCAACTTCATAGGCGAAAATGGCTTCCATGCCTTCCTTGAAGGGACCAGCTTCTGGGAGAAGCTGGATGCAAAGGCGAAGGAATCTTATCCACTCACCACAGTTCCAAAGCGAGTGCCCTCATCCCATGAGAGGAAGCTCATCCGGGAGTATAAGGAGGAGATGGAGTTGAAAGATGCTGAGATCGCTAGTCTTCAAAGCGAAATCACAAAGAAGAGTGAAGAGATGGAGAGGAAGGCGGGGGAGGTCATCAGTCTTAGAGAAGACTATGACAGGAAGAAAAGAGAATTGGAGGGAAAGGTGGAGGAGAAGGAAAGGCTTCTGGAGGAGAAAGAAAAGGCGCTGGAGGCGCAGGTGAAGCTTGTGGATGATAACACCAAAACCATCACCGAACTCAAGGGCTTGCTTGAGGTAGAAAGAAGCCGCTTGAGGGAGGTCAATGCCAAGTTGATCGCTCTTGTCAAAGAGAAGAAGGTGTTAGAGAAGGAGGTGAAGGAGCTGAAGGAGAAGGTGGAGGATAGGGAGGGAGAACTAGTGTTGAAGGGAAGCGAACTACTCAGTTCCAAGAAGGCTCTTGACTCACTTCGAACTGAGTTGAAGGGAGTCAAAGATGAGAGTGCAGTTGACAAAAGAGAGCTCGAAAGCCTGAGGGGAAATGCGCAGGCTCTTGACTTGAAAAACGCTGAATTATCCATCCTACTGCAGAAACTCAAGAGGCTGAAAGAAATCCTCACTGTTAGGATCACTGCAGATGCCGAATTTCACAACTCCCTCAATCGGAGGGAAAGGAGGCTTGCAGTGATGAAGGCAGAACTTGAAGCGTCCAAGGAACACTTGGATCTCACACTTCAAGAAGAAACCAAGAAGATCACCAAAGCCATAGAAGCGGAGCTGGAGGCTCGCTTCAGAGAGGTGGAGCCTTTAGAGAGCATGATGGCGTCTGTTGTAGAGCGAGAGAGGCAGTGCGAATATCTACTTGAAGAGATATCTATCAAGACTGCTGAAATTGTGGCGCCATCCATGGACAAAACCCAGCAGATGCTTTAGACTGTCCTCAACACAGTCAATTCACTACATCAATCCCTCTCTGGAAAATCTATAATCCTAACCCCTGGCAGTGATGATGCCAAAAAGGGGGAAGGACAAGTAGAGCAAGGTGAAGCTGGAGGTTCAGGAGGAAGGAGAGTCGGTGCGGAGTTAATGTTGGAAGGAGGAAGTGGTGATGGAGGAGATAAGGAGGGAGTGGATGATGGAGCAAGGAAGGGGAAGGAAAAACTCACGGAGGAGGAGTTACTGAAACTACTTGAAGAGCCCTGTAGGCCGCTTCAAGAAAAAGTGCTGAGTGCTTCTATTGCACGACATCCTCCAGTCACTGTGATCACGAAGGAAGAAAAGAGGGTGCAGGTGGAAAAGGATGCTGCCTTGGCGTGGGAGTTGGAGCAGGTGTTTAAACTAACAAAAGATTCTATTGCTGCAGGTGCTTCATCTAGCTCCCAAGTGGCCGCTACTCCCAAGCTGCCCACTTCAGACGCCGCGCCAACTTCGACAGCCGCACTCACTACGACCACTGCTGCACTCACTTCGTCAGCAGTCGTCCCTCCAAGTGCTGCCAAGAAGGACATGCCACCTCCCCCACCACCGAAGCAGTCATTGAAGCGAGCTGCTCCAGACTCCAAGCAAGATGACCCCGAGGCCAAGCGCCAAAAGGTCAAGCAAGCAGTCGCTTCAAAAGCTGGAAGAGAGGAGAGAAAGAGGAAGGAAAGAGAAGAGGGAAGGAGCAAAGGCGAGAGGAAGGAGAGGAGTAATGAAAGGCGACTCCAAGTGATCAACGCACGGATCGAGGAACACTTCAGTGAAGTGTTACTCATCCAGTCCTCATTAGTGCGCAGCGCCTTCATCCCTCTCATGCCAGAAGAGTCCGAAGCATGTGAAGCCCAAGCCATAATTGATGCATGTGACGTGACTACGAAGGAGATGGTTGAGTCTGGTCGATATCCTCTCAAGGAGGAGCAAGATTACATCCGCAAACGACTCAATGTGAAGCGTCCATCGTGGAACAGCGAGTCGGGAGCAAAATTTAAAAAGACTATGGCTCAACTGTCAAGCAGGTCAGAGGAGGAGTTGGCCAAACGGAGGGATGAGCACCTGGACGGAAGGGAAATCGAGGATTTCATTCCGAGAGATCTGCTCGAGCTGTGGCTGTACTACAAAGACCTATTCATCAAAGCCTATTATTTCTGGGAGGTAGTGCCGCTGCAGAATGAGTGTTCTCGAATAAGTGCACTCAACAACTTCCTTGCCACCTATGACGACAGATTGCGCCGCAAAATCTTTACAATGGCTGAACAAGCAGAGCCCAAGCCAATTGTTGTCAAGGTACCAGCTTTAAAGGAATTCGCCATGCCTTATCATCCAGGCACGGACGTTCCTAACAGAGGAATTATCGATGAGGAAGTAACTGAAGCCTTCAGGCTGGAGAGTGCATGGAGAAGACCTAGTATCCACACAGTAGACTCTATGGAATCGAGAGTGCTATCAGCTTACGTGGATACTGCTGCTATTGAAGAAGAAGAGAAGAAGGAGGAAGAAGGAAAGTAGGATGACAGGGAAGGAACTGCAGGAAACCTCTGAGTTTCAAGTTCCTTACATAATTTTTGTGTGAACTTCTTGTTCATTTATCCCACTTTTATTTCTGTCTCTTCTGTGTCATTTACTCGCTTTGTGAATGACTTTATATTTCTGCTACAAACTCATTAATTTAACCGGAAAAAAAAGGGGGAAGGAACTTAAAAAATTACAAACGAAACTGCAAAGGAAGCAGTCGCTTGGAGTTCCCTTCACGGTTAGATAGACTAGATATATTTTTATCTAAGTCGTATGGGTTTTGGCATCATCAAAAAGGGGGAAATTGTTGGGAATTGTTAAGGACTAAATTGTTAAGGGGGAACTACATGGGATATTTGATAAATGAAGTCATTTGTTTTGATTAGATCCCAAAACCCCAAGTGCCCTTTTCCCAAGCGACCCATTTTGATGTAGTTTATAGGTTAGAATTTTTCTAAGCCTACTCTGTTAGGATGGCTCTTTTCTTTTGCTTAGATTAGGCTTCAAAAGTTCAAGTGAAGGCCACTCGCTTGAGTGTGTTCTCCAAAGCGAAGCGGGTCAAGCAAATCGAAGTGAAGCGTGCCGAAGAATAGCGAAGCGAAGCGATCGCTACAGTAGATTCAAAGTGAGTCTACCAAAGCGAAGCGAGCGCTACAGTAGATTCAAAGTGAGTCTGCCAAAGCGAAGCGAAGCGTGCGCTACAATGAAAAGCCGAAGCGAGTCAACACGAGTTAACACTTAATTTAGTAGTGTCACGGGAAATTTATTTCTCAAGTGACTCACTACAAATTTGACTGTGTAGCGACTCACTTCAGAGCAGCCACTACAACTTCAAAGCGAAGCGAGCCACTACCTACCAGAAAGCGACAGCACAAATTCCCGCTCCGAATTTGAACTCCAGTCAACTGGAGATCTCCGCATTAATTACGAGATCTCCACGTGTCGAAAGCGGAGAGGAGCAAAGGAGTTGACTGCCAGGCCGACAAAGGCGCCGCAACAGTACTGGGTCGCTCCAGTTACTGTTACACTTGGAAGTTAGCCAATTTTGGCAAAATGCCAAAACTGCGCGTCTGCAAAAGCTACTGCCTGCGCAAGTACTGTCGAGAGGAGGAGGGACAAGGCCACCAACCAAGCAACGGATCTCAGCCAACCCTCCGCCTATAAATAGTGAAGGATCACAACGTGAAGAAGTAGAACACTACTTGAGCATTCGAGCGCATACAGCAAACAAACACTCCCAGCTTTCATAGCAATCTTCGAGTCTTTGTTTTCCAGTGTTCTCCGAGTTTCCAGTCCATCGGAACTCGTCTTCACAACCTTCACACTTAGAGTCTAAGCCCATTCCATATCCAAGCTTAGAAGAAGAGCTCTAGCCATCTTTGCACTTATTGTAAAGAGCTCTTCATAGTGTGTTTCGTCAACCAAAAACCCTATACTTCGTTTGTTAGGTTTTGAGTGTTGTCGTTAGGTTGTCCAGATCCAAGGCCCTTCTTTCATCGATTGAAGAAGCCTCGATCATAGAGTTGAGATCCAAGCTTACACTTACACCGTTTGTGTGAAGCTCGATCGAAGCTAGGCTGTAAGGAGAGCCCGGAATCTCCCTGTTGTTCGGACAGAAGCGAGTGAAGCTTCATGTCCAGTTTAGGTCTTGGTAGTGAACCCGTAATCACTGCACTGTTCATCAGATCCAGGCGAGTGAAGCCCGATCTCGATAAGGTTTTTGAAGGACCCGTAACCTTCAAGTTCTTGAGTGAAAAGAATGGTTGCCGTCGTGCAACAAAGTGGACGTAGGAGCTTTATCTCCGAACCACTATAAATCTTCGTGTCGTATCTCTCTAACCCTAAACTCTTTAATACGATTATCCATTGCACGTGCATATAAACAAACTTAACTTGGATTTTCAATTACTTAGGAAAGATTTTAGCTCACCAAATTCCGCACAAAGAGTAAAGTCTCACTCTTGATCAAGCTCTAAGCTTAGGTGAAGAGATTCGTGATTGCTTTAGATCTAGCCCTCGGCTAGGACTTAGTATTTCCAAGAGCACTTTACTTTATACTCTGAGTTAAGGAATTGAAGTTGAAAAAAACTTCAAAATACGTATTCACCCCCCCCCCCCCCCTCTACGTATTTTTCCTATAGCAAACCGGGACCAACAATGTGGGGTGATCAGTCCCGCATAGACACAATCTCAGTCACACGAAGTTCTAGTACTTTGGTGACTCTCCACTTTTCAGGTGGTGAAAAGAAGCCTTTGTAAAGTTTGGCGAGCTCTTCTAACTCATGATTTTTCTGGACTGTGTATTTTCATAATACATTTTTCTGGGCTTCAAGGGGCTCACGTAGGATATCACGACCCAAGGCGCCAACATGATAAGTCTCCCTTTATATCACTATCCCTATATATAATCATTTCTTACTATAAGTACTCATGTACAACTTCAATGGAATAATTCTCAATGTTCTTTTATTCCCTAGAAAGTTTCACCTCTAACTGAATGTGCCAAAATAGGACATCAACTTATTTAAATCATTCTTGTAAAAGAACTGATGAATTCGTTATGATCGAACTATCTCTGGTGTCGAAGCACCGGGTTGTTTCTTCCTTTTGGTGAACTTTGTTCAGGCCTAACCTTATTTAGGTTCTGATTGACATGTTCTAATATTTGAACTCTAAGAATTAGAGATTAATTAATGCTTTTATGCTCATGGATATATATTTCCAAATAGGTATAACTATTGCTACCGTCATTCTTTTCTAACTTCTATTTAATCTTTCATTTGACTGCTGTTATATTCTTTTGTTTAACCATGATGCGGTACATCTATGGTTTTGTGGTAGTCTTATCTTTATTGTGCCACAGTATCTTTGTTAACTTATAGACACTTCATTATGTAAAAACATTAGTGAACTAACGTTGTTCATATGTTTTGACAAGCCGTTAAAAGGCTAAGCCCATGTCATCGAATGACATCTTATCTTCATTGTTTCTCTTGCCTCGATTCCTTTGCACTCGTGCATCTTCATCGCCTTTTCTTCTTCTTTCCTTACGGAAAGTCTTTCCTTACGGAAAGGAAGGAATTTCATTCCCTCTGTGTCTATTTCTAAGTTCTCCGAGGAAAACAACTAGTTCGAGCGAGCTATGTTCTCTAGCAAGCCTTGTTCTTTTCTATATGTGATCTTAAATCCACTATGTTCTTTCTATTCTTCGACTTTTAATCTCGTGAAAGTCTTACCTTTCCTCGTTGAGCGCGATGTAGTGAAGTGCAGAGTTTTGTCGACTGACTCGATTAGTCAAGTGAATCAATACTCGACTAAACTCTGAAGAAGACTCTCGGGTTTCAGAGCAACCATCGCTCTGATACCACTCTGTCACGACCGGACTTCACTAAGGATAGTTAAGCCGGGAACCATGACTAGGGATGGGAATTAAGAGTAGGGGAAAGAAAGGGGGTATAAGATTGTGTGTGGAATATGACTCGTATAACTATTTGAACAACACTTTATACCATTGAACGTCTCAACTCGGGATCTCAAATGAGAATACAAGGATATTTGTCATAATCTATTACATGACTTGAAACAATTCTCGAAAGCTCAAGAGTTTGCACAGCGGAAGAATACTTGAATACATGTATGAAGACACGTATTACCGAGAGTCCTAATCTATAACGACAAAAGCTCCACTCGCCACTTCACATCATCTCGCCCAACCTGCACATTTAGAAATACATGCAGGGCTAAGTACGAAAGTACTCAGTGGGCACATGCCGAAAACTATACATAATAATTGCCAAGCCATTCAACTGTAAGACATAGGGGTTTTATTGAAAAGAGCCCATGCTTACTAAAACTGTTCTTGTGATCTAAAAGTGCATGCATGCTAAGTTCTTTCGTAATCTACCATATCTGAAACTGTGGTGTCGAGGAGGTGGCCACCTCACACGACACCTGACCGGCCAACCCTGAAGATGACTCACGGTCCTGTGTACACTAGTCCAAGTAAGATAGCAAGTCTTAACGAGGACCCGAATTCGATTAACTTAAATTGGCGTAGCCAATTCAGATAGGCGTCATACATAAATCAAAACATTTATGGCATGACAATACTTGAAAATAAACATTTTCATCATACATTCTATAACTTTACTTGTATAAGAAAGCCCACCTTAAGTAACGTGAAAAGTGTCGATCCTGATAGAATCGCAACCGTCAACCTTCCGGTCGATTTCCACCTATTTAGAAACGACGTTATAAGAATTTCCATTCTCATAGAATCTAATAATTCCTTATAAAGAATATTATATTCTTTATTTCTAATTTCTCACTTCGACTATTGTCCCGTTAATATATCGTGAGATTATTAATCGGAGTTAATGATTCTCCTTGGCTAGTGATAGCCGTTAATTGTCCTTGTAAGCTTCGAATAATAATTTATTTGAAGTTATATATATTAGATTGTTAAATTTAATATTCTTTTCATAATTCATTTCCATGAATTAAATAGGCTATTTTAGGCTCGAGAATTTCTCAAGCTTCAAAAATAAACTCATATTACTCGAGGGGTTTTATTAGAATTAATAAAACATTTCTCGATAATTTATAACGTCCTTCTCGTCTAAATTTTACGGGTTTTAATTACACGAAGATATTAAATAAATTAAATAGTTGGGCCTTAAATTATTCGGCCCAACTTGAGCCCAATTCCCGACCCAAGACTACTCCTAACCCAGACCCAAAACCCAACCCAAAACCCGACCCGAAACCCGACCCAGAACCCGACCCGGTTTAAACCCTAAGTATAAAAACCCCGAATCCTCACCATTACTCTCATTTCCCCCAATTCTCATTCATCCGCCCCATCTCCCTCTCCCTCTCGGACTGAATCTGTCCAGTCGGCGCCACCGTCGCCGGCGGCGAGAGCGCCGCCGTCACCGGCGTCGCCGTCTTCTACTTTCTCCCTCGTTCTTCTCCCTCCTCTCTCTCTCTCTATTTCTGTTCTCTGCCTCTCTCTCTCTCTATTTCTGTTCTCTCTAACTTAATCTGCCGGCGCCACCCTCACCGGCGGCGAGGGCCGTGCTCCGGCAGTGGCTTCCTCTCCTTCTCCTTTTCATTCCCCTCTCTAACTGCTCACCTCTCTTTTCCCTTGCAGGTCGATGGAGCCGCCGAAGCAGTCCGCCGCCGCTGGAACGCCGGAGACCGTAGCCGCCGCCGTCCAGGTTTGTTCTCCCTTTCTCTCTTCCTCATTCTCATTCTCTAGCTCTATCTCTCGGTACACACACACATGTATATATATGTATTAATGTTTTCTTTTTATTTTATGCAGGGTTTTAGGACAGCTCCTGTTCCCGGAGGAGGGCGCCGTCGTCGTCGAAGCTCGACTCGGGGCCGCCTCTGCAGCCCCGACAGACCTCTGCCCCTCTCCCGTCGAGGCCTTGGCCTCGATGGAGGTTCGACTCATCTCTCTCCCTTTACTTAATATTCGATTCAATTTGTGTGCATATATGTGATTCATGTTTTTGTTCTTTCGTTCTTTTGCATAGCAAAGTCAGATTTGACATAGCTACTAAACTCCATGATTTAATCAATTGAAGCAAGTGATTATTAATAGAGATAGAGGCAGTAGAGCCTGTAGGTTTCATTTGCTCAACTTATGAGCATGAATGTCTTTTTTTTTTATTACTAGTAAGCATGGTTTATTGTATCAATGATTCATAGAATGTGTTGATATATGCTTAACCTTAGTAGTTCATTAGGAGCTCAATCTTGGTTGATTATTAAATCAAGAGTTAAATTTATAGCATGCTTTTGTGAATTTAAATCTGAAAATTTAGCATGCTTTCTTCTTATTGATATTCTACTTGAAAATGGTGATAATATGCTTACTAGATGTTAGAAGGGCTGTGGTTGCTAGCTTTTCCCTTCCTCTTCCTTAGATCCTCTTCTTCTTCTCTTAAATCTATTTCTTTTGAGTGATGAGAGAAGGGTGTGAAGTAGAAAACTGATTTATGGTTTATGTTGGGGTATTTATACTTCTTCTTGGTTGTGAAATTGTGCATTAACAATACATTGAATGTGTATTAATTCATTCCTTATGTAATAGTTAGATGTATTATTTGATTACTGCAAGTCTAGCTAGGTGTAAGAGATAGAGTCCTTTATTTTCTGATTTCTTCTCTAATCCTATCCTTCTTGCTTTGCAGTTTGCAGGTGGCAAGTTGAGAGACAAGTTGATATTTTCTTGGGGCTCAAGAATGGTGCAAGGGGGGAGAATGAAGCTGGAAAACTGGAAGAATATCCTCTGCTGCTGCTGTCACTTCTCTGCCCCTTCTCTGCTGCTGCATCTTTGTTTTTCTTGTGGCTCAAGAAGGTGCAAGGGTGAAGAATGAAGCTGGAAAACTGGAAGAATATCCTCTGCTGCTGCTGTCCCTTCTCCCTTCTCTGCCACCTTTTCTGCTATTCTATTTTTTTTGTCTTTCTTTTGATTCAAGCAACGAATACATACATGTATTCCCTTAATTATCTGTTGTTTTAATTTATATAATCATTTAATTATTCAAGATATTATTATTATTGACATGTGGGTTTATTGTTATTAATCTACTGTTTTTGATTCATTAATGTATTAATCGAATGTTTGGTAGGTAATGGGCTCGACCCAATACTACAACTACTTTAGTAACGATCTACATCGTTAGTTATTAAATTATCGATTCGATAATTATTTGAATAGTTCGTAATAGATTCCGACCTAACATTATCGCAGTCGGAATTAAATTGCTAAATCGAATTTAATTACTTCGATTTCGTATATTAATACGAGTATCACTTGCAACTAATTATCAATAATTAGTTTTTTATACTAACGAAAGTGCGGGCCATTACAACAACACATGCATACAAGCTAAAAGGCCTGCTTTCTAGTATACAAATCCATCATGAGAACACTTGATAAGAACTCAGAAAATGAATGCTGCAAATTTGTTAGTGCTTCTTTGCTTGAGCGCTGGAAAATTTCGTAAGTGTTCTGCTTCTTCTCTTCTCTACACTCCACTATCTATAGTGTGGGAGATGGACTGGAGCCGTTTGAAGGTTGGTGGCTTTGTCCCTCCACACTCGACAGTACTTGGCACCTTTTCACATAACTGCTTTGTCTTCTTTTCGAAAATGGCTAAAAGCCAAGCGCAACAGTAATTGGAGCGTCCAGTACTGTAGCCGCGGCTCTGTCGGTCAACCAAGTCAACTGTTTTAACCAATCCTCTCTTGCCATGTGGAGATCTTCATTTAATGCGGAGGATCGCGCACTTGACTGAGTTCAAACTCAAGTTTGAATCGAGGATGGTAGTGGTACTGTCACTTTCAAGCGTTTGATAGGGGCTCGCTTCGCTTTAGTCTGAGCGCACGCTTTAGCGTAGTCGGGTTGACTCGCTTTGACTTTATCGGGGGCGCTCGCTTAGCTTCGTCCGGGTAGACTTGCTTCGCTTTGATACACACTCAAGCGAGTGGTCTTCTCGCTTCGCTTGAAAACCTGCAGTCTAAACCTAAAGCGACTAAAACGAAAAATAAGCTTTCCTAACATAACAAGCTTGAAAAATTATATCCTATCTAATCAAAATAGGGTCGTTTGGGAATAGAATTTACATAGAGTGTTTTGGGATCTAATCAAAAATACATAACACATGTTATTAAAGTGTCCCGTTAAATTCCCTTTAACAAATAAATATTTAACAATTCCCAACACAATAAATTATGTACCTATAAAGGATTTCATGATTCAATGGTCTAAGTTATGATGATAAATAGACCGATTTTCTATTGATGGGATGAGGCCCAATCCCTTGGCCCAAGTCACATAGGCAAGCTCAGTCCGAGCCCAAGAAGAAGTATGCAGCTCGGCCCATGAGCTAAGAGCCCAATGGATTATGTTATAAAGACAACGTGGGATTATGGGGAGATAACCGACGCCCCACGATCACAGCCTACGATTACGCTAGTTAAAGCGAGATTAGGAGATAGAGATATATAGAAAAGGAAAAACCCTATGTAACACACACAATCTGAATACTAATCATACTTCTTTTTGCTCTTGCCGTGGACGTAGATCTGCACACTGTAGATCGAACCACGTTAAATCTCTTGCGTACTTTCAATTCCCTGCACCTCGTTTCTATTGAGTCATTGCTTGATCGATTAACCACAAATTAGAGATTCGTCATCTATTTATTTATTTTTTAACTTCCTTCATTTCTTCTCCATTTTCATTCTTTAGTTTTTGCAAAAATTGAATTTGAGGAAAAGGTTGAAAAGATTTGCACTTGTGAAAAGGCTGAATGCGGAAAAACGGAAAAGCAATAAGCACATAAATATATTCATTGCAATGTTCTCTTTAAATAAATAGTTTGTCAAATTAAATAAATCAAAAAAAAATACATGTAATTAAAAATTGCCATCCTTGACTAGGTAAGAAATAATATTAAGCAAGATAAATAATTAATTAAATTACCACATTACATCAACCCAACAAAATTACTTGGGTGTTTGGCTAAGTTTATTTTGAGAAGTTTATAAGCTTTAAGTACTTGTAAGATGTTGCAAGAGCTTATAAATTTTTAGATTGGGTGTTTGGCTAAGCTATAAGTTGTGTTTGTCAGCATATAAGCACCTTGAAATTGTTTAACAAAATAAGCTTCAAAAGATTTTATAAGTTCCCAAAATAAGTTTGTGCTTATAAGAACTCCAAAAACTTAAACTCCTCTACCCTAACTTATTTTTTCAAAAATTGGACTTTTTCATTATATAACTTTATAATATTTTTATATTTCCATTTTCACACTTCCATTTAGTTTTGTAAAATTATATATTCCAAAAAAAAAAAAAAATCAATTTTTTCATTTTTTTCATTTTTAGATTTTAATTTCTTTTGAGCTTATAAGCTCTTTTATCCAAACACTTTGACAACTTATATGCTTTTAAATTTAAGAGCTTATAATCTATTGAAACATCTTATAAGCATATGAAAATAAGCTTACCCAACCACCCTCATAGCTTATAAGTTGTTAAAGTATTTGGATAAAAGAGCTATTTAGCTCAAAACAAATTAAAATGAAAAATAATTTTTAAATAATATTTTTTTGAAATACAAAATTTTATACAAACAAATGAAAGTGCATATAATAGAAATATAAAAATAATATAAAGTTATACGATAAAAAAAGTTCAATTTAAAAAAAATAGTTGGGGGTGGAGGAGCTTATTTTTTGAAGTGTTTACAAGCACTTGAAGCTTATTTTGGGAGCTTATAAACTCCTTAAGTGCTTATTTTGTCAAACACTTTTAGAGTGCTTATAAGTAGTGAAACAACTTAAATAAATTAAACACAGCTCATAAGTTTAGCCAAACATCCCTGAAATATTATTATCATACAAGCTGTGTGTGGATCTAGATTTGGGTTTGAGTGAGAGACCATCAAGTCATAATATATATATACACCCTTCGTCTCATTGGGAAAGAGACTTCTTTTTCGGTGCCAAATTTAAAACAAAGTGATGATAGTGTGTTAAAGTGATGTGTCTAAATTTTATTGGGTAAGAAAGATCCTTATATAAGCTGAACGTCCCGAAAATGAAAAGATCCCTTTATTTATGGGATAGAGAGAGTAGGTTCTTTTAAGGACTGCAAACTGAAACCTTTTTTATTATAGGTAGGGCAAGATTAATGATGAATAAATTGCATTTGCAGTCCCTTAATAAGAAATAAATTGAATTTTGCCTTCATGTTTAGCTAAAATTAAAGATTGTGTTTTTATTCAGCGCGTATTTTGTTTTATTTTTGTTTTCGAAAACTAAGTTGTCTATACTTCAATCGGAAAAGTACATATAAATTGATTAAATAAATAAATAAAAACAATTAAATAAATACAGCTAATGAAACAAATGCAATTATATATAAACAGTGTTCTAAAAAACGCTAGGCGCTAGTCAGGCGACGGAGGGCCGACTAGCGCCCAGTGTTCTAAAAAATGCCGCCTAGGTCCGCCTAGGTGGCGCCTAGGCGCTAGTCAGTGTCTCGCCGCCCGATGATCGAACATATTTTCGTGAGGCAATCAATATAACGAAGAATTGAACGAGGAATACAAGAACACGAACACAAGGGATTTACGTGGTTCGATCTATCAGAATAGATCTACGTCCACGGGAGAAAGAAAGAGCGGCTGCGTTTTTATTAGGGTTTATACGTGTAGTACAAAGAGTATATATCTTTTTTCTAACCCCCATCTAACATCTATTTATACAAGTAATTAGGGTTTTCCCCCAATAATAATTCATTCGAGTTGGGCCTATTACTAGGCCTAAATCTGAGTCTTCTACGTTTGGATGAATCGCTTCTCGTGGGCCGAACTACGTGGGCCGAGCTTTGTTGTTGGGCCTAGTAGTTGGGCCGTATCCTATCACATCCCCTCCCAAAAAGATGTAAAAGAGAGGATGGGGTGGTGATGATGACATAGTTTAGTCGAAGCTTGTAGATGAAGTCGATTAGCTTGTCAAAATATTATATTCTGACTTAGACGAATCGTGAGACCCACCGAAGTGGTTTTAATGGGCTCTGACGAAGTCATATAGTCTGTCTTGCCTGAATCGGTATTGTAGACATTTTTGACAAAGTCATGTCTTAGGTTGCCGAGGCGTGTCGGTCTTGCGTTGCCGAGGTGTACCGGTCTTAGGTTGCCGAACTGAATCGGGCTTATATGTTTGCCCGAAAAGCGTGGAAGATGAGATGCGAGGTTCTGGAGTGGCGGGTACTCGGTGAGTCGAACTGGAAGATGTGAACCGAACTGGAGGATGTGAACCGAACTGGAAGATGTGAGCTGGCAGTGCGGACTCCATCATAAAACGTGGGGATGTGACCAGTTGAATGAACTCGAACCGTTTCGTTGAGATCGAGCTGGAATATCGTGGGGAGTCGAACCGTCTCGCTGTAGGTTAAAAGGTGGCTTCTCCCATACTTTTCTCACTCTTCTTCTATTCCGTGAAATCGAAAGCAAACTTAGCCCTCCTACTGTTCATCTTCTTCTCTGACGTTGCTATCCTCTCCGACGATTCGACCCCACCTGCTAAATCAACTGAGTGATCATGACTTCTTCTCCTTCTCCGATTCCTGCTTCTTCCTCTTCTTCTGCGGGGCTTTCCGACGGGCGGATTAGGCTAGAGATGGTGTCTGGCTGTCCTCCCAACATTTCCGGCTTAGATGTAGGGTTTTCCGATCGGGGAAGGGCGATAGACGGGAAGGTTAGGGATTATAAATCCTCATTGAACTTCGACGATTTGATTCGGATCAGTAACGTTTACGGGTTCCGTCCCTCCACCATCCTTGCTGTTCCTCGACCCGTAGATAGGGCCTGCTGGCCACCGGTAGGGTTTGTTACGGTTTACAAAGACTCACTCCGGTGTGGTCTTCGTGTTCTGTATCCTTCAGTTTACACTGCGATAGAATCCCGTCGCGGTGTGCCTATATCTCAACTAACCCCCAATTCCTTTTACCATATAACCGCCCTTGGCGTTCTCTCTCATCGGTAGAACTTTCAGGTGACAGCCGGGCTGGTAACCCGTTACTTTTCCTTGAAAAATAGGGATAGCTAGTATTACCTCTCTCCACGTCGCCTACTGCGAGCTGAGGTGGAGAATAAAGTCCGGTACTGGCAGAAGAAATTTTTCTTCTGTCAGTTCGATGGTGCGTTGCAGTTCGAGTGGAAGACCAGTAAGGTCGAGAGGTGGCTCTCTTATGATAAATTCGGCAACTTCCTGCCGATCTTAGATGACTATGGGACTGTAAAGAGAGATTTGTCGAGTCCGATCTCGTGCGGGCCAGGCTACGTCCCAATGATCCAGCCATTTTATTGGCTCCGGGAAGGGGTGAGGTTCTTTTAGTTCGCGTCGTAATAATAGCACTGATTATGTATTGCTTCTTTTCTTGCTTTATTCTCTTCGGTTGTACTGACATCTTCCGTTTGTTCTTTTCTTTAATTTAGTGGCATTTACTCCGGTTGCTCCACCACCCCCTCCCCCGTCGAACGAGCCCGCACGTAAGCGGTTCAAACAAGAGGAGACAATCACGTTTTCGGAGAAAGACCCACTCCCCGCAGTCCTCTCTCACACCAATGCCATTACCATTGAGGCGGTGGTAGCAAACAAATTAGTTAAGCGTATCTACATCGACACCAGAGCCTCCGACAGCATCATCTTCAAAGGACGCTTTGACCAAATGGGAGTCGACAGAGAGCTCGACAAGTATACTGCCCGCCCGCTCTGAAGTTTCGCCCAGGAGGAAACTCAGTCAGATGGGATCGTGGAACTACCGTTCACCATCGGCCGAGCTCCAGCGATCTCGACGGAGATAATGGAATTCTTCGTTGTACGGGCCAAGTCACCGTACAACATCGTCATAATCCGCAACTGGCTGAACACCGTGAGGGCAGTATGTTTCGTGTACCACCTCATGGTGAAGATCCCCAATGAAAGGAGTGGTGGCTCTGCGAGGTGACCAGAAAGTCGCGAAGGAATGCTTGCACATCGTGCTCAAAGGAGCTCGCCCCATGCATAGCAATTACCGAGCTCGGGGAAGTCTGAAAAAACGTCACCTGTTCGTCCCAGCGCGGCAGAAGATGTCCAGCTGCACAAAGATTATCGTGGAACAACTGCTAAGGCAGCAGAAAGACAGCTCCCCTTCATCAAAATATTGAAGATGGCCCCGAACTTCACCTGAAGAATTACCTCGAGAAGTAACCAACTCTGTCAGTACCCACCAATGGCGAGCAGGTCACTAAAAGGCCCCCAAACAAAGGAAGCCTCGGGGCACATCGCAAAGTGGGCGATCGAGCTGTACGACATCGAATTCTCACCTCGCCAAGCCATCAAAGGACAGGTCCTCGCTAATCTCTTGGTGAAACTACTTTTCCAGTACACAAACCCCCAGCTCAAAGTACCACTGAAGATGTTCCGAATAGCCCAGCCGAGCCCAGCCTCGGGACCCCTGCAGATCGCTGGGACGTGTATGTCGATGGAGCGTCGGGGAAAACAGGAAGTGGAGCAGGAATCCTCTTCGTTGGCCCGGACAAAAGTGAAGTCAAGCATTCGCTTCGCCTCCCCTACCACAAATAACGAGGCTGAATATGAATCCCTGCTAGCAGATCGTCGTCAACCACATGTTGGGAACATATGAGGCTAGAGACAGGATGCAGCGATACCTTGATAAAGCTAAGAAGCTACATCAAAACTTCCCTCACTTTAAGATGCAAATCCGTAGTATAGAAGAGAGCGAGGTGAAAACCATCAACGACACCGTTCCGAACTGGAAAAAGGCGAGCTACCACCAGATAATGCTGCAGCCCTTACTACGATGCGTCGGTCCCCTAGAGGCCGACTATGTCATACGCGAGGTGCACGAGGGGTTGTGCGGCAGTCACATCGGGTCCCGGGCACTCGCCCGGAAAGTCATGAAATGGGGAAACTACTGGCCTGCCATACTGCTCGACCGTACCGAGCTCGTCAAGGCATGCGAAGAAGTGCCACATTCATTCCTATGTGGAAAGACTACTACAGTCTGAGCTCGCCAGTATGCGGAGCCCGTGGCCTTTTGTCCAGTGGGGAATCGACATTGCCGGCACATTCGAGAAGGCACCCGGACAACTTCAGTTCCTCATTGTAGCCATTGACTACTTCACAAAGTGTATGGAGGCAGAACCTTTAGCCAGGATCACGGGCAAGAACGACCTCAATTTTGTCTGGAAGAATATCGTATGCCGGTTCGGTGTACCACGCGTACTAATATCCGACAACAGAACCCAATTCTTTAAGGAATGGTGCGACGAGCTCAAAATTCAGCAACGGTTCACTTCGGTCACCAACCCCCAGGCAAACGGTCAGACTGAAGTCCCCAACCGAACTTTGGTAAAATGGCTCAAAACTCGATTGGGTACGGCGAAAGGAAAATGGGTGGAACACCTATCCCACGTTTTACGGTCATATCGTACCACACCTCACACTTCCAATGGCGAAACCCCGTACAGTTTAGTCTATCGATGCGAGGCGGTCATTCCGGTCTGAATTGGTATGCCCAGCTCGAGAACATTTCACTTCACACCCGAAGTGAATGAGGAAAACCATCGAATCGATCTGGACCTCCTTGAAGAACGGCGAGAGCTCGCTTATACACGAGAAGCCAAGGACAAGCAACTGATGACCAGGTACTTCAACCGCAAGGTCAAAAGTCATCACTTCCTTCGCTGGCGACCTCGTCTTGAGAAACAACGAGGCCAGCAAAGCCGCTAAGTCCGGCAAGCTAGAGCCCGCGTGGGAAGGACCATACCAAATACTCGAAGTGCTTGGTAAAGGATCCTACAAGCTCGCCCGTATGTCGGGAGAACCCATCCCACGGGCTTGCAATGTTGCCCATCTCAAGAGGTACTATGCGTAGGGAGTCCATGTAGAGTCATACTAGTATCATTTATTGGTGCAGCCGTCTTATAGTTTTAGTCCACGTATTTCTCATGGTCAAATCTTCACACGTTTTCAATAAATTTTACTTTTTGCACTTGCTTGTGTTGTTTCATCGCGCATATTGTCATTTCCTACGCATATCACCTCTATTACATCTTTTCCACACGTCCTGACAAGGACGAATGTGTCGCCCTAAAGACATGCATCTCGGGCATTTTAACAATAAAACGCGTTTGAGGAGCCCACTCCTACCGATACCTCTCGGCAAACATGGAGACTAAGCCCGATTCATTTCGGCCACTAAGCCCGATTCATTTTGGCCAGCTAAGCCCGATTCATATCGGCCACCTAAGCCCGATTTATTTCGGCCCCTAAGCCCGATTCATATCGGCCACCTAAGCTCGATTTATTTCAGCCACTAAGCCCAATTCATTTCGGCCACCTAAGCCCGATTCACATCGGCAACCTAATCCCGATTTATTTCGGGATAAATGCGCAAGAATTACGAGGAAGAACCGGTACCGGAGTCCGCATGGCTTCACACTTCACGTCTGCTTCATTTCGGATGTTTGTTACTAGTACTTGCAGACGGCCTATCTCGCCATCTTTGGAATCTATGATTCTCTTTATGTGCCTAACTCGGCTAAGCATGGCAACACGACTATCGTTTTATCGTTTGACTACAGCGCACGAAGGCGCCATCAACAAAAATAACAAGTTTTCGTTCAATAAAGCAAGGGAATACATCGTCCACGGAGTGATCACAGAAAGGGGAATGGAAAAAGTAAGGAAGGGATCCACTGACCCCTCCTTGCCCGCTAGCTTGCTCCTGCCCGGGAGCATCCTTCCGCTGCGCCACCTTCTCACCCGTGGTCTCCACCTTGTCCAACTCCTCCTCTTCGTCCTCTTTCCCGAGCTCTGCTATGGCTTTAACGAGGTCTGTGTATTCATCCTCGTCACAAGCCATAACAGTTTCTGGCGTGAGCAGTTCGCCAGACGCACAAAGCTTCTTCAGCAAGGGCGCGGAAGAAGTGAAATCCACGACGGCGAACGCATAGCTTGCTAGCATATCCTCGTTAGATCGCCGCCCGTACCCGAAATGGGACACATCGATGTCGGGTACTTCTTTGCCACTGCGTCCAGGGTATCCGCCGTCACCGGGATCAATAACAGCGACCCCAGGTTGCTAGCTAGGTAGGAAAAGTGATTAGATCGCAGCAGCTTCTCCACTACAGCCTGTATCACCCCGGCTTGCAAACCCACCAGCTCGACCTCACGAGCCTTCCCTGTAGCCACTTCGGCCTCCAACGCAGCTATAGTTTCGGCCTGAGCGGCCACATTTCCTCTCGTCGCTTCTAAGGTGGCCCGCGGGTCCACTACCTCAGCTTCTTTCTCCCGCAGTTCGCGCACAAGCCTGCGCTTATCATCAGCCATCGTGTCCCGCGCCTCGGCCAACGAGGCAAACTGTATAGCCGGGCAGCGAAGATATTCGGCTATGCGATTCAGCTCACCACTCACTTGCTCAATGCCCTGCACCACCACGCCAACTTAGAACACATTCACCGATCAACAAAAACAAAATTAGAGGCAATATTACTCACCTCGGGGAATTCAGGCAGAGGTTAGTTTGCCCCTACAACGAAGCAATCCTCGTCAACGCCAACCACGTTAGCCGACAGCGGCTCCTTCCCTTCACGTCGCTTAGGGCTGACGTGGGGAGGAGACTCCGTCACTGGGACAGTCTTCTCCAATGAGGCATCGGTTCTCTCCGATGACTGCGCCACCAGATCGCTGGTCGAAGACACCTTGGTCCTCTTCCGTTTGTTCTTGTTCGACGGGGGAGGAGATGGTGGAGCAACCGGAGTAAATGCCACTAAAAGAAAGAAAAGAACAAACGGAAGAAGTCAGTACAATCGAAAAGAATAAAGCAAGAAAAGAAGCAAGACAAAATCAGTGCTATTATTACTATGCGAACTAAAAGAACCTCACCCCTCCCCGGAGCCAATAAAATGGCTGGATCATTGGGACTTAGCTCGGCCCGCACGAGATCGGACTCGACAAATCTCTCTTTTACATTCCCATAGTCATCTAAGATTGGCAGGAAGTTGCCGAATTTATCATAAGAGAGCCACCTCTCGACCTTACTGGTCTTCCACTAGAACTGCAACGCACCATCGAACTGACATAAGAAAAATTTATTCTGCCAGTCTCGGACTTTATTCTCCACCTCAGCTCGCAGTAGGCAACGTGGAGAGAGGTAATACCAACTATCCTTATGGAAGGGATTAGATCTGCGCTCCCCGACGATCTCCATACTCCTCTGGCGTCGAGGTCGCTCTCCTCTAGGTGGCTGATTTCCAGATCGACGCTCTAGTTCGAACTGCCGGAACAGTTCTTGGGCCTTCACCGTGTTGAGGAATGCTTTCATTAGGTCTCCCACGTCGGGCTGATTACCCGGACTGGGATTCTTTGGCTGGGACTTGCTGTCAGGTTTGCCTGCGCTTTTGCGGGGTCGGTTGTTGCCCCGAATATTACTGTTTCGCGGGCTGGTCGCCCTATGAGATCTTCGAGGTGTGCCTCTGGCGTTCGTCTGGTAGGTTGCCCATCCGGAACGTGCGGTGAGCAGCAGTTCGCCGTTGGGGCCTCGATTTGCATCGTTGGCTTTGGCATCTTCCTCCAGACGCGTAGGGTTTGGCCGGCTCCTGGTAGCAGCAGGGGTGGTCCTCATCTTCCTCGCCAGCTGTCTCTTTGGTGCCATGTACGGTGGTAACACAGAAAAATTGGCTCGATCTACAAAATTTATACGTTTCCCACAGACGGCGCCAGTGATCGAACATATTTTCGTGAGGCAATCAATATAACGAAGAATTGAACGAGGAATACAAGAGCACGAACACAAGGGATTTACGTGGTTCGATCTATCAGAATATATCTACGTCCACGGAAGAAAGAAAGAGCAGCTGCGTTTTTATTAGGGTTTATACGTGTAGTACAAAGAATATATATCTTTTTTCTAACCCCCATCTAACATCTACTATTTATACAAGTAATTAGGGTTTTCCCCCAATAATAATTCCTTCGAGTTGGGCCTATTATTGGGCCTGAATCCGAGTCTTCTACGTTTGGATGAATCGCTTCTCGTGGGCCGAACTACGTGGGCCGAGCTTTGTTGTTGGGCCTAGTAGTTGGGCCGTATCCTATCACCCGACTAATATGTAATCCGCCTAGGCTCTATGCGATACCCAACGAACCGCTTTTGAAGCTTAATCAATAGTCTATATGTGTTAATTAATCTATGTTTAGGCAAACTATGCTACTCTATGTATGATTTTGGATTTATAATTATGAAACTAATCTATCAATTGTCATACGATGTGAATTTATTATAAACTAGTTTACTACTCGTCGAAAATCGACGGGTGCTAATTATTTTTTTAACGTTCAGATATTTTATCAGTGAAATTTATTTTAAAATAATTCATACTATGATCATCGATTTTTATGTACTTATAAATAATAAAAAGAAAAAGAATAATAAATATGAAGAACCAATTCAATGCCGATTCATATCATATTTAAATATTTGATGTTTAAAGACTTATAAATCAATTTGATGCCGAAAATGACAAAGCCAAGTTTCTCGCTAAATATAATAAAAAAAAATCAAAAGTAATACAAAAATACTAAAAGTAAATGAAACAATATGAAAACTATATAAGAAATCCAAATCAAAATAATATGCTCGAAAATTCATCTTTTGCAATCTAAACGGTAACTTAATTTAATTTGATGCAGTCATCGTCATTCTCGTGATTGAAAACTTCTTACCGACATTTTTTCCTAAAAGCGGATTTACTTCTATCACACAGTCTCCATGTTTTGTTACCATCATTTTTATGTTCTTGCAAAATTCATTCGATGTGTCAATATTTCACAGGAGCATGATGATGATGATGATGTACCCTTCTTGTCAAAGAGAGTTTGTAATAAAAAGAAAATGACAGTTATATCAAAATAAGTCAAGTCGCCCGTTGTTTATTTTAATAAACAGAAAATGTCAAAAGAGTCTCACGTAGCCCGTTGTTTATTGTAATAAAACAAAATGTCAATATAAAGTCTTTCGTTACTCGTGTTTATAAGAAAATAGGTTTAAAAGAGAATATTTTGGTGATAGGTGCATTTGTATCCCATCGAAATTCGATACGATTCACTTTATAACGTTATTTTAAAGTAAAATATATATGAAAAATATTAAAATATGTCAAGCCAACCGTTGTTTATTTTATTTAAAAAAAGGTTGTTAAGATACCCGTTTCGATCCACCGCGTTGATTGACATGCATACGTGAATTCCTACATTCGCAATTCGGTCTCCAAGTTTTGTTACCATCATCCTTATGTCATTGCAAAGTTCATTCGATGGGTCAATATTTCGAAGAGCATGATAGTGTACCCTTCTTGTCAAACAGAGTTTGTAATAAAAAGAAAATGACAGTTATATCGCAGTAAATCAAGCCGCCCGTTGTTTATTTTAATAAACAGAAAATGACAGTTATATCACAGTAAATCAAGCCACCCGTTGTTTATTTTAATGAACAGAAAATGTCAAT
This sequence comes from Thymus mandschuricus, assembly GCA_029379335.1. Taxonomy (NCBI): domain Eukaryota; kingdom Viridiplantae; phylum Streptophyta; class Magnoliopsida; order Lamiales; family Lamiaceae; genus Thymus; species Thymus mandschuricus. The sequence goes on from CM057083.1 coordinate 8,700,609, forward strand.
GAGAGTCTCACGTAGCCCGTTGTTTATTGTAATAAAACAAAATGTCAATATAAAGTCTCCCCTTACTCGTGTTTATAAGAATTTTAACGTCAATATTCGATATAAATCACTTTATATGCTACTTTTAGGTAGCTCGTTGTTTATTGTAATAAAAATAAAATGTCATTACGTTAAAATATGTTAAGCGCCCGTTGTTTATTTTAATTAAAAAAATATGTCAAAGAGGGTCTCACATAGTTATAATCAATTTTAACGTCACTATTTTCGACGGGTAGTAAACTATTAAGTATTTTTTGTATTACTTTATTTATTATTTATTTTTTGTTTTTCACGAGAAACTTGGCTTTGTCGATTTCGGCACCAATTTCATTTATAAGTTTTTAAACGTCAAAGATTTAAATGTAATATGAATAGGCATTGGATTGGGTCTTCGCATGGGTCTTCACATTTATTGTTTTTAATTTTCTCTTATTGTTTGTAGGTACATAGAAATCGAGACTCATAGTACGAACTATTTTTAAATAAATTTCACTGATAAAATATCTAAATGTTAAGAATAAAATTATTATCTAAAATTTAATTTATTTATAATAAAAATTATTATCTAATTATTCTATAGTTATCATTATTAATTAATACATTAATCGAATTCTGCCACTTTTGCAATCTAACCAGTAACTTAATTTGATCTGATGTAGTTAACGTCATTCTTGCAATTGAAAACTTATTATCATCATTTTTTTCCTAGTGAATTTTTAATAAAAATATAGTAGAAAAATACATAATTATTTAAAATCGCTCGTTACTCGTGTTTATAAGAAAATAGGTTTAAAAGTGAATATATTGATGGTAGGTGCATTTGTATTTTGTCTAAATTCGATACGAATCACTTTATAACCTTATTTTAAAGTAAAATATAAATGAAAATTATTAAAATGTCAAGTTGTCCGTTATTTATTGTAATCAAATATAAAAGAAAAATATTAAAATAAGTCAAGTCGCCCGTTTTATTTTATTTTTTTTAATTTAAATAAAAAACAATGTCAAAGAGGGATCTCAAATGGTTATATTGATTTCATCTCGCCGTGTCCTCATTTCAAGCCGTCAGTTAATTGTGATAATAAAAGTTTTAGTAGAGTAATATTTTGATAATAGATATAGTGTATCCCGTCAAAATTTGACATAACAAATTAATTGTTTAGTGTTATTTTAAAGCAAACATAATATAAAAATATTAAAATAATTCAAGCAACCCGTTGTTTATTATAATAAAAGATTAATGTCGAAGAGACATAGAAAAATATTAAAATAAGGTATCTTTATTTCAAGCCGCCAACTATTGTGATAATAAAAATTAGGTTTATAAACGTAATATTTCGGTAATAGGTATAGTGTATCCTGTTAAATTTGACATGAATAATTATATCGCGATTTTACCCATCACAAGATTCGACCTAAATAAGATTATATTGTTTTCTCTATTTATTCACAGTGTTTTTCGTGGCTAAATTTATTGTTGTCAAATTAATGCTAATATCTTAATTGTTAAGATGACATTATGTTCATAATTAATATTTCATATAAAAAAATACTTTCAATAAAATAGAATACATCGTATGTAATATTTTTATTATATTATATAGATATTAAATATTTTCACATTTATATATCAATATACTCATAACTTGGATTATGAGAATCATTACCAAATTGTAGTATAAAAATACGATATTTTGATTTTATATTTAGTAAGAAAAATACAAATATAAAAATAATAGAATATAAAATTAAATAGATAGAAATTAAGTTTATTGTATTATTATAGGTCATTAAATACATGTATAATTTTGTTTGTTATTATTGAATAATTAATATAAAATATTACCTTATGAATCGAATATATTTTGGATTTAAACAAAACTAATTAGTATTATTTTATAAATATAAATAGAGGATAATATTATGGAAGAAGGCGATTTTAATATGAATATAAAATTGACATTGACTATAATTTTAATATTTACATATATGTAATTTTTTAGATAAATAATTATATTTTGTATAAATAAATTGAATTTTTTAGATAAATAGGAACGGAGAGCATAGGAAGCGCCACGTAGGCACGTGAATTAACGTGGGGCTCTGAATCCGTTTTGCTATTATATATAAAAGGATTTGGCAACAATATTGTAAGAATAGTAAAAATAAACATTATAGTTCGAATCCGCCTAGACTCCCGCCTAGCCGCCTAGGCGCTAGTCATTCCTCCACCGCCCGACTAGCGCCTAGCGCTTTTTAGAACATTGCTAGCGCCTAGCCGCCTAGGCGGCGCCTAGGCGGATTTGTATTTTATATTTATTTATTATTATTTTTCCTAATATTCTCAAATAAAAATATTAAAATTTTCATTATCCAAATTACTTACTCCCTCCGTCCCATAGCAGTGGACCCATTTGTTTTTGACTTTTTCGGCACGCGTTTCCACCGAGACGTATTACGGGTTTTACGATATAATTTTGAAATATTATTTCTTTTACGGGATACTACGAGGGAGTATTATCTAATTTCATCTCAACAATGCAAATATATAATTGCAAACTAATATGGTTGAAAATTCATAAATCAATAGTCATTCAATTAAAACTCATCTTCGAAACTTTACTACAAATTGAAACATAAAATCGATAAATTAGTCTATTACATATAATATAATCCTCAATTTCTTTATTCTTATAATTTGTAATGCACACGATGGAAGAAGGAGAGTTGATTTTTAATTTTTAAATGTAAATGTAAATTTGTAATGCACCCTAATTTTTTTCCCAGCCCGTCTAGCCCACCCAACCTGCCTAGCCTGACTAGCCCGACTTGGACGCCTAGGCTTGCAGCCGACTAGCCCAAAATCGGGACGGTCCGGCGCAGACTAGTGCCTAGGCGGCCGCCTAGGACGTTTTTTAGAACACTATATAAAAATATGTTAAATAGCTTTTAAAAAATAATAATAATATATATATATATATATATATATATATATATATATATATATATATATATATATATATATATTAGTTGGATCATATGAAAACCAAATATTTCGTGAAAACGTGAAAACCATGCACTTTTGTGCATAACATGATGCACTTTCATGCATATCATGTTGCATAAAAATATATAGGGATTATATGCCAACCCTATATATATATATATATATATATATATATATATATATATATATATATATAGGTGGGAGATCAAATGGGATCCTCATCCTTAGGTAGAAACTGAGATCCAATCTTAACCCTTTATTTTTTTTGATCAATGGTGATAATTAATTAAGCAGTTTCATTAAAATAGTTTAATTTTTATACTAAAAGGTTTAGAATGGTAAAATATAATAATATTTATCAATTAACTACCTATTCTCGTGAGATTTTATGAATATATTAATATATTTTCCATTAGTGTTTATGTATATTTAATGTTGTGTATTTATCGGTTTTCTTTTTCCAATAAATATATACAATTAATCAAATGGTGATCAAATTATTTAAATAAATAGAAACTAAATAAACATTTCAAATAAAATTTGATATATATATATGCTTGTAAATAAGCAAATCGAAATAAGTAAATAAGCAATACATAAGGGGTAAATAAGCAGTCGAATGTACAACGATATTTATATAGAATAAATATATACTTAGTGTAAAATTCGATACATGTAAGCAAGCAATTCAAAGTGTGAAAATAAGCAATTCAAAGAATAAAGGGTGATATATGTATATGAAATATATATTTATATAATACAAAATAAGCATTTTGTTTTGTGTCAATAAGCAATTTGACATGTGTAAATAAGCGAATCAAGAAGTGAAATTGAACAAGAAACATATTAAAATCGAAATTATCAAAATCAATTGGAGACATAACTACACAATACAAGTACTTAAAGTGTAACTAAGCATTTCAAACATCGTAATTAAGCATGTATGTACCATAAATAAGCAATTCAAACTACTAGTATTATAAAAATATTGAAAATTATAAAATACGAGTAATAAGAAAATTTTCAAATGAAAAAAAAAAAAAAAAAAAAAAAAAAAAACAACAACAACTTTGAATAAATTGCCTATAAAATTCGTGCAACATTTTCTTATCCTCTAACCTAATCAAAACTCCTATTACTACGACAATTTTCGGTAGTTAAAAACTTAAAATGTGCTCAATTACCCATTTGTCCCTTATGTAGTGCAGCAATTAAGGGAACCAAATTACCATTTAATTAATTAGATTAAATCAGGAACGTTCAATTCAATTGGATCAAGGGTATAGAATGGTTCCTAGTTAATACCTCGGAGTCGGTTCCTATTAGAACCGCTCCCTATATATATATATATATATATATATATATATATATATATATATAGGATGAATCATATAAAAATAAGTCCTGGTGTGAGAAATAGAAATAGATCTGAACCATTGATCTTAATTTAATCTATAGTTGTAATTGATTTAAGCATGATTATAAGGTATTATAAGCATGACTAGGTTTAAGCATGAATTTGTATATTAAAAAGCATAATGGTGTTGTAAGCATAAGTGTATATATATATATATATAGGGAATAGATCTGAGAACCCTTTTAAATAATGAGAACTAAGAACCAATCTCATCCATCAGTTTTAATTGATCAATGGTTAAGATTTGTAGTTCAAATTAAATATATATGGCAGTTTTTTAATAGAATAAGGGTATTAGAGTAATATGTCTTTTGTTGTTCCTAAATTTAAGAAAATATTAATTATTCTCTCTCTTACTTACGTATTACCGTTATTCTACGGATCTTCTTTTTTCTTCTTCCTGGTTTTTTTTTTCCTTATGCGTCTTCTGCTCGTTTTAATTAATTATATTTTTATTGCTTATAAGGTTCTGCTCATTTTGATTAATTATATTTTTATTGCTTATAAGTTATTATTTTATTGCTTAATTAGATTGACTTTCTACACTGCATAGTTTCATATCTAAATAAGCACGATTAGCAAAAAAACATAATTATATACCATGAAAAAAATGAAGAAATAATTGTTCAAACATTAAAAAAAAAATGAAGCATAAATTCATACAAAAAATAGCAAATCACATTGTTAAGTAATCATTAATTTTAGTGTACGAGATGTTTTCAATATGCTAAACATTAAGCATCAAGATTATATCTTTTTAAATCTAAATAAGCAATATAATAATAACTTATAAGCATTGCAAAATAATTAATTAAGCAAATTAGTAAGATACTCTTTTATAGAAAAATAAACATTGGGATTAAAAAATATACCCTAGATGTTAGGGAATACCAATCCTATAGGAGAAAGCTAAACCCTACTTGAAGGGGGTAGTGCTCTAACCCTTTTACCCCTATGGTTTAGATTATCCTAACGGCTAGGGTATAATTATATTTCTATAGTTTAGTTTTTAAAAAATCATATATATAAGCCTTGGGTTTACCTTTTCTCCATAGGGTTTAGTTTCATATAATTGTTAGGGTACAATTTTAATTTCAAAGTTTAATTTTTACGTAGAAGAGTATATTATTAATTTACTTAATTAATTATATTTTTTAGTGCTTAAAAGTTATTATTCTATTGCTTAATTAGATATACATTTATACACTACATAATTTTATATCTAAATAAGCACGATCAACCAAAAAACATAATTGTATACTATGAAAAAACATGAAGAATTAATAGTCCAAGCATACAAAAAAAATAAATGAAGCATAAATTCATACGGAAAAAAAAAAAAAAAACAAATCACATTGTTAAGTAAGCATATATTCATGCAAATTGAATTGCTTATTAACAATTAATATTTAGCTTATTTAGGTATATATTTTATAGTATGAATTGATGAAAGCTAATTAAGCAATAAAAATTGTAAGAATATATGCATTAAAAAAACGACGCCAGATTTGTGAAATATATAATAAAAGAAGACAATCAAACCATAAAATTTAGGGAAAAAATATTGTGTTAAATATTTGGTGTGAATATGGGTGTTAATTCCTTAATTATTGGATTTGGTGGGATCTCCTCAAATTAAATTTTCCTAATATGCCCCTATCAGCAACAAATATGGGAAAGTAGCAATTTAATTTTATGTGTTAAGATTAAATCTCATCCATTAATAAGTGTTGGATGAAAGGCTGTGATTGGTTCCTAGTTCTCATTATTAATAATAGTATCCATGGTAACCCTCCCCTATATATATATATATATATATATATATATATATATATATATATATATATATATATATATAGCGGAGAGATCACATACAAAAGACAGGTTCTATAAGAAATGAGAAATGATCTGGACCATTGATCTGTGTGATCTACGGTGTAAATTAACTGGTGCATTATGATTTTACTAAAATGCATTATGATTGTATAGATAATGCATTATAATGCATTGTGCATTATAATTATGTGTATCATGCATTATAATTATATGCATAAAATGCATCATTTTTTATTTTTTACGATAATCTTATTTTGTACAGGATCTCACCCCTATATATATATATATATATATATATATATATATATATATATATATATATATATACGTGAAAACCATGCACTTTCATTCATAACATGATGCACTTTCATGCATATCATGTTGCACCAAAAATATATGCTTGTGAAAATAATGAAATGTATATATAAAGTGGTTAAATTGATTAAAAAAACAATAAAAAATATAGCTAGGTGAAACAATTGCAGCGTATATATAAATAGGTTAAAAAAACAAAAAAACATAAAACATAGAGCAAGTAAAAAAAAAATCAAAAATGCCCTCACGCAGGATCGAACTACGGACCTTCAGTTTACAAGACTGACGCTCTACCACTGAGCTATAAGGGCTTATTGACACATTAAACAAATTAAATATTATTATTCATCTCATGAAGCAACAATTCAAGCACTTAAATCGAAATACAAACGGGGCAGAAACAGGCGAACAAGTTTATTTTTTTCCACCAACACAAACGCAGAAACGCGAAGGGGTAGAGAGAGAGGGATGGATCATCAGTCGGTGCAGCAGCGGTACATAACATACTTATCCATAGTGCGGCCGCACTCGGAGCAGACGACGTGGTCGGGGACATAGCCGGCGTGGCCCGGCAGGATGAGGCGGTTGCAGTGATGCTCCGGGTGGGTCCCACGTATCTCCTCGTCCACAACAGCTACAAACCTATCGGGCTGGTCCCCGACCTTGTAACCCCAGGTCGGGTAGGCCTCCATGACGGGCAAAACGACGTCGCCTTTGCCCTTGGTGATCTCGTGGTTGCCCCTGCTGAAGACCGCCCAGCCCTGGTCGCTGCTGTCGAAGGTGAGGAGGTCCATGATCTGCTGCATGACGTGGTCGGACTCCACGGTGGTCCCCACCTGCTTCTTGGAGTTCCACATGCTCCACAGCCGCACCCAGAAGTACCAGACGTAGTCGTAGTAGTCGGTCGGGTGGAAGGTGTGGCTCAGCTTCTCCCGCTCGATCGCCTCGTGGCACCGCCGCACCCGCTCCTTCGGGTTCCGCTTCCCCACGTACAGCATCTCCAGCGGCACGTTCAGCGCCGTCGCCGCCGCGCGTGCTGCTCCCGTGAATTTGCGGATCCAATCGATGTCCTCGCCTCCGTACAGGCATATCACCCTGTTGCTCCTCATCTGTACATGTTCATAGACGAGTGAACCTTTATAAATTACTGTAATAATCTTAAAATAAAACTTGATCAAAATAAATTCAAATTAAAGAAAAATACGTAAGATTTGATCAATTTTATACCCATTCTGGAATGCGTGGATCGATGGAGTCAGCCAAGAGCTCAATGTTCCACGTTTTATCCCTCCAAAGAGCCCACTCTTGGTCCTTTGTGAAGGGAAAAGCTTCACTGCCCCAAATCCACATCATGGGCAGTGCATCTGTTTTGGATGGCTTCCCATGTGGGTCCAGCACTATAAGCATAGGCATGTGGAGGAACTTTAGCTCCTCCCTTATGTACCTAACTGCCACCGGCTCGATCAGGGCCGGATGGTCGACCGAGTACCACGGCATGCTGTTGTTCCGGAGGTCGTAGAACACCGCGTTCTGCTCTCCCGTCATCGGGGCCCTGGGGTCCACGATCGGGAGCCACAGGACCTCGTACTCGTGCCTCCTCGCCTGCTGGTTGTAGATCATGTGGAGCACGTTCAGCTCTTCGTGAGGGATGTCGAGGTCCGATATCAGCAGCAGCACATACTTGGTCCGCAGCGCTTCGAGCCGTTCCTGGTGTGGTCGATCATAGTTCATTTGGTCAGTTTGTTTGTGTTAGAGTAAACTAAATTAATATTTGAAGATAAAAATGAATTTTGGTTTGAATCATACGTACGTTTATCCTCTTGGATCCATCGTAGAGTGGGCGTTGATCGTCTCTGGCGCGGATCATTGCTCTCAGGACTTTCATGTTGTCGATGTGGGTCGTTTCGATCAGCCTCTTGAAGGCAATGTATGCATCCTCTGCCTTCTTTTTCTCTGTCCAACAATATATATACATAAAAGTTCACTTTTTAAATGGGACTTGACTTGGTATATATACATGCTATATAAATCAAATCAAATAATAGAAGCAAATTAATGACTTAATCCTTTGCAAATGAAGGAGCAAAACTCACCTACTAAGCCCTTGCAAAGTGCTAGCTGGTCTCTCAGGTGTTCCAATATGACTGATAGCTTATGACCCAAACTCAGCATCTCCCACGACTCAGCAGTTGAGGTAATGTACCTTATAGTCATCATGCAACAACCAATTCACACACTAGTAACATTAATTTTTCTAAAATTTTCTTGTTAATTTAAACTAAAAGTGCTCGATAAAATACTCATGGCCGCTTCCAATGAGGTTGAGGAGCGTCGAAGCGCAAGCCAGGATGCTCCTGATGATCCAATACACGGCCGTCGGGACATGAGCCGTGGCAGCCACGACTTCAGGCGAGTCGTGGCTGATGTAGACGGAGGGGAGCTCCTTGAACTCGATGAGGCAGTGGACCACGCTCATCACCCGGTTCAGCAGTTCGAGGACTGCCTCGAACTTCTTCTCCACCTTCCCCGCGTGCTCCATCACGTAGGGAAGATCCTTGAGAGTCGCGATGTTCTTGGCGAGCATGTTCTTGCTGTGGAGCTGCTCGACTAGCCAGAACTCGCCGTAGTTGATGGCGAAGGCGGCGAAGATGATAACCACCTTAGCATCCCACGTGTAGTTGGAGAGTGATCTGAGGAGGTCCATGGTAACAGAGTGCGCCTCACCGCCAGCAGAGCATTTGCAGATGATCTGTGTGTTGTCAGGCGATGTGGATCGTAAGTTGGCGAATGAATGGACGTTAGGAGTGAGAGAAGCGAGAGTGATAATTTACCTCGCAAGTTATCCTGCTGACGGGGAACGCGAGCAATCTAACGATCTCCAACTCGTGGTCGTGATTGTAGAGGACTTTCCCTTCTTCATGGGAGCTCTGGATTCCCCTCTTGTTGTCCAATGTGTCCAATTGTGTTTGAACCTGACCCACCTGCAGTTTTTTGCATATTCAAAACATTCAATCAAAGACTGTTTTTCAGATTTTACACCAAGTCGCTACCTAGGATCGTACCGAAGAAACATGACCAGCTGAGGAGGGTTTAGCCAGACGCAGGATATCCTCAACGATGGAGAGAACGGGCTTCACGTTGAGGTCTTCGATATCCGGAGCATGAGTGGCCAGGATCTGCTTCGTGAGGGCAGCATCGTCGGAAGAAAAGAAACCTCGATCACGTTCTCCTCTCACCATATGTCCCCTACCGCCGGCCACAAGCGGTGGTGGTAGGGGATTATGGCTCAGCCTTGAGTTGTGTTCCAGATCAAGGCCGGGCCTTAAATTATGATCGCCTCTAAACTCATGCATGCCTCCGGTTGTAGCCGGAGATCCAGCCACCACCGCCTTGTCGTTGCTCGATGCAAAACCTCTGGTCGGAGGCGCCATGTCCCGACTTGCCATTGCAAGATGCAGGAAAAGGGTGTCTGTAAAGGGTGGGATCGAGTGAGGGGAGGTATTAATAATTTGTGCATTATTGTTGTCAACTTCTCTAGGCCTTATATAGATGGTAGATGCGGAACTTCATTCCACAAGATAAACAAGAGAGAGAGAGAGGGAGAGGAATAAAGTCATGCTGAATCATGTTCTTTACTTCTCATGACGTTTAAAGTGACTAAGGAGGTTTGGAATTGGTTTCCGGATTGCTGGAAATCCTTTTCTTCGACAGTGAAAATTTAAACAAAGAAAGTAAAAAAAGGATTATTCACATTATTTTTCTTTTACTGATTTATAGTATGATTTGAAATAAGTATTGGAAGATAAAATATTAGTTTTAACTTGCTTATCACTTCATGCTAATGTGAAACAAATAGAATCGTAGGAAACTTTAAATTGTTCCAATGTACGGAAGAAGACAAATCATAGTAAAGCAATTATAAGGCCTCGTTTGGTAGGGGTGATAGGATATAGGGCCCGAAAATAAAATTTAGATACGTAACTTAATTTTCGTGAGTAGCAATCGGCACAATGTCGTTTGGTTGGACAGATTAGATTAGCACTAATATGACTTCAATTGTTTGGTAGAGAAGTAAAAATTCTCATGATAGAGTAAAATGACAACCATACCCCTCTATGCTTTTACCACTATACAAACCCTAAAACACAAGTATATATATTGCCTCATTTTCATTTTCTTGAACCTAGAAATAATTAAATTTACATAATATATATTGCCTCATTTCCATTTTCTTTGTTCAAATAATTGTGAAAAATTTCCATGTACAACTTTCCAATTTCAAAATTGATCAAGAAATAAATAAATTTACATAATATAATCCACACATAAATGAGGGCATAATTGAATTTTTACATGTAATCTTGTTTTACTATTCACACCAAGATATGTATCTTGGCCAAATGCCCAAGATTAGTCCACTAAAGAGGAACAATAAAAGTAACCCGGGCCTAGCTAAAATCACGGGCCACAGTATTACGTAACTTGGATACCAAACGGATGATTAGCCTAGATAAGAATTCTTATCTTGGCTAATCACCCCTACCAAACGAGGCCTAAGGAGAATAAGACCCAAATAAAGAAGAAAAAAGAGTGTGTGTGTTGAGGCAGGGACAAATCCTATAACCCTTTTCTTTTATACATTCATTTTCAGATGGGACAAGAAAATCTGTAGCATGGCCTCAACAAATTATGCTTACCAGAGAGTTCCAACGAGTCGATTATAGTATTCAGTTGACTCATTATTATCAATGGATCGGAGATTGTACAAGTTTCAGACCTGCTGTAAATATAACTCAATTACATTTTGTTGTAAATATATCCTTTAGCCCCAAATCATAGCTTTGCACCTGAGTAATTGCCCATAAATTAAACCATGTATTTATAAATTTTGATTTTGGACTTGCAGAAAATATATCATTTACATATATATCAAATATATATTAGTGATAATCATCTCTTAGTTCCGAATCCTAACTTTGTATTGTACCACTATAAATAGAGGCTTTCAGTTCTCATAATAATACATTTGAAAAATCATGCAGACTTCTCTCTTTTCCGTTTATTCTTTCTATTTTCCTCTATAAATTGGTAATAAAATCCAATTTTTTTTCAACTTCGAATAATGTACTGATTTCGTATTACCAAATTGTTTTTGACCGTCGACGGGGTCCGAAGTCTTCTCCGGTGTCGGGACGGCTTGCCGGCGCGGTGGATGCTTGCCGGAGAGAGAGGGGGTTGAGAGAGAGAGAGAGAGAGAGAGAATGATGGGAGAGACTAGAGAGAGATGGGAGAGAGAGCTGCGAGAGTGAGAGAGAGAGAGAGATGCGAGAGAGGGCTTTCGGTTGTTTGTGCCGGGGGGGGGGGGGGGGGGGGGGGGGGGGGCAGCTCATTAATAGAGGAGTTGGGGGAGGGAGAGTATTTTTTTTTGTCATGTTGTTGTTTTTGGAAATCAATCCCGATATTCGAGGGAGTCAAAAATTTTCTCCCTAACTCCCATAATAAATTTGGAATATTGATTTAAAAAAATTGAAAACTGTGGGACCCACCTCTATTAAAATATAAAAGGGGTATTTTGTACATGCTTTTTAAGGGAGGGGTATTTTGTGCATAGATGGTTTCAAAAGGGGTATTAGAAATTTGCACCCTTCACCTTTTCACCCTTTTTCACACCTATAAATAGATAGTGATTTCACCATTTTGAGGTACGAGTTCTATACTTTTCTACACTGTTCCATTGATATTCTCTCTTTCGAATTTTCGTAATACTGACTTGAGCGTCGGAGGTCCTTCCCGAAGGAACCTCCCCCTTTGTTCCTCCGGTTTTGTTTTGCAGCCGCACGACAACGACTGCGACGGAGCTCGAAGGTATTCCATTGCAATTGTACGAGGGTGAATGGAATAACGCCTTGCGTTTACCATTTAGTCCTCCATTCTGCTCTGTTATGCCTTCCCTTCATGAACAAGGTCGGATCGATGGTTTGAACGCCTTGCGTTTTGCCTCTGTCTTAATCCCTTTCATGGAGAGATGGTATTTCATGAAAGTTAATCTACGAAGATCAACTCCTTGCGTTGTATTCTGGTGGCTCAGTTTACATTCATCCATATTTAAATATTTTTCGTAAATCTGTGTATGGAGTGAATAATTACATTATTGTTGTTAATCTTTGACCCGGATCTAACAGACTCCTTGAGTAGCTCATTAGAAACAAGTCTGGCCCAGTAAGGAAAACCCTAGCATACTCTACCTCTCTATATATAGATGGTGAGATAAGATTTTGTCATACGAGTGAATCATACGAGATTCTGAAATCGAGTGATGGGTAGGGTTTTACTGTGTGGAAGAGGAGAAGGAATTCCGTCCATCCGGAATTCTTCTCCGTGCTCGGGAATACTCTAGAAGATCATGGGGTTTAGGAGAAGAGCTAGATCTTGTGTGCAAAAATCTAGTCCGTGGAATTCTTCACCGACATCCCATATTGTTGGGAACCCCTTGCAGTTTGATTTTGATGATGTTTATCGAAACCTCGCATATTTTACTTTGTTTAGGGTCAAGGCCGATAGATCGACCTGCTACCTGTTAGTGCAGGTCGATGCCCTCTAATGTTTAGAATCAAGTTTGATCCACCCTGTAAGAGAAAGGTCGATGTATCGACCTGTCTCAATTGGATCGAGCTGGATCATCAGCCTGTCTATCGACCTCCCCTATCAAGCTTCCAGCTGGCATTGCCTTAGAAGATTTCAAGAGCTGGATTATCAATCAAGGTCGATGCTCCGCCTTCATGGAGCGTCACGACCTGATCCTTGCCACGTCGAGTGCCAGCAAGGACGAATATTCCCAACGGCTAGAAGTGAGTCAGCATCCAACGGCTAGTGCCACGTCAGCCCGACTCCAACGGCTAGTTTTTCAAAACTGCCTATAAATACTTCAGCCATTTTCGGATTCAAGTACGGGAAACACAAGCTATCAACGCCATATCTCTGCCCAAATCTCTCTCAAAGCTCATATCCATTCAAGTGTTCAAAATCCGATTAGTTTCCCAAACACTTGACGAGAGGTTTCCGATTCCGAAAAACACCACAACGACGAAGCGTTCACTGCTGCTTGTCGATTGTTCAAACAACTTCTTCTCCGACTTGTTCGAAGTTAGAAAGCTTGTTTTTATTTTCGCCATTATAGAGTTAGTCAAGCTCTGTAAAAGCGTAAGATTGTTTGTACGTTTTAGTACGAAGGTTGTAAGGGTCACGACCCAAAACTCGTGTCTAGTTACTCTCAAGTTAGATTGTATCTAGAACTGATACTCAGTCAGTATAAATAAGAGAGAGGTGGATCCAAAAGAAAAGGGATTCTCAGGTCGAGTCGACCTGACGTGGACGTAGGAGGGTTTCTCCGAACCACGCTACATCGCGGTGTTTCTCTCTCTCTTTATTTATTGCACTTACATTTTATTATCTAACTGACGAGCATCAACCTGCATTACACGAATCAACCTGCTATCCATATTCAGCCTTAAGATTTTTCAAAGAGTAATCAACCTCCACCAACTTCCGCATTAACAACAGTTTGATAAATCAAGCTTGATACCATACAAGCTTGATAGATCAAACTGCCTCTGATAAGGTCGACCTTGACAATCGACCTGCAGATCGACCTGATTTTACAAAAGTCAAAAACGGTTGGTTATTGGTGTATTCCCCCCCCCCCCCCCCCCCCCCCCCCATACACCAATTACTCTTTCCCGGGACCAACACATATTCTGGCTTGATCTGCCCAACAAGGTATACAATTCCAGATCTACTTCCGCTTTAGGATCTAGGATATTGTGCTATTATAATTTTGTTTAATTCAATTAACATCCGAGAGATCCACAGATCTAACACCTCCTACGTCCATGTAAGGTTGAGCATGGCCTGGGAATCTCGTTAACCTTCGGATTCAACCTCTCTCTTATTTCTACTGACTGATATTCAGTCTTCGTCACAATCGCCCTAACTGAATGTAGACACGAGTTATGAGTTGTGACTCTTACAACCTTTGGTACAAACAAACAAACAACATTTCACATAAGTTGCAGAGTTTGAATTAGATCTTCTTCGTTCCTTTTTTTTATTTATTATTTTTTTTTTTTAAGGCAAGACCTAGAGAGGATTTGAACTCGTGACCTATTGATCACATGCCTCCCATCAACCACTAGGCCACCTACTAAGGGGCAAGTTTGACTTAACTCTACAATGGCGAAAACTAGTAAAGCTTCAAACTTCAATCTTTCGATTGGGAATGGAGTTGTTGTTGGGTTGGCTACTTGAAAGCCATCCAAATCCCAGATCTGGATTGGGTTCGATGATTCGATCGTGCACACAAGTTCATACAACAGTTCGAGTACGTACCTTATGATTATTGTAGACGGAGGATTTGAGACGACTGAACGATCTACGGTTCTAATCTTCTAGGATGTGATCCCACACCTCTAGATCCGAGACTTGGTGGGCGTCTCGAGATCCCTGGAACCTCGATCTCCTTCCTCAGAAAACTTGGCGGCCGCTCTCTGTCTAGGGTTTCGCGAGAAACTCTAATCTGACAACTCTAGTGAACTAGGGTTTAGAATGAGAGACTTAAGAGTATTTATATGGTACATAAATAAGAAGATATGATTCCTTATTTATCTCCTTACCATATCTGCGCCAATCCTTATTTATTCTTTTCCATAACTACAAATCTTATTCCTTTAATTAATACAAAAATAATTAGGAATTAATTTGTTCCGTTATGCAACTGTATAATCGGAATTAATTCTAACAAATAGAATTAATCCTAATACAAGTAGAAGAATAAATAAATAAATATATTTTAAAATGTATTTATTTATATGATATTTATCTCCATAAGATTTAAATAAATAAATCTTATCTTATTAGATTTAATCTTATCATTGAATAATTAAATAATAACTAATTAGATTTAATCTTATCCCATAGGATATAAATCTGAATAAATTATATTTAATATCTATTCACCGAATATAAATCCAATATATATCATATACTGGGCCTGAGTACAATTATTGAGTCCAAACTCAACAATACAATTTAGATCGATTCCCGAGGTCTGTTTGGGCCATCATAGGGATCGGATACCATACAGAGTTGGGCCTTATCTAATAAGATATTTCCATGTCCACCCCTGAACATGTATCTCATTAGAGCTATAACGCACTCCACTAAATAGTCATAACTGATTCACCGCTCTGTCCCAATTATGTAGATTGGGGCTGGTATTTTGTTTAGTTCGACCCCCGTGTTTAAGACCTTCTTTATCCATTAATTAATTAGAGCTACCATTGATAGGGACTAATATCAGCCATACTCCATAAATAACCTAAATTAATGAGAAAATACATTTTATCGTACCTTACGATATCGTTTCCAAGGAAACTTGCATATCAGATGCCCCACTAAACGTAGAGATTTTACTGAAACGAAAGACATTATAAACCCTGGTCAGATTTAGTCATGATAGGGGGATAAACGTTAATTCTGATAAAGATTTATAGAAGTTATTTCGAATAACAACATATTAACAAAGAAATTTCATAGGTCTCAGAGATCTTGTGCTATCATAAGGTATATCCCACGCAGAAGCTAGGAGTCTTACTTCTTCCCAGAAGCCATATAGGATCTATTGGCACCTGTCAGGACCAAAGGATCTGATCGATACCTCCAAGCATCTGGCAGAACCCTAGGTTCTGTGTAGCACGCCATCCGCGTGACTCTACGTACTCTAGAGTGAGGACCACTGCATTCATGACGGAAGGAATCTTATCCCTACGAGAATTCCTTTTATGTCCTTCCTTCACACGAATGCTCGTCTTTTCATCCCTTTCGCACCTATAAATATCGCACTTCTCACCATCATTCGGGGGAGAATCATAACTCAACTCTCCATACGAACACGCACTCTTGCTTACTGTTTCATTCACTCACACCCTGCTCCACGAGTTCCTTCGAGCTCGAGCAGTCCAGGCTTCCGAAGCCTCCCACCGGGAATCATCACTCGCAGTCATTTCCATCCCTCTTCCTCTACACCGAGAAGAGCCTCTTTCACTCACTGCCTTAAGCTTAAGGTAAAACCCTCATTCTCCAAAGGGAATGAGGCCGAACGGAGCTTCGTGCTCCTCACTTCTTCCTTTTTCCCGTTGCTTCGTTTCTTCATCGTTTACTTGAATGAGTATTATACTCCATGGATTCTACTGGTTCATAGCCAAATGTGCCTTAATACATCTCTTATCTAGTCATAAAGCTTGATTACTATTCGACATTTTCTGCGCAAACTATGTTTTGTACAAAATACATGATTACAGCTCTTTGAATACGCAAGGCTTTCGCTCTTCATCGCTTAAACGCACTATCCATGAATGCTCCTTGCAAAACATGATGAATAATCTCTTAAATTGTTGTGGATCTTCAACCCGGATCTATCAACCATGACTGCTCCTAATTAATTAACCTCTTATTCCTCAGGTAGTACCCGTTCACACCTTCTTATTATACCTGAACTTAATCAGCATGCATGACTTGGTATAATAAACTTTGTGAACTCCCTGAGGGGATAATGTCAACCTACACTCACATAGGACACGGCTTATTGATAATACTCATTAGACATAGTATGCATCTCCGTGTTACCCAAAGCACAACATGAGCTTGATGAACTATCGATAAGTTCACATCTTTGTAAATCAATGTAACACTGAAGAATACATACACATCTAATGGTTTACCAAGGTTAAGATCGAGCTACTAAAGCCTGAGATCTGTATCTCTTCACCTATATCACCTTTGATACAAGGTCAATATGAGAAGAGCATTATCTCCCTTGATACTCAATACGTTCCACCGTACCAACATAATTAGTGATTAGGACTCATCACTACCATTAAGCTGTAGTCTAGACCGATAGCTCAGCCAAAGCTATCTCGACTGTGATATGTTTATATCTCATCATTGTCAAACGACCTTCGTGATCCCCTCCAAACAGGCCGACATGTGGTCTAAAACATGAGATAATGGACTTTTATTCTTGCTTATACATATTCTTTCAGATAGGGATTGTTAACAGTGGACCAGCGTCGTAACCACTAAAACAACGGTTTTGCTTTAGATATACAATGACCCCAACAATCTCCCACTTATACTAAAGTAAAACCTTTTAGTATACCAATGCGTCTACAGGAAACCATATGACTTTATCCATGTACAATGTTAACAATCGTAATCGTTAACAACCATCATACATTTTCTCCCACTTATACTCAAAGATTTTACTGTGGGAGGCTCACTAAGACGATGTCAGCCACGTGCTATAGTATACCTGACATGTTACACTTAGTGAAGGAACCGTCATCGTACATTCCTCTAGGGTTTCTATTTGTCCCGCAACATCGCCTTAATAATCAATTGGTACTCTCTATGCAGATTCCGGCATTTCCAAATCCCAGAAATTTGCTATTGCACTTAGAATTCTACCAGGGGTGTAAGAATTCTAGCAAAGTTGAGATTACTGCCAATTCACGAAACCAAGCCCTGAATTATCTAGCTCCCTCTCAGCATTCTACTGCGTAAGAATCCTCAAGATAATTATGCTTTCTACGTGAATACATAGAATAACGTCGGGAATGTCTTTCCTAGCTACCATTCGATTATCCGTGTCCTCAAACGTTTAAGAATGATAGACTATATCCGTTATCATGCACAGAGCATTAACATATATCTGGCCCTTTATGCAATATCCATGTGTATTGCAAACTTTGCCAAAACAGTAGTCTATGAAGAGTACTTGAATAATGTTATACTATTCGTAGGATATATCCAACATTACTCCTAACCTTCATTCTAAACTGTTTGGATAATCACCATCTATTGTGTCGGATAATACTTTCACATTGTCGCCATGTGCTAGTAATATTATCACACAATGTACAAGACAACCACTCCAACGTCTTTTGTAGATGAAAGATGTACCACTTGTCAACACATTTCATAAACGAGTTTATATGTGTTGTCTGACAAATGAGTGCTTTAATCATTGAACTACACATTTCAATGTGTTTTCCCCGAAACATAGAACTTTTGAGAGAAAGACTTACTTTTCTCAAACTCCATCCATGTTTCCTTATGTATGTCCTCAACGAATATGAGCATACAACTTGCAAGTCTTCCGAGTCTGAAACTCATAGATTAATCAATGATATGCGACCACTTTTATCTAACTAATCCTTAACAGTCAACCTGGTTTGTTCATTATCCAAGAAATTAGATTTCTCGATGAACAATTTACAATTTTCGAGACACACCCGAAAATACTCCCACTGTGACAAGGATCCTTAAATAATCTTGTACTTCCGGCCTTATAATGTTCCAATCCATAAATTCCATTTATTCTTTGGACGTTAATCAAGAATAAATCCTTGTGTTTTCTTGAAAGTGACTACTTATCCAACTAATCACTAAATCTATTCTCGAATTTGCAACACCACGTGTGCAAAGTATCCTTATTTCCGAACAGTTTTAATCAATGAAATCCATAATTAGCATCTTCGTAGGGAGGAAGACCCAAAGTCAGAGCGAATGCTAATTAATTCATTTTAAATCACAATGAAATCTATGATCAACATGAATGCTAATCATTTCATTTCACATAAGGAGAAGAAATAGATTTAAACATAGTGAAGTAGTACTTTATTAAAAGACAATCTTGAACAAGAAGTAAAACATTTATCATAACACCTTTTGGAATATTCTCAAGATTCACAGTTATTACTCCCACTATGAATGATATATCAAAACAACCAGTATTAAAGAAATAAATCCCTAATACAATGTAAGAAATCAATCATCCATCAATATCCAAAAACATAAGTATCCGCCGAAAAAGGCAACTAATGTAGTGAAAAAGTAATAAGTCAAAATCTAATATCCAAAAACCAAGATAAAATATAAGATGAAAATCTTCAAGTCTACTGGACAACTGCATCATCCGAATGATGCTTGTCGAGCTCAAGAACTTGAAGTCGTCCTACTCTTTCCTCGTAGCTGAACCTACAAAGATTGCAACAAACCATAATTAGTATCCACTAGTTAAATCCGTCCGCGAGGACTGAACTAGTATAATTCGGTTTTCATGTTACAAGAGTCTGACATACCTCCATCTATCTTCAACTTCTTGTTCCTCCTTTCATAGACCTTCACTATTGGAGGTCTATTCCTACTGGCATGATTCACCTCTTGAACGTGTTGATCAGAGTTTAGCTCATTCACATCATGAACGAGTCCTTCAAAACTAAAATAAATGATTTTGAGTGATTAAGATAGTCATCTATGATGGTCTCGTTATCCTCAGCCGAAAAATGTTGATTAACATCCACATTTTCATTAAGAGAATGTCCTGAGAAGATCATGTCCATCTCATAAGCAGCTTCCAACTGGTCAATCCTAGCCCTGTCAACTACGAGCAACTCCTCCATAATAGCAATTGGATCCTCGTAAATGACATGGTTCTGGATGACTGCTTCTCTTAGAGCCAGGAACCATCTTGGGAAACATGTAAGGAGAACCTCACAAGCCGTCTTTCCCGACATAACACCACCATATTACACATACATCAACACAAGGTTCTTGAATCTTCTAAGAAATTGCTTCATGTCGAGGAAATCCTCAAACATTAAGAAAACTATCTCTTTCCGTGCTAGGAAGCCAAGTAGTTGGAACCGAAAGTACTCCGGAACATTATCGGAATAAGCTAAACGACAGATCTGCACGCGAATAGAAACAAATAGACATATCTGAAATAATAACAAGTAAATAAACAACTCATAAACAAAAAATAATTTATCTTATCAATGTTCAAACCCTTGAAAAATAACATTGAACCAACAAACGAGTAGCCCGATACTATTGACAAATAGCCCACTTCAGGTGGATGCTACCTATAAATTTCTCGACCATGACCGCAGTCATTTTATTTCATATCCCATCACATGGACCTTTGTGAAACAAAGAAATAATAACCCGTGCCTCAGGACCCTGCTAAGTTGAGAAGTGACCTCTTCAGGAGGATTCATTAATAAGCAGCTAAGCTATAACCATATTTTAATATTCCGAAAAATAAATTCCATGAAGAGTAACCCTACAGAAGGGAGGAATTACCTTTATAAAATCATGTTTCTATATTATCAATTTGAATTAACCAATGAATTCTATAATTAGCATCTCCTATAGGGAGGAAGACCCGTGGTCAGCGCGAATGCTAATTATTTCATTTTAAATCAAATTATGTTTTATGAACTCTAAACCAATGAATTCCATAACTAGCATCTCCTATAGGGGGGAAGACCCGAGGTCAGCACAAATGCTAATTATTTCATTTTAAAACCAAATACGGAGGCCCTCTAAATCAATTAACAAATAATCGAGCTACTAAAGCCTGAGATCTGTATCTCTTCACCTATATCACCTTTGATATAAATATCACCTTTGATACAAGGTCAGTATGAGAAGAGCATTATCTCCCTTGATCCGCAATTCATTCCACCGTACCAGCATAATTAGTGATTGAGACTCATCACTACAATTAAGCTACAGTCTAGACCGATAGCTCAGCCCAAGCTATCTCGACTATGATATGTTTATATCTCATCATTGTCAAACGACCTTTGTGATCCCCTCCGAACAGGCCGACACGTGGTCTAAAACATGAGATAATGGACTTTTATTCTTGCTTATACATATTATTTCAGACATGGATTGTTAACAGTGGACCAGCGTCATAACCACTAAAACAACGGTTTTGCTTTAGATATACAATGACCCCAACAGTTGCAAAAGGATTGGCAAGTGGTATCAGAGCAAGGTTCAACCGAAGCACTTCTTTGCATATTGGTGACTTGCAAGGAAATGTGGGAAGCTCTCGCTCCAATCTCTCAATGAACAGAGAAGATTAAGGAGAACAAGCTTTCAGTATTTATGCAAGCTTGGTGATGAACTCAACCGAAAGCATATATAGAAGCATTTGAGACTTGAGTTATAAACATGGTGACCACGCTTTGCTCTCTAGGGAAGAATATCACTCACAAGGAGATAAACCTAAAGATCGTCAGAGCATTGATAAAGAAATGACAAACAATGAAGGAGTTGTATCTGGCCACAAAGGATCTCAACACCTTCTCGCCAGAGATTATATTCTCACGAGTTCGATCTAAACCGTATGCCCTGCGAAGAGGACGGTGAGGTACCCACGCTTCGAAAGGAGTCACCTTCAAAGCGACTGAAGTTCAAAGTGGTACTCCCTCTTCAAAGCTCACCAGAGAGGATCTCGAAGAACAAGTTGCATTCCTAACTCGCAACATAAACAAGATGAATTTACAAGTGGGCAAATAGAAACGTTTCTATTGAAATTATTAAAACAAGAGCTTAAACACTCGTGAAAGCAAGGCAAAGAAGGAAGATCTCTCCTAGGCTCCTAGCTAATTACCATGGAGTTGATCGATGTGAAATGTTATCATTGCCACAAAATGGAACACTACAAGTCAGATTGTTCAAAGCTTAGTGCCAAGAAAGAGAGGAGCCCAAAGCGTGTAAGGGCGCACCTCACCGCGCTTTGGTTGTTGATGAGTCACCTAGCCAAAATACCAAAGCGAAGGGCAATGACTTTGATGTGTTCACCGAACCAAAGCTAGACGGTGATGGCTACGGTCTCACGGCGATCAACGACACGAATGAGGTAATCATATATTCTCCCTCTAGTCCATACACACATACACACAAGCACATCGATGGTAGTCCCTCCGTAATGAAGAGTGAGCTTCTTAATGATCATTTTGAGTTATTAAAAACTACGGATCATTACAAAAGATTATGGCACATTACATGAGTAAGAATCCAGAACTCATCTCTGAACTTGATCATACCAAGTTAAACCCTCAAAGCGATGACTTAAAAATTCATTGATGTTCATGTTCGCCATGAGAATCTAAAGGAAAGGCAAAATACCTTAAATGAGATAATAATAAATCTTAACAAGGCTTCTTATGCCAGAGAAACGATTGAAAACTCGTAGCAACCTTTTGGTAGCAAAGCGGGTCTCGGATATGGTATCATGACTTGTATGCCTTCTACCACTATCAATGAATCTAAGAAAATTCCTTCAATGAATCTGAGAAAATTCCTTCAGTGGCTTTGGAAAAGCCCAATACTCCCAAAGTCTCAGTTGACAAAGGTAAGAAGAAAGTTGAACGTACAAGAGGTACTTCCAATAAGTTCACTACGGCAGGTCGAGAAAAACGTTTTGTCTCAACCTTTCCATTGAAAGCGATCGCTACCACCACTTTCATTTGCGATTCAAAGCGCGAGAAACAATTGATGGAAAAACCAAGAGTTCAACCTAAGAAAGCCAAAACAAATCAACCCTTCTTTTAGAAGAAGGAATTCACGCGCTTTCCTGATAGACTATACTAGGTAAGGTCAATCCTTATGCGAAGGTCGTTATTACAACCTTTCCTTTATATGGTGAATTAACTTGGCCCATAAGAATTTGAACACTCGACCTTGCTTAACATTTTGCAGGTCGATCTATCGCCCTTAACTATAACTGGATATGAAAATTGCCTAAGTGTTATTTCGTTAAACACTATCATAATCAAACTGCAAGACGTTCTCACCATATAGTCTAACTTGATTGTATATAGAATTGATTCTTAGACCACATAAACAAGAGAGATGTAAGAACCAAAGGTTAAAGGGATTCACAGAATCACATGTCAAGCTCGACTTGACGTGGACGTAGGAAGATTATCTCCGAACCACGATATATTTGGTTGTCTCTCTCTCTCGCTCTCCATTTTACATATTCTTATCTGAGTGGCAATCATCAACTTGCATATCATCAATTTACATTACATTATATTACAAGGCTAAGAAAAGAAATTTTCTGGGAGTTATGTCCAAGAAACCTACAACTTCCACACTAAGCACAATTTGATAGATCAAGCTTGTTACATCATCTTGTTTCTGATCATCAGCCTTGACAAAGTTAAAGGCAGATTGCAGTTTATTTTAAGGTTGTGTTCTCTTTGATGCGAAAAAAAAAATGAGAGAAAAGAGAAAATCACCCTATAAATTCTATCATTTTCGTCACCTTTTCTCACATTTTATCAACGTGGACGAATTTTACTCCTTAAGTTGGAGAAAATATTTACAACACCATTTGGAGATATAATATTTTCTCTCCATTATAGTGCAAATGAAGGGGAAAAAAATAGAAAATGTGAGCAAATGTGAGAAATAAGGATGATTTTAAGGGTGATTTTTTATTTTCTCTCTTTTTCTTTCGTATCAAAGATAACGCAACCTAAGAGTCAAAATGATTGACCATTAATGTATTTCCCATATACCAATTAGCTCTTTTTGAGACACGTCAATTATTTAATATGATCTTATCTTTATAATTTTCTATCATCTCAAAATTTTAAAAATAAAACTAATACTACTTCTGTCTTAACTTAAATGACTCATTTTTTATTCATATGTAAATAATATATAATAATAAAATGAGTCGGCAACGAAGATACGTGGAGGGATAAGAAAAGACTTGAGGGCATTTTAAACATTTCACATTGTAACCTTTCAAAAATCGAATCCGGTCGGAAGCCAAACCCGAAAGAGAGGAAATAACCCGGCCCGATCGACTGCTCCCCTTTCTTTTCCTTTTCTTCTTCCCCAAGCTCACATAACATATACTCTTTGCACTCCTTTTTCCGAATCTACACAAATTCTTGTTTATTTTCTCCACAGTTATTAGCATTATCAATTTGCGATGGCGACATTCTCGGAATCCGCAACTCCGAAGGGAGGATTCTCTTTCGATTTGTGCAAGAGAAACGAGATGCTTGTGCAAAAGGGTTTGAAGCAACCCTCATATCTGAAGACCGGAACTACAATTGTTGGATTAGTTTTTCAGGTAAAATTTAATCATGGACCGTCTTCATAAATTTGATTCGGTTTCTTTCTACTGCGTGAGCTTCATAAACATGGTGTTTGCTCGATTGGGTTTTCCCTTTTGGCTTGTTTACATGAATTAGTTTGTTGCCTTCCCTCTCGCTAGGGTTTACTTGGAAAACTGTTATTATGTATGCCTTTAATTTTGGCCATGTTGTGATTCTGCAGTGAATTGAAATGGAAAATGTGAAAAATATGTAAGATGTTGTTTAGGTTAGTTTAGATGAGGATTTCCCCCACTTTAATTGTTAAAGTTTCTGGGACAGTTTCGAATTGTATCAGATTTTTAGGTAAGTAAATAAGCCTTAAACAGGATTACTACAGCCTTGTTGTTTGATGCAATGTTGATGTTACGCATCGACTTCATTAAGTATGCACTCGATTGAGCCTTGAACTAAGGTATTTAGGTCATGTTTGATATGGTACTTGTGAGATCACCTAGTGGTAATCCATTTTATTTTTTTTCCGTTGGACTCCACTTACATATCTGAGTGTTTTATGAAAATCCGTAAGCCCTAGCCTACAATTTTTAGTCTATGATATCTGGATGTAAGTCTTTTGAGTAACCCAATTTACTTCCAAGTGTAGAATATGAGTGTAAGAAACACGCTTGCCTATTGGTTGGCGATTGATTTTTCAGCAGGTTGTGAATAAATAAGAAACACGCTTGCTATTTGCTTAAATATAAACTTTTTGATAATATTTGTATGCTTTTTAGGATGGTGTCATTCTTGGAGCTGACACGCGAGCCACTGAAGGCCCCATTGTTGCGGATAAGAATTGTGAGAAGATCCATTACATGGCTCCAAATATCTATTGTTGTGGAGCTGGTACAGCTGCTGATACAGAAGCTGTTACTGGTATATTTTAATTCAATACCATGTTTTCTTGGCTTCTAAATACCTGACTATTGTATAATGCTTTTAGAGTTACACCAACTTATCACTTCTTCTTGCTTTTAACCTTGCACCAGACATGGTGAGCTCTAATCTGAAGCTGCACCGTTTTCATACTGGCCGTGAATCCAGAGTTGTGACTGCTCTGACTCTTCTGAAGTCTCACCTTTTCAGGTGCCCTTTAATTCCATGACTACGTTAACTGTGACTATTTCCTGTATATATATATATATATATATATATATATATATATATATATATATATATATATATATATATATACATACTTTACATGGGAAGTACATTGATTTATTTATGAATCAGTTATCAAGGACATGTATCAGCTGCCTTGGTGCTTGGTGGAGTGGACGTGACTGGTCCTCACTTGCATACTGTGAGTTACCTTGGCCTTGAAGATGTTGCTATGTTTTTATTTTTTAATTTATGCAGGGAGGTAACATGTAAAGAGTCTATTCCAGATATATCCACATGGCTCTACGGATACTCTGCCATTTGCCACTATGGGTTCTGGATCTCTTGCTGCAATGGCTATATTTGAATCTAAATATCGTGAAGGACTTACTGTAAGTCCTTTAGTTCTCTTGTAATGCATCATTATACTTTATTTGTGGATTTCCTTAGTTGAGATTTCTAAGGACTTCTGTAGAGGGATGAAGGAGTTAAAATTGTGGCTGAGGCCATTTGCTCTGGAATATTCAACGATCTTGGAAGTGGAAGCAATGTTGATATCTGTGTCATAACAAAGGTTTGAGTTGATATCTCATATATTAGCTTCCAATTTTCTTGTTATTGATATTAGTGGTCCCTGTGTTAATCTGGTTTCCGTTTTGCCCCTACGGCGTTTTCTTTTAGGGGAAGCGAGAGTACCTGAGAAATTATATGTTGCCGAACCCTCGTACCTATGTCAGTGAGAAGGGATACACATTTTCCAAGAAGACTGGTCAGTATTAAATATCAGTTTTAACAAATTATGTTGCATGTTTCGTGCAAGTGGTTCACTTTACTTAAAATCATGGCAATGGTTGCTTCCTTCAGTTTTACTGTTTTATTTCTATTCTCATCGTTTCCCGTAATGTCTGTAGAGGTGTTGATGACGAAGATTACTCCTTTGAGAGAGCTGGTGGAAGTGATTGAAGGCGGAGATGCTATGGAAGAATGAGTGTTTCTTGGAAATAATCTTGGTCTTACCATGACTAGTTTCAGTGTTGTCTAGCCTCAGTGCCTTGAGTTTTTCATTTTGATCAAAACTTTATCCATGTTGCAGTTTGTTGGGGACTATTATACCAACACATTACGATTAATCACTCTCTCTTCTCTTTCTGTCTGAGTAAACATATGATGGATATGATCTTGATACCTTGCTGGTATGCAAAATGATTGTTCCATTTATTTCCCAGTTACAAATCATTTATTGAAATTCCATAACCTCATTACGAAATTCATTAAATTTTGAATACATGAATATATACAGCTGCAATACACTTACAGTATCATCAAGGCAGAAATTAGGCTGTGTTACTATTATCATCAATAGGTGCCCCTGTGGAGTAGCAGTTATTTGTGATTACAGGGATATCTGTGGTATGTTACTATGTATGCTCATTTTTATTTACTCTTGTTTGGGGAAAACCAGCTCCTCCTTTGTAAAGCCTGCAAACTCTTAATCATGTCTGATTGCATACGAATGTCGTTTTCACTTGTTAGAAACTGAAGCTGGCAAGAATATTATTTGCTATAAGCTTCACCATAGAGTTGATCTCATGGAAGCTGTTGTGAGCTCCACATCTCGTGCTTTCAATGATTTTGAACCACTGGCTTCCTGGATCACATTTGCTGTTTTTGTCCAAGCATTTGCAGTTATTTGTGACTATTTTGTTGTCTGAGTCTATGTCCAAGCAAACATCAGTACCATCTTTGAGTTTTGAAGATAGATGCATCTTAGAATCTGAAATCGCGTCCCATTTTGAATTGGCATAACTGCATATCACACCAAGTTTTGCAGGATACGCTAACTTGTCTGCTTGAAGGCAGAAATACGTTCCTTGTATTGTCAAGATGTTCTGGGGAGTATAGGTCCATGCTTCAGCCTCAGAGCAAGGACCTAACACCAAGGGCTCTAGCAATGACAGCCTCTTCGCACACAGCCCTGTCATAGGATGGAAAAGTACTTTGTGTGGACGGGTTTCTGAATAACCGGGACCTGCAATTTTCAATGCGAAAAGTTGTAATTGCTCGTCTTCTCACAGAAATGATGGGATTATGCAGGTATGTGATGCTACTTACTTGATGAGTAAAGATTTTTAGGAAACTACAGTCATCTAGGAAATTTGATGCATCTAGGAAATTTGATGTAACTGTCCTAATCCAGGTATGATGCTACCAACTCGATGCATGATAAATTTTAGAAATTTGATGCTACCTTTGAAGGGATACTGTAGGGCAGAAATCTTTTCGAGTATGGTTTTATTTCTAGTGTCACTCCAATTCCAGTCGTAAACTCCGTAAGTTTCATCAAATCCAGCAGTCCCTGCTCTCAAGTAGTAACTTCCTGTGAGAACCCAGAGTGCCCACTCCACATCTAGTTCAGCTGCCCATCCCATAAAGCAGTTCAAGTACCTATTGTCGTTGACATTATTGCCCCTCATATCAACTCCAAACTCGCTCAGAAACAAGGGGTAGCCTTGGTCCAGAAGGAAACCAGCCCTCCTCATCGTCTCACCCACCACTTGCCCGCACACTTGGTTCAGGTTTCCATTCTCCCACACCTGCCCATCTGAAAAGCCATACCAGTGAAGCTCGAAAACTAGCTTGTTTGAGAAACTCAGGCTAACCGGTTTTTTCTCAAGAAATGAGAGATCTCTGTCGTAGCTGAGCCCAGATAGAATTACGAGAAGGTTAGGGTTTGCTGAGTGCACTGCTTCTGCTCCTTTCTGCATGTACCTACACTTTTACTTGAGTAAGCAGTAGAATAAAGCATGTATGCGTGTTTTGGGATGTTAGAGCGAGGTAAGTTTACCTGTACCAATCGTTGACATTTTGCCGAGGTCCTCGTAGCTCGTTTCTCAAGCTCATTGCCACGACATTTTGGGTGGTGTTGAAGGTGGCAGCGACCCTCGTTAGGCCCTTAATCCAGAGGTCCGGGTTGAAATATACATCTCCGAAGAAACCGTTTCCGTCGAAATTGCTGCAGCACCACCCTGGCTTGCTTGTATGGTTGTCTAGTATTATCATCACATTTTTCCTGGCAAGACTGGCAACCACTGCCTGAAATAATTTTCTTAAGTGAATATGCTGGTGATTGTTGAAGAATTGATAATCGTTAATAATGTTTTTTCCAGTTCTTTATTTTTTTTCAGCCTTTTTTATTTCAACATACTGTATTGTATTAAAATTCGATATAATTTTTTAACTATTAACTAGAAATTATTTTAAAAAATTATTTTATGTCAGTTTTAGTTAAATTGAGATTGATAAATTCAAAAGGACTATACGGTTTCTTAAAATTCTAGTTTTTAGTTATAATTGATAAAATGAGATTGATAAATTCTATGATTCCTAATCTTATACTCCCCCGTCCATTTTATTTGGTTTATTCGTTAAATATATGCGAGACGTTAATAATCAAAGGAGACAAAAGATAAAGTAATATTTCATTTTGTAATATGTTTTTTAAATAATAAAATGGGACACGAAAACAAGGACGTGGAAATGAGGATCATGCACCCTAATTTAATTTAGGTACTCTAAGTAAAATCAAAGTGGATTGTAATGATACCTCTCCAATTAAAAAGGTTGAAAATTGAATCACTTTAGAAGGGAAATAAAAAACCACTACTGATCCTTGTTTTAAAAAAAAAAAAAAAAAAAAAAAAAAAAAAAAAAAGGAAAAAAAATGTAAAATCACAGTGAAGCGTATGATAACCATTTACAATTAACAGACCCAAGCACGTACAACATGCCCGCAAAAATAATGTAATGCATGCGTGCATAAACACTACACGAGAAGAGATTATTCAAATGTTTGTAATACAAACGCTTAATCCTGACCCTCCATAGGTATCAAAATTTAAATAAAAAAAAATGTAAAATACATCGGAAGGTCAGAATCAAATATTTATAATACAAACGTTTGTATCATCTACATTCCCACCAAACCAAGAGTAAAGAAATGAAAGAAAAGGATTTTCATTTGCTGACTCAGTCGATAAACTTTAAACGCATGACACTGAAATAATGGGGTAGTTGAGTGAGTAGCTATAAAGTAATATTGTGCCTAAACTTCAACAACCTCCAAAACAAATCTATCCTAATATTGTGCCTAATCTTCGTAACCCTTCACCCAAAATCACCTTGGTGGATACGCTTGTGAGTGTGTTATGTATATCCGATATAAAACATGCTTTTTTTTAATTTTTTTTTCCTTCGGTTTTTGTTAGAGGGACCATGGTATTGATAAGCCTATCCCCATAAATATTAAAGTCAGAACAGAACCAAACAAAAGGGATGAAATGGAGAAAAATAAACAAAAGCGAACTTAATTTATATATAAAAATTTCGATTCCTTTATTCTTTTACCTGGTAAGCCTCGACGAGAGAGAGATCAATGATGGACGGATTATTGATCTGAAAACCGGCGACGGATTCGAAGAGCCAGAAGTTGTTGAAAGACTGCCTCACGCTGAGAGAAGCTAGAGTATCATTCGTGAACAAGAAAAGCGGCCATGTTAACCTAACGCAGTTGAATCCAAAGCTTATGATCTCTGACGATATCTGGTCAACCGGCTTCTTGCTCAGCCCCTCCGCCACCATCACCTCCAGATGCGACGGCCAGTTCACGCACGCCAGCTTGACGCGGTGGCCGGACTTGTCGACTATCCACCGTGACTCTGTCGAGAGTGGTGGTGCCGCCGCGGAAGTGGTGGTGCGGAGGGCGAGTATTTGTGAGAAGAAAATGAAGAAATGGAACAAACTCCCCATGTTTGTTTAATTTGCTGTTTCAAGACTCTGTGTGTTATTTATACACTGAGTGGAAAAGTAAATGTTGAATTAGGATTTTTTACAAAGTCATTGTCATTACTCAAAGTTATAATACACTATAACCTCTATAAATTAATACAGTGGGACCTGAAAAATTATTAATTTTAAACAGGTATTAATTAAACGAAAAATTAATAATTTATTAATTTAAAGAGGTATTTATATTCATTTAATTTAAATTAATTTCATCAAAATTTATGAATTTAAATTCAACTATAAAGAGATATTAATGAGTATAAATGATAGGAAATTAATACATCTAACTATTTAATGTTTAAGATTCATTTTATTGAATTAATGTTCAAAATTTATAAGTATGTTCAATAATAACTTGAATCATCTAATTATTTAATGTTTAAGATTCATATTATTGAATTAATGTTCAAGATATATTCATATGTATGTTGAATAAAAACTTGAATCATCCAATTATTTAATGTTTAAGATTCATATGTATGTTAAAGTAATAAACACTAGAGTTTTTAAGTGAACGAACGCCACATCAGAGCTTTTAAGTGTCGTGAGAAAAGTGAGAGACGAAATTCATCTTATTTGAATTTTCATAAAATACAATCAACACCAGAGTCATATTTTACTAAGCTGTCTTTTTTTTTTTTTTTTTTTGTGTGTGTGTGTTAGAGTATATCTTTGTAATTTTATGAGATTATTAATTTGTGATGTTGATGGGTCTCTTGTATTATATAGGGATCTTAAAAAGATTATTATTTTATTAATTTATTGAAATTATTAAAATTTACGATTAGGCCCAAGTTGGGATCAGAGAAAAATATTATTTTAGAGAGGTTATTAATTTTTGGAGTATTAATTTATAGAGGTTAATTCTTTTTTATTCACACTTTAACTACACCTTATCATCATATCTAAATTTAATTCTTTTCTAAGAAATAACGATTTTTGCGGTCTCGCTCGTATTCATGCATCTTGATGAATAGTAGTTTTCTTGAGCCGACAAGACTCATTTTCGGATTTAATTAATAGATTTGTATCCAATATCGTTACATGCAACAAAATAGGGATAAGTAGTAATTTAGCAAAATAGAAGGAAAAAAAATAGCTACTTGGATAAAATGAATAAAACTAACCACATTTCAAACAAAAGTGTATTAATACTCACTTTATTAATTGTTTACTCAATTTGTTTCCAAGTGGCTTCTTCTTGAGGTACTACCGAGCCAAAGATTTTTCATGGATAGAATTATAAGAGAGGAAGGAGTGATTATCTATAATGTTAGGGGCAACATTTAAATAGCCATTTTGTTATTACAAAATCCAAATTAGTCACTGAAGAACTTGGTTCACAGTTTTTTTTTCTATTTTTCTTTTTGCAATTTCGACGGTCCAATCATAGTTCAATTGAAACATATATGTACAGAGAATTCAAAGCTCAACGGTTTAACACATAGTTCAATTTTTAAAACATTGGATGCACAATACCATGGGGTTTCATAACTCAAAATATATTTGGCAATCTTTTAACTTTATTTTATACTTCTGTTTAAAATAATAAAATAAGCCACTTAGGAAGAGACGGAGGGAGAATAATATATCTATCTTCCATCATAGATATAGTTTAATCTATTTTTTTAACTAATTGAATAGCCTAGTTTGAAGATAATAAATCCAAGCTCAATTAAGTACGTAGGAGGCACGGCAAGAAACATACATGGCATTTAATCACGAAATAAAGAAGAAAATGGTGAAATAATAAAGTAGATCAAAAACACTATCGATGATCACTTCTACTGTAAGGAAATTGAACGGCATATCTTTATGCTTGGAAGACTTGCAAGGCAATATTCAGCCATACTATATGCAAAAATATAACTTTTGCGAGCCACTTTTTCATTAAGTAATTGCTACTCCTATTCCCCTCCCCAAAGCATGTCCGTCTCAATATATATTGAGGTCATATTCTAATTAGAAATTGGGCCCTTAAATTTAAATTAAAAAAAAATAAAAAATAATTATATTACGAAATTATGTTTTAGGTAAAAGAGAAATAGAATACAGTAAAATCTGTATACAGTAATATTATCGGGACTGGAAGAAATTATTACTAT
Source organism: Thymus mandschuricus (assembly GCA_029379335.1). Taxonomy (NCBI): domain Eukaryota; kingdom Viridiplantae; phylum Streptophyta; class Magnoliopsida; order Lamiales; family Lamiaceae; genus Thymus; species Thymus mandschuricus. The sequence continues at coordinate 8,733,303 of CM057083.1, forward strand.
AGGGAGGTTATTCCTATATAGAGTTTTACATATAAAAATATTAAAAAAAAATCAATTAAATACTACAATCACATGTACATACAGGGAAGTGATGTACATGCACCCAATTAATATATATTTGACTAATTAAATAATAGACTCAATTTGTTAATACATGTACACAAAAATACAATGTACGAATGTAGAAAGTCTTAAAATTTATTTCTTATATGCACATAAATACATAATTAATACAAGTAATGTAGAAAGTCTTAAAATTTATTTCTTATATGCACATAAATATATGATCACTACAAGTACATCTTTCACAAAATCACTCATTACTTTCTACTCCAAACAAATGGTACCAGATAAAAGAACTCAAATTAGAATCTTTTTGGCTTCAGCTAGAAGGTGTACATGAAGATGAGTTATTTCGCACGCGCAAATTGAAGGATGTAATGACAACCCAAAAAAATAGATAAGTATTTTAGGCCATCTTAATTTTTATGTAATGAAATTATATATATATTTATATATATTGCAATTTATTCTTATATGGAGGTATAAATCCTTAAGATGGGACCGGAAAAAAATATGTTTTATTACAATGTGGAGGTTATTCTTAAATATAACCGGTCCCGAGTCGGGACCATGACTGTTGGTCCCGGTTTGTAAAGAGGATTACACGTAGAGAGGGGGGGGGGGGGGTGAATACGTGTAATAGAAGTTTTTCAACTTCTTTTTCAACTTTACTCAGAGTAGCAAGATTCGGGTCGCTTCACAACTTAAGACCTAGCTGTAAGCTTGATCTACAGTGTAAGTTTAACTCTGGACCTAAGCGTAAGCTTGATCACACGACTCGCTTGCAAATGCGGAATTTAGGTGAGCTAGTCTTCCCTAAGTATTTAAAACTCCGTTTTAGGGTTTGTTTAAATGCAAGTGCAGTATGATAATCAAAGCAGTATATATATGAAAGCTTAAGTACGAGAAATACGACACCAGAGTTTAGAGTGGTTCGGTGATAAAACACCTACGTCCACTTTGTTGCACGCTGCAACAGTTTCTTCTTACTAAGAAACCTTGAGGATTACAGGTTCCTCAAAAACCTGAACTGGATTGAGCTTCACTCGCTTGGATCCGGACACAACGACGAGGAGATTACGGGTTCTCCACAAAACCTAGCTAAGATCGAGCTCCACACAATCGAGGAAAGTGCAAGCTTGGATCTACACCCTATGATCGAGGTTTCTACTATCGAGGAAAGTAGAACCTTGGATCTTTACAAACAACCTTTCTACAACAACTCAAAACCTAACTGACTTGGCAAAACAAGGGTTTATAGGGTTTTGGTTTGAAAACTCTCTAATAAGTGAAGAACTCTTTACAGTAGGTAAAGGATAGAGTTCTTCTCTAAGCTTGGATATATGAAGTGGCTTAGAATCTTGGGAGAGTGAAGGTTGCAGAGACAAGCTTCGTTGATGCTGAAGCTTGGAGAACACTTAAACAAGAACTCGAAAGATGGCTGGAAAGTTGAGTGCTTGTTTGCTGTATGCGCTGAAATCTCAGGTAGTGTTCTACATCTTCTCGTCTCTGGCCTTCACTATTTATAGTGTGAGAAGTGGACTTGAGCCGTTGAAGGTTGGTGGCTTTGTCCCTCCACACTCGACAATACTTGCCTTTGACCGGCAGCTTTTCAGACGGCTGCTTTGTCTTCTTTCCGAAAATGGCTAAGAGCCAAGTCTAACAGTAACTGGAGCGTCCAGTACTGTAGCGGCGGCTCTGTCGGTCAGGCAGTCAACTCTCGTGCTCCATTCTTCTTGTGCCACGTGGAGATCCGCAATTAATACCTTGATCTCCTACTTGTCTTGAGTTTGAACTCTGAGTTTGAATGGGGCGGGAAACTTGAACTGTCGCTTTCAATTAGGAAGTGGCTCGCTTCGCTTTAGTTTCTTGAGCGTTCGCTTTAGTGGAGTCAGGTTGACTCGCTTTGACTTTGTTTAAAGCGTTTTGCTTAACTTCGCTCGGTAGACTAGCTTCGCTTCAGCACACACTCAAGCGAGTGGTCTTCTCGCTTCGCTTGAAAACCTGCAGTCTAAAACCTAAGCGACTAAAGGTAAAAGTTAAGCCATCCTAACATAATAGGCTTGAAAATTTTTAACCTAGCTAATCAAGAAGGGTCTTTTGGGAATAGGATTTACATAGAGGGTTTTGGGATCTAATCAAAACATATATCAAATTTTATTAAAGCATCCCGTTAAGTTCCCCCTTAACATATGAATCCTTAACAATTCCCAACATTTCCCCCTTTTTGATGATGCCAAAACCCAGCATTCTAACCACTGTAAGAACTTCAAGCGACTGAATCCTTCTCAGTCTTATCCTTTTTTTTTTTCGTTTTCTTTTTTTCTTTTTAGTTCTTATGGTTGTCGTGTGAGTTTTGTAGCATAAAGGATAAAAATCTCATAAAGCATAGAAATACTAGATGTAAATGAACACGAATGCGATGACAGAAAAATAAAATATCATAAATAGGATATGTAGATTCACACAAAAGCTTTAGATTCATCCATAATGTAAGCGGATAAAACTTTGGGCTTCATGGTCTTCTCGGTCTCTTCACTTTCCTTGAACGAGCATTCCATTTCCAGAGCTTCGTCAATTTCAGCATCAATAATTCTGCGATCAAGAATATTGGAGTTCGGTACTGTGGGCTTGGGAAATTGCATTTGCTCAGGAACCTTGATGATCTTCTTCTTTGGCTCAACAATTTCTGCTTCTACAAAATTCCTTCTCCGAAGCGGCTCATACTTCATCACCATGAAGTTATTCAAAGCATCGAGCTTGGAGATGGAGTCTTGGAGGGGAACTACTTTCCAGAAGTAGTATGCTTTGATGAATTTTACACGGCATTCGCTCCAAGCCTCCTTAATGTCACGCCCCGTTCAAGAGGGGTCAAATTTGTGAGGTTTCCCGGAATGATCTAGAGTTTACTTGATGAGTCCGGCACCTTGTGGAACATTCCGGAATCCTCTTGTACATAGTAGAGACTTGTAGAATTCTCTAGAATCTTATAGAATCTCGTAGAAGGTCATAGAAGGAGGTGGAAGCCTCTAGCCATGGAAGGATCTAGACATGGGAAGGATCTAGAACCCCTCTCCCACTTGTATAAATAGGCCCTTGGCCATTCATTTGTAATCATCCAAGTTTCAAGCAATAGAAGTTCTCTTGCATTCTCTCAAACTCTCTCTTTGCCTTCTTGCGTTCTTAGCCAAGCGACTTGGTGGGAAGGTTGCCTAGCTAGCATCGAGGCGAGCTAGTCTAGGACCGCACGGCGAGTGAAGGAAACTTCGTGGGGCACAAGTTTCAGTCCGTGACATTAAGCTCTTCAGAAATGAAATCCTCTATATAGCACGCATCAGGATGATTGGCTCTTCTCTCCTCAATTTCTTCAAAAGGTCTATACCATGCAGACTCTTTCAATGAAACATTGCTTGAGATATATATCCTCTGAGATATATATCCTGTGACATTTTATTATAGAGTTATTGTCACATTCCAATATAACACCATAATTTAATCGTCGCATGACTATTTCTTTACTCTTTGATAAGTGCAATTAATCATATTATGGATTTCATATTTGAAATTAACTAGCCTATTGATTACCTCGATTTCAACCATTAAAAAAAGTTCTATATACCTGGACAATATTGGACAAGTGTTTTTCTCGTTATTTGCATGCAATCTTGTCAAATATATAGCTATCATTATAAAGCTTTTGATAAATAAAGTCGAACAATATAACCACATATTCCTATGGATGCTACTATTGTCTTAAAATTATACCAAATTTAAAATAATTAATGAGAGTTTACTTCGGAGATAATGCTCGATTGATTGATTTTATCCAAATTAATTCATGTTTACTCTATAACATTGAAAAATTAGCATTATCCCAAAACTCTTGATAATTATAGACCTGCACTTTATCCATTGATTTGGTATTACATGGTATACATATGAATCTTGTCCAAATACATGAGTTACTCTATAATCTTTCTCTTCTCATTTCTTATCTCGTATTTTGTCACTCAAAACAATGACACTTTTTAAATGAAATCATAATATCTTTAGCAATGACAATTATCCTTGATTTTCTAAGAGGCGTTTACTTTGAGGATGTGACTAATTTAATGATATACAAGTTTTGAGATAAAGTATATGAACGATGTGATTAGAATAATCTCATGTGTTTGAATATTATCTATATTTCATGATTACCAAATCAAGAGATATAATTTAATTTACAATGTAAATGGTATTGCGCTGGACTAAAATCAGTCGGTCCACTTTAATCATTCAAAATAAACAATTCAAAGTAATAGCCCGTAATGTAACATTTTTTATAGTGAGATAGGTCAATATACTAATTTTATCCAATCTAATAAACCCAATGTCCATTAACCTCAACTTATCTTTAGAATTGATAATAATCACGCATCTTAAAACTTATCTATAAAGCTCCTAAATGATTTATTCTTTCACGTACGGAGAAAGTTCAGTTGTGAGCTTTCATATTAACGAATTGATCAAACTAATGCTTCCATAAAAACTATTCTAGTACCTTAAAAATAATTATAAAAATCATAAAACCAAAAAAATCAAAATTTGATTTTTTTTTTTTAACTTAAAAAATGACTAATAAAATCATATGAGCTTGATCTTTATTTATTTCTTTGAATTTATGATTTCTATAATTATTTTTTAAGGTACTAGAATATAATACAATTGAAAAAATCGAACAAAATAATATCAAAATGATAAAACGACGAAGGTGCACACGGAGGTGAGCACCATAGAGGGAGTAGCATATCACTTCTCTTGTTGCATTAATTTATTGTATGTTTTGTTGCATTTTGTATTTTGTTGCATATTTGTCTAATTTTGTTGCATATTCGTCTACGTTGATACATTTTACTACTATAGACAATGCAATTAGAAAAAACTAGTTATTGTCACCCGTGCAATGCACGGGATAAACTGAATTTTTATTTTTTATTTTTTATAACATTTTAATGGTCATGGATATCAACAATGAAAATAATCTATATAAATCTAATAATTAAGTTTTCAATACATAGAAAATGTCTTCGTGGTCGGACTTTCATCTTCCTTCACCATGAATACAAATGAAGTATGTTTTGATTAGCAAAATTTTGAATTCATAGGCACAAAAAATATAAATGTAGGAAAGATATTAATTTATTCCATAATAATTGCTTTTTTAACGTTTTTATTAATTATTTCGTTAAAGTTAATTATACACATTTATTATATACCGTATAATAAGAATATTTTTAATTATAAAATAGTAAACAAATTGAAAGTATGATTGACCGAAATTGTAATATTATATCAATTTTAATGTTTAAAATTCAAGAAACAATAATAAAAAATAGTATTTAGCTTATTAATTTTGGGTCTAAATTAATTTAGCAATTCGTTTCGTTTTTATTACACCTCATGTGTGTTTGCTTGTCCTTATATATTATATATTGAATAGTATTTAGATAATTAATTTTTAAATGGTAAAAAAATATAAATTTTATTTTAGTGATTTTTTCCAATAATGAGTGAATTATTAATGTAATTTAAGTATTTTGACCAAAAATAATTAAGTTATATTTTATATATTACTTCATAAATATAAATAAATGTATGTAATAAATAAACTATAATAAATGCATGAAATAATGTTGATAAATGCATGCAATTAATAAATTGAAATTTCTAAAAATAGACTCGGGCTTACTATTATATATTATATAGATATAGATAGTGGGGAAGAAAGTTGCATATATGTTTACATTTTGTTGCATTTATTGTATATATGTTTTGTTGCATTTATATATATATATATATATATATATATATATATATATATATATATATATATATATATATATATATATATATAGATTTGCATATTTGTCTAATTTTGTTGCATATTCGTCTAGAGTATGTCCTCCTTTAATCCCGTTGAAAATAATTTTCCCAAAATTCACCAATTGAAACTTGAACAATATTGAAAAAGATTGAGAGAGAGGAGTTTGACGTAAATCAAATAGTAATAAAATAAAATATATTCAGTTACCAAATATAATATGCAGGGAAGTTACTAAATCCCATATTTTAAGGGTTTTATTAAATTAATATAATGTAATTTACTTGTTTACCTCTATCTTTAAAGTAATAATGCCATAAAATAATAAAAGAACAGTTATAAAGATGATGAGGTGTCAAAATCTCATCCATTAGATTACATAAATCAACGATATCTATCGGTTTTAATATTTTAGAGCATGTACAATGGGAATGATCTTACCTATGTGGCAAAAATAAGAACCATACCTTAAATTTCATTCCCATTGGAGGTCTCCAAAATAAGAACTCGGGTTCTTATATAAGATGCACTATCTTAAGAAAAAATGGGTCCCACCGCATTAAAACATATTAATTATATGATAATAAAATAAAGTCAATTGTTAAATAAAATAATAATAAAAATAATAATAAATAAAATAATAAGTGGGACCCTCCAATTATTATATGAACCCTTGATAAGAACTTTACCATTGTAAATTTTTAATAACAATGGGCTCTTGTCTACGTGGCATCTCTAAGAACCTTATTTGGGGTTCTAGCTAGGCATGTAAACGAATCGAATCGAGTCGAATATCACTCGATTCGATTCGGATTCGTTTAGGTATTCGAAGATTCGGATTCGGATTCGAATTTTTTCCGAATACTATATTTGCTTCGTATTCGATTCGAATTGGTATCCGAAAATATTCGATTCGATTCGAAGATTCGATTCGTTTATCCGATTCGTCGATTCGATTCGAATTCAATATTTTGCATGAAACACCTAAACAAACATAAATAAATAAAGCAACCATAATTCCAACCATAATCCCACAGTATGTAAAACTCAATACAAGCCTAAACCACAAATTGAAAATTTTGTTAAATACATCAAAAGACAATAAATAACAATTTGTAAGAATAGTGGAGTGCAGCAACTGGTTGATGGAGAGGTTAAGAAGCTTGATGGAAAGGTTAAGAAGCTCGAGCATGGTACTAAAATGGTGGGTGCTGCACTCTAAGTTCGAGCAACAAACTTGTATGAGTTATCTCAAAAACGGGGTGCTTGAATGTGTTGGTGACATTGCAACGCGGTGCAGCGGAGAAGGAAGAAAGTCGATTAGCGGCGGGAGGAGGAACGACGATTCGCCGGAGGAGGAAGAATGTAAATTAGCGGCGGGAGGCGGGAGGAGGAAGAAAGTCGATTAGGGCTTGTGCAAAATGGAGAAAAGAAGAGCTAATCTAAATTCTGAAAATCGTTGCGCGGCTGGAGGAAGAAACACGACTTCTTTCTTTTTTTAATTGAAAATGCGGCTGGAGTATATTTCTTCACTTTTTCCAAATTTTTAATTAATAAAAATTAATTGGGCTAAGAAATTATAACATATATATATTTTAATATAAATAAATATATTTAATTATATATATTTAATCGAATATTTACGAATATCGAATCGAATATCATAATTTTTTATTTGGATTTGAATAATAATCGAATCATAAAAAGTATTTGTTTTCGAATTCGAATCGTAAAATAACGAATACGAATCAGGCTAATCGAATTCGAATCACGAATCGAGTCAAAAATGTTTGATTTGTTTACAAGCCTAGTTCTAGCATTGTACATGCCCTTACAAAATATTAAGTTTTCATTTGATCTCTCTATATATATATATATATATAGGGAGCGGATCCAATAGGAACCGCCTCTTAGGTAGTAACTAGGAACCATTTTGATTCGTAGATCAATAATAAATCAATGGACAGATTTAAATCACATAAAATCTAACTAGTACTCGCCCACGCGCGATGCGCGACTCTGTAAGTTACGAATATTTAATAAGAGCAGCGAAACGGAAAGTAAACATAACACACTAAGAGCAGACAAATATAATGTTAGTGCACTACAACAACACAATATGTTATACATTTCGGAACACTTCCTTATATACAACATTTGTCGTCCCGGCTGATGCGTCAACATCAGTTACTAAATCAAAAAAACTAAAAAAAAATGAATCCTAAAAAAAACTAAACCCTAAAAAAAGAGACTATTTTGCAAATGTGAATAAGAAAAAGAAAAAAAAAACAACAAAAAAAAAAAACGTAAAGTCATGTATTGATTTAAGTGAAAACCGTAAATTACAGTTTGTTTATGAAATTTACATATATGTACAATTAGGTTTTTCATGATTTTTTTTAAGTGAGTTATAAATATTGTGTCACCCAATGTACGGTATATTTATTTTATTTCTGTTCTATTTTCGGGCTCATTAAACTTTGGCCGATATCTTATTGTTTTAGACCACTAAGTTAAATAAAAATTACAGGAAAGAAAACTGGAATAAATAGGAGAGAATTTAACACGTGACATTAAATAAAATAAAAGTAAATTATAAATATTTGTTAAAATACAAAATTACAATTGTTTGAAATACAAAATCAAAATATCAAATAATAGAAAATGAGATGAGAAGATTTTTTTTTATTCAAAGTATAGCAATATTGGTGTCTATTTGTAGAGAATTGAAAATCATAATTCATGGTATAATTTTTAATTTTTTTAAATAAATATTTATCTCCATTATTTTGAAAATAAGATTTATTTTGATGTAATTATTTCCACCAATAAATATTTGCCAAGTGGAAAGGAGGAAAGAGAAGAGGGGAGAGAGAAGAAAATATGACAGAAGTTTTTTGTGTTCACACTGGGCCATAGTTTTTAGTTTTAGACCCCTAAATTATAGTTTTTAGGTTTAGACCCCTGAAATTTTCATTTATTACAAAATTGACCCCGAAATCAATTCCAAATTAATAACTGTCAAAATTGTAATCTCTTTATATATATATAGATGTGGATTATTCATTAAATAACTAATTGCGGTCAGGGGTAAAGAAGAGAAAATTAAATTATTAAACTTCCACGTCAACAAAAACCATCACAACTGATTCTAGAAAACCATTAAAAAATACTCACAATCATGCGAAATGTCCGAAATGACTTTCGGGAAATAAATTCCGTCCGATAAGATAACTTACATAAATTATGTCCAAACTTTAGTTTTTTGGACGAAAATGCCCCTGAAATTTTCTCACTTTCTCAAAAATTTTCACCCATTTCCCCCCCCCCCTTCAGCTCGCATTTTTGAGCTGAAAATTTTCAGCTGAACTCTCCCTCTCGTCTCCCTCCTCTCTCCTACAATTCTTCTCTCTCTTAACTCATCTCTCTCTCGTAACTCTTGCTTCTTTCTCCCTCATCTTTCTCGGACGTTTTCCGGTGGAGGATTCCGGCGGCATTGAGCTGAAAATTTTCAGCTGAAACTTAACTCTTCTCTCTCCCTCTCGTCTCCCTCCTCTCTCCTACAATTCTTCTCTCTCTCAACTCATCTCTCTCTCGTAACTCCTGCTTCTTTCTCCCTCATCTTTATCGGACGTTTTCCGGTGGAGGATACCGGCGGCATTTTAGGGCACCGAAACATACCGGTTCGATTCCGGCGACGACTCTGTCGAATTGAGTGTGGGCAATTTAGTTCTTCCCGAGCTTCCGTCTGGGCAGTTTATTCCGAGCTCAAATTGCGCGATTCCGGCGACGATTCCGGCGAATTGGGGGCTGGGCCAATTTTTCTTGAATTGGATTGATTTGAATTGAAGGTATTTGTCTTGTCTTGTTTCATTCATTTATGAGTTTCAGTTGTTGCGAAAATGAATTAGTGAATCGAACCAGCTGCTGAAACTCTCTCAAACAAAATTGGATTGATTTCTGCGATGAAAATTTTGGGGAAGAACAAGTTGGAACTATTTTTACAAAATTAGTTCCAACTGTTCCAACAGTTAGAACTTTCCAACAGTTGAAGTATTATAAGTTTTTTTATTTGCATTTTGCAGATGCCGCATTCTTCGAAGATAGTGATTGTTCATGGAGGGACATGGACCGGAAACGAATACAGTGGCGGAGATGAACAATTGATGCTTATACCGCCGGTTGGTCCTATAAAGTTCACATATTTGTCGAGCAAGATTGAACAATGTATCATGAAGCCTAAAAGTAGGTATGTGTATGAAATCTATGCAATTGTGAGTTCCCCGTCAAGTCAGCCCATTAAATTGAAGATTATGGATGATGTAGATGTCGATCTCGTGTTGAATGAATTAGAAAAACCTACCTTCTACATTACTACAACTCCCATAAATGATGAATTATTAGAGATTGTAAATCATCAAGCATCACAGGGGACTAAGGCTAAGGTCACTAAAGCTTCGTTGAACAAATTCGGCGGTAGGAATTTGGAAACAAGAGAATTCGATCGTGGTTTTGGCAGGGGGTTGGATCAGGAATTGTCGGATCGGGATTTGGACAGGGGGTTGGATCGGGATTTAGACAGAGGGTGGGATCGGGATTTGGACAGAGGGTTGGATCCGGATTTGGACAGAGGGTTGGATCAGGATTTGGACAGAGGGTTGGATAGAGGGTTGGACCGGGATTCGGATAGGGAGGAGGATGAGCATCACCCCTCCGAGACAATTAGACTCGATGATGATGATGATGATGAAGTTGATAGGGACAGTCTCGATGATATGGATTGTGGCAGCATTCGACGGACTTGGGTTTCTCAAGGAAGTAATCACGTATTTGAGGGAGATCAACAATATACTGGGCAATGGATCATACCCGCTGCATCGTATCATCTTAACGAGCCCACATCAGTAGAAATCCCAGATTCTGAATGCATTTATGATGATACACTCCGCAAGGATGCTATATTTGCAAGCAAGGATAGATTGATAACCGTCTTAGGGTTATATCATCTTGCTAATCACGTATCCTTTATAACGCCGCGGTCGTGTTTCATTCGATACCACACAGTGTGCAAAAACCGTAATGCTAAATGTTCGTTTGTTTTACGTGCACAAGCAATAGGTAGCGCATGGAAGATTCATGAATGGAGTCCACACAGTTGTCAAAAGGATTTGAGATATCAATCCGAACCAACCATATTGTCCAAGGCGTTTTAGGTGCATACTTTGTCCCAAACTTGATGACTGCAGGTGTCGTTTTAAGGCCGATGGATATCATTGCACAAGTAGAGAGGACATTTGGGGCAAAAATCAAATACCAAACCGCCTTGGCTGCAAGGAACCATGCACTAACAATGGTGTACGGCGACGCCATGAAGTCATTCAAGAGGCTTCCGAAGTACCTTTGGATCTTAGAGCATGCAAACCCGGGAACTGTTACAGAATTAAAGGTCGATGCCGATGGGAAATTCAGGTACTGTTTCATGGCTCTTGCTGCGTGTATAAGAGGCTTCAAGGCTTGCCGGCCTGTGATTGTTGTCGACGGTACCCATCTAAAGGGTAAGTACAAAGGTGTGATGTTCATTGCTGTTACAAAAGATCCAAACGAACAGATTTTACCATTGGCTTTTGGGTTCGGGGACAAAGAATGTGATGAGTCATGGTCTTGGTTCTTAACACAGTTGCGGAATGCGTTTGGATGTCCAGAAAATCTGCTGATCGTTTCGGACCAGCATGTTAGTATCAAGAATGCGATGGACGTGGTATACCCCGGCATACCTCACGGGCTTTGTGTTTATCATATACAGAACAGCCTCAAGTTTTGGGGAGAAAGTGCAATTGCAATTTTCCAGCAAGCTGTACACGCCTATCGAGAACGAGACTTCGATGCAGCAATGAATAATTTGAAATCATTTGCTCCCGGTGCATATGCTAAAGTAATGGGTATTGATCCTATCAAATGGGCTCGTTCTAAATGTCCCGTGCGCCGTTATTGCTTTTTAACATCGAATGCTGCTGAGTGCGTGAATGGATGTCTAAGATGGGCTAGGGCGTTGCCGGTCTGTAAGCTTTTTGAGTGTGTGCGCTCTCTTATAGGGAAGTGGTTCCTAGACCGACGAGCTGAGGCTGCAGCCCGAACTCACGAGTTAACGGGTTATGCACAGTCTAGGTTGGGTCGATCGTTGGAGTTGGGGTCGACCATGAGTGTTGAACCAATTTCTCTAACTAAGTTCAAGGTGTCGACAGGGATGAAGCATCACGTGGTGGATCTTGAAAAGAAGCAATGCACCTGTCTTATCTTTGATTTGGAGTTGATACCGTGTTCTCATGCCGCAGCAGCCATTCGGTACCGTGTTTTAATAGTTTCTACTTACTTACGTTTTTTTTTTTTTAATTATAGTTACTTACGATTTTATTTGAATTATATTTGGCAGTCATACGAAGCAGACTTCATTTGCATTTGTTAGTTCGTACTTCAGTACCGCATCGTTGCGGGAAACTTATGCGGGAGAAGTGATGCCAATTCCAATTCCTGAAGAGTGGAATGTTCCTGCTGATATTGAGGCATGGTCGGTTGGAGCACCGGATCAACCCAAGCAGACCGGCCGTCCACGCAAGAGAAGGCTGAAGGCCAAGTCCGGTTCGTCTCTGAGCCAGAGCCAAAGTAATGGCAATTCGAATTCGTATACCCCTCGGTGTAGTAGGTGCTAGCAAACTGGTCACTATCAGAACACCTGTTCTGTTTCTTTACCGATTCCTACTGAGGCCTCGTCCTTGTGTGCAAACAAACGGAGGAAGCAGAAGAAGTGCAGCATTTGTGGTGTTCTCGGCCATACTCGTTTAACATGCAAGGACAGAGCTCCTCCTCCGTAAATATGTTATCTATTCGCGGTGGTTGACACCTTTTTTTCCTTGAAGTTTGTAAACTGTTGTTGTACGGATTGGATCTGTTGGCTTGGTGTTGGGCAGGGTTTTTCTTTATGTTTGATTGATCACTGAAAGCGTGCATGCTTACCGTGAAAATGATTACAATTATTGTTAAGTGCAAAATTACTGTCATATGTTCCAACTGTTCCAACAGGTCCAACTGTTCCAACAACTGTCACCTGTTCCAACAGTTACATTGTTCCAATTAGTATCATTAGTTCTGTTTCAATTTTTGTATAATTTGTTCCAACTGTTCCAACTTGACGCTGTTCCAACATTACATACAGCGTGAATAGGTGTCGTATGTATGATACTCTGTGGGCCATGGCTGACGAAAACGACGTCGTTTTGCTACCAGACTAATTGTATTTAAACACACACTTGTCTCTCTCTAGGGTTCCTCACTTCAAAACTTCTCCCGCCGTTATTCCTCTCCTCCTCCCATCGTTTTTCCTCTTCACCTCTTGAGCACTTGCGTTCTGCACCCACTTCATTCCACCGTTTTTCTTCACTGCACTTCACTAAAAACGAGTAGAGAATGTCGTCCTCCACCCGCTCCTCCTCCTCTGGTTGCCGACCTACAAGGTTCTCCCGTCCAAGTTGTGTGCACGGAGTGGAGGCTGATATTTTAACATCGCATACGGAAGAAAACCCTGGGCGTAGGTATTTTTGTTGTCCAATCAGGAAGGTATGTATTTTCTGTTAAACTAATTAGGGCTTAAGGATTCGTTTTTTATTGTTTTTTAATAAATATTGGTCGCTCGTTTATGCAGGAAGATGACTGCGACTTCTTCCAGTGGCTAGATTGCCCAGAACCTACCACCTTTTGCCGAAACAATTGTGAACGTCGCATGGACTTCATGATCCTCGAGCACGGAGAACAAATTTTTGAAGCACAACGCGTGGAGAAATCGCTGCTCGAGCAATTGAGGTTGAAAGAGCAGGAGCTTGAGGCTCTTAAAGCTGATTTTGAGGTTGCAGTTCGAGCCGAAGTATCGAAGAAGTGGAACGCATTGAAGAAAGTAGGGCTTCTAATGTTGATATTAAGTGTTGTTATTAAAATTACATTTGCTTAATCACTAGCTTTGTGGAGTGTTAAGGGCTAAAACTCCATAGTTAAGTTGGTACTCTTTTTTTTGGTTGTGTCCGAACTGTAGGTTCTGTTTGTTCGAACAGTTGGAACTATCGTAGTGGTGTTGTAACTGTATTGTTTCTGTTGGAACTGTAGTTTCTGTTGCTTGGAACTGTCGGTACTTATACTTCAAATTAGAACTTTGAAATTAAAAATAAAATAAAGAAACTTCAAATTAGGACTTATGAGTGCTATTTATATGGAAAAAAATAATAATAAACAACAAGATATATGACATCAAAAGCTCGAAAATAGGAGTTATATAACTTGAAGAGAATTAATAATTAAATAAACTTGCATTCAAGAGAAAAAAATGATGTGACTACACTAGCAAGAGAAATATGACACTTACATCCAAAAGTTATTGTAATAAAGTTTGACTCATGCATGCCAATGAGTCACTTTTATGTAGTCTACACACTTGTGCATTCATTATGGGAGTTGAAATAGGAGTGACACATGAAAAATGATGTGAATACACCAACATAATTGTTTATGAGTGTTGTCTACATGAAATTTTAAAAAAAATATATATATGAATTTTAGGAAAAAATTAAAAAAAAACGTGATTATTTGCAAAATAGGAATATAGTAGTACAAAATATACATTATAAGTAAAGGACCAAAGTATGCATTTAGTTGTCACAAGTTGCCCAAAAGTGAATGCAAAAGTTTATGACATTTGCATGCAAAAGAGTACATGACACTTGCATGCAAAAGTTAAAGTCACTTGCATTCAAAAGTTTATGACACAAAAGTTAATGCAAAAGGAGTTTGCAAAGAGTATTTGACAATTGCATCAAAGGGTGTTTGTTTGTTTATTGTTTGGTGAAAAGATTTTAAAATAAATTAAAATTAACAAAATAAAAATTAGTATTTGTTTCTATTCTTTTATGATTTATTTTTGAATGCATTTAATGGGTGACAACAACACAACATTAAACTTCAAATTAGGAGTCTACATAATTGTTCCGTCACGCCATTTCTAACCCTCTCGTCATTTCTCAACTGTAGGACTATAGGGTTTGTATTGTATAGAAAGTGAAATGACAAGTTATGACAAATTATGCACAAGTTTGACTCATGCACAAGAGTTATGACAAGTTATGCACAAGTTTGACAAAAAGTGAATGCAAATGTGAATGACATTTGCATGCAAAATAGTATGACACTTGCATGCATTGTTTAATGCCACTTGAATGCATGAAGTGACTACACCATGCAAAATGAACTCATTTTTACAAATAGTTAGTCAAATTATGTCGTTGGAATGGGTGGCAACAAGACAACATAAAGCCCCCCACATTAGCTACCTTCTTTTCCATTCTCTCATTCTATCTTTCCATTCTCTGATTCTCCTTTCCACTTCTATCATTCTATCTTTCCATTCTCTCGTTATCTGCTTCCACTTCTCGACCAAAAGAATGGACGGATACACTTTGTACGTTGGGCCATGGAACCCTACGGTTGATAAGAGCTTCATAAAGCACCTTATCAAGCAAAAGAGGGAGGGCATGCCGTTGATGGAGGGTTTGTTGGCCGTGGTCGATAGTCTCAACATCGAGTTCGACATCCCACACACGTTCATCTTTGAAGATGTGTATTCCCGTTTTTATTTCATGAAGGAACCGTATGAGAGCTTCAAATGGTTGATTGGCTTTGAAGGCACACAATGGGATATGGAGAGCAATCGCATCTTGGCGACCGACGAGAAATGGGCGGAGATCATTCGGGTAATGTTTTCATCGTCTATCTCATTTATGATTTTTGTTTCGATATCCTACACGAACTGTTCTAATTGTTCTAACTGTAAGTACTGTTAGAACTTTTTGAAAAAAAAACAGTCTGTTTCACACCACCAACAGTTTCACACCACCAACAGCAAAAAAAATTAAATTACATGCCTTGTTTGTTTCATACCCCAGATCGGAACGAATAAATTGTTTTCAACTGACATCACCTCCCCTCTTACCACTCATTTCCGTAAATACGGGCTTTTCAAAGCCCCAGAAGGTTTCCTCGGCCTCAGTGTCCTTCTGTAGGTCTGCAATGCCGTTGGTGCAGCTTCTGCCTCCACCACTGCATCTGCTGAAGGGGCGTTTGGAGCTGCCTCTGGCTCCATCGGTAGTGGATCGAGGAAAGGATTGGGGAGGGGCCGTGGCTCTATCGGTAGTGCATCGAGGAAAGGATTGGGCAGGGGCCTTGGCTCTGTCGGAGCTGCATCGAGGGGATTGGGCAGGGGTGCATCGGTCATGTCCGGAATCTGTCGGAGCTGCTCACGTTCCGTTTCCGTAAGGGGGGCATCGGGGTCGATTGGCTCATTGACCTGTTGACATCAAAAGTGCTCATTATATTATCATAAAAATAAAAATAAAAATAAAAATAATTAAAGAAAAAGGTTTGTTTTATTACCAGATGAAATCTGGATCTGAAACGCGTCTTAGGCCCTACGTACGCAGCCGTCTGCTGCCCGATGGACAAGGCAACCCTCGATCCCTCCTCGGCCTCCTCGGGCTGATCATCACCCCTCGATCCCTCCTCGGCCTCCTCGGCCTGCTCATCCTCCTCGGCCTCCTCGGCCTGCACATCCTCCTGCCCATTGTGTAATATAATAAACTAAAGATAGAAAATGAATTGAGATTGAAAAGAGGAGGAGTTTAAACCTCTTCTTCCGCATCTTCATCCGCTGCTGCATCACCCTCACGCTCCTCGGCTTGCATCTCCTCGTCCTCCACTCCCCGGCCACTGGAACCACCTACCTCCACATGCCCGGATTGGTTGAAGTTGAATGTTTTCAACTTCTCAAAGACCAACCCGGCCACGTGTTCGGCGAACGACCCCATCAGCTCCTGCTTGAGCTCCTCCTTCACTTTCCGAACTTCCCTCGCAACAAGATCCTTGGCCTTGGCCCTCTTACCACCCCTGCTTTCAGTTGGGACTTCGGCCTCTTCAGCAGCTTGGACTTGGGCTTCAGCCTCTTCCTCATTTCCTTCATCAGAAGTCCCCCTCGTCCTCTTTGCACGGGGTGCACGGGCTGCACGGGCAAGTGATACGCGGGAAGGATCGTACTGGAAACTGAAGGGGGTTCCCGGGGGCTCGAGGGTGGTCATGTAAGGCTCATTCAGCTCGTCGGGGTCAGCAGCCAACGAGGTAGGTACCTTCAAAAAAGAGTACAAAATACTTGTTCAGAAAAATAGTGATAACAATTGAAACGTATAAAGTTGGAGCAGAAAGTTGGATCCAAATGTTGGAACAAAAAAGTTGGAACTGAAAGCAGCAAGTTGGATCAGAAACGTTGGAACAAAAGAAGTTGGAACTGAAAGCAGAAAGTTGGAACATAAAAAACATAAAGCAATATCTTCATGTACACCACCAGTAGTACTGAACATATATAAAGTTCAAACAAAATATAAATTTTTTTACAAACTAGTTAAACTAACCTCTTCGGTCAGAATCTTTCCATACGAATCAGCTTTTGAGTAGGCGTACCGGACGCCTCGAGGACGATGGCCCTCCTTCTCCGCAATCCGTCCCCCGATTGATTTCCCCATTTCGGGGAATGCCTCGTAAATCCATCCCTAGAGATAAAAGAATAATATCCAGAAATAAATTGAGTATATCATACCAAATATCCAGAAAATGAACAAATTAAATCTGGAATTATAATTACTGGAAAGGGTACGTACCAAGAAAGCGAGGACGTTCCCGTTCAAATGGTACGATTTCAGTGGAATGGAGTACTTGACTGACTTCAGGTTCTTTAAAAGAACCTGGAAGGAGACGCTCCCCCACGGGAAGGCATTCCAGACCGGCTGCTGCTCAATCAATGCCCACACCCATTCGGGGACCTTGTTGCTCGACTCCAAGCCAAGCACTGTGTGGACAGCAACCACAACCTGCCCCAACCTCAAGGTGTCCACCGCAGTCATCCCCTTGAAGTTCGAATCGTCTGTGAAAAAGGCCCACAGCTCATCTGCAGTAACGGCCTGCTTCTCGAAGAGCCTCGCGTAGGTGGACTTTTGTGAAAATTCGAATATGGAGTAGGGATCGAATCCAGGGGGACAAGCTCCGAACTTCAGCCCTGTCACCAAGGCGAACTCCGTCCTTCCGAAGCGAACAACTTGATTGTTCACCCGGAAGAATATGGCCGTTGGATCAGGGTCAGGGACACCAACCACCTCCCGTGCGATTAGGTAGTGCATCACCTTGTTTGATCGTATTACTTTGTTGGGATAACGGAGGTAGTCCCCGAAGGGTGTAAGGTTCATGAACTGTTGAGGGTCCCCGTGAACTTTCAGTCGATTCCAAAGCAATTCTCGTACGTTTTCCTTCCCTGCCAACAGGAGCTTATACTTCCCGCTCTGCATTTCGGACCTTGGATACGCCCAACGAACCTACAAAAAACAAGTACATTTCAGAAGCCAAGATTTTAGAGCCCTAAAATTCAACCTAAAAATCGAGCAGCAAAACAATCAACTTGAATGCTAAATTTGCAGAATTTCGAGCAAATTCAAGCAAGAAGCAAGAAGCAAGAATGAAGCAACCAAAATTAAAGCAAACAAATGAAAGGGTTTCGCACACAAGATAATGTTGTTCTTTCAAACTTTACTCCCCTAATGAGCAAGTAAGGAGTTGCAGGAACCTTCTACAAATTTGAAAACTCGAGCAGTGTATTTATTGAATAAATCAACCTAAAATTAGAGCAGCAAAACAATCAACTTGAATGCTGAATCTGAACTCTGCCTAGTGCCTACCTTGTATAGATGTAGTTACAGGAATTATGTATTGCAACAAAGCATGATGGATTAAGCAATGGGACAACTTCAACCAATTCAAAGGTAGGAGCTATGCTTTCCCCAGTCAGGGGGTTCAATTCCCTTCTCTAATGCTTGAAATTTGCTGTTTTAAATCTCTCAATTCTCAGCTAGCAATAACAAGCAAGTCACTTAGCATGTTTTTAGTTTAGCTTACTGTCAAATGTTGATAATAAAGAGATTCCATTTAAACTCCTTCTCTACATATTGCTCTTTTGATTAGAACTCTCTCATAATTTCTAGAATTGACGAGTTGTTAATATGGTCATCAACTGTGTGAACTAAAATATGAGCTTTCTTAATGCCCTGTAGGAACTCTCAGATGCAATGGAAGATAAAATTAGATCATTCTCAGTGATGCAAGCAACTCACGAATCTCAAATGAAACAAGTAATGGTTGAGCTTGATAAAGAACGTGGGAAGCTGGCAACAATGCAACTCAGATTACAAGGTATGCATCTATTTATCACGATTAAAATCACTGAATACCTTTTCCGTTTGGGGGATACAAAAACGCCAACACAAAACCTCGTAAAAGGCTATAATACAAAATGTGATAAACGTATAGCACTCACTAATTTGAAATCCACAACTAGATGTGTCACATAATCGCACGAATCAAAACTCCAAACAATTGCACACGAACCAAAACCCTAAACCCAAAAAACCAAAAATCAGAAATTAAACACACATTCACCTGTTGTTCGTCCTCGGCGGCACGATTCGAACTAGAAGCGGCCATCTTGAGAGAGAGGGTTAGAGAGAGGGGGGGCGAAGACGGTGTGGTGTGAGAAAAACCAAACTTGAAGGCTGGACAGCGACCACGGCGACCACGGCGAGGGGGAAGTCGGGACAGCGACGGCGACCGGCGGCGAATGCGAAGGGACCGACGACGACAGCGAGGGTTTGAGAGAGAGGGTTTGAGAGAGAGGGTTTCAGTGAGAGGGTTTGAGAGAGAGCTATGGCGACGACGAGGGCGGAAGACTGACCTCGCGACGGCTCCGGCGACGGCAAACGGCTGGGCGGCGACGGCGAAACAACGCTGGGTGAGGGAGAGGTTTTGAGAGAGAAATTGATTTTCAGATTTTCAGATATTTGTGTGGGTTTGAGCCCGCTTCGATTTTGAAGGAAAAAACCCAGTTCAAATGTCAAGGGTAAAATTGTCCTAAATAATAAAAATTGGACATGATTTATTGAACCTTATCTTGGTGGACAAAATTTATTTTTAAAACCTCAAATTGGACATATCAAATAATGCCCCTAAAAAATATACCATAATAATAGCACTTAAATCCCCTACTTATCTCTTTCAAATATTTATTTATTTTAATTCGTAACTCTAGTTGCTAATAAGAGAATATCAAATGCACATCACCTAGTGCTTAATTACATACTATTCTTTGCTTAAAATCTCGTAATGTGTTGCTTAATTACACTTTGAGCTATTTATATATATATCGAATTGCTTATACTTGTCAAATTGCTTCATTATGCATATCGAATTGCTTATTCCTTTGCAATTGCTTATTTACAATTAAATATATTTATTTTGTATTATATGTACACATTTCAAATTACTTTTTTTTGTTGCTTATTTACACTCTTCACATTGCTTCATTCCACATGTCAAATTGCTTATCTTTGTGTATTTATAATTCTAATTTTCAATTGAATATTTGCAATGAAAATATTTTGCGTTATATGTTATGCATTTCGAGTTGCTTATTTTCTTATTTTGTATTTTGCTTATTTGCACTTCTTAAATTGCTTCATTACACATGTCGAATTGTTTATCTTTATGTATTTACATTTCTATTTTTTAATTGCGTACTTGCAGTTAATTTTTTTTTTATTATTATATGTCACACATTTCAAATAGCTTATTTTCTTGTTTTCGATTGCTTATTTACATGAAAAACATTACTTATATTTTGCATGTTTATTATGATCATCTTAAACTTCACAAAATAGAACTACAAATTGAATTATTAATACCGTACTTTAATTTGATATAAATTACATGAGAGATAAAATTATTTATATTAATGAAATAGGTGATAGATATACAATTCCCGTAATTTATGGAATTGACAGTTGCAAATGTATATTTACTTTTGTAGCCTTTGACTAATAAAAATAAATTATTTTAATGGGAAACACGTAATTAATTAGTACCATTGATTTTTAAAATTGGACGGTTAAGATTGATTCCTAGTTACTACCTAAAAATAAGGATCCTATTTGATCCATCACCTATATATATATATATATATATATATATATATATATATATATATATATATGGGTGAGATCCTGTACAAAATAGGATTATCGTAAAAAAAAAATGACGCATTCTATGCATATAATTATAATGCATGATGCACGTAATTATAATGCACAATGCATTATAATGCATTATCTATACAATCATAATGCATTTTAGTAAAATCATAATGCACCAGTTAATCTACATCGTAGATCACAGAGAATCCACACCTTAATTAGCACCCCCATTGGAGATCCCCTAAATAAGAACCCGGGTTCTTATATAAGATACTGGTTCTTAAGAAAAAGGGGGCCCACATTCCTTTTTATTTTTTTTCCTCTCTCTCTTATTTTCTCAAATAATTAAATTATTGGGACCCTTTAATTATGATAAGAACCTTTATTAAGAACCTTACCATTGTGATTTTTAATATGAATGAGATCTTGTCTATGTAGCACCTTTAAAAACCTTATTTGGGGTTCTAGCATTGAACATGCCCTAAGCCTATATTCCTTTATTTCAAAGAAGATCGAGCAGAGTTTTTCGTTAAATTAAAAGTCAATTTAAAATATAATTCCATGATGTATTTGAAAATTAAATAGTTTGAAAACCATTTCGTTTGTAATATAATATTTGATTTATTCTTTGATTTAACATTTATTTCTCTTGTGATTCATGTTCAATCAAACTAGGCTAAGTAGCCACGCCCAAGCTAGACAGTGAAATCACAACCTATAATTGGACATGCTTTTATGGCGACCAATGTCGTGAATCGCATGTTGAATGTTGGTGTTGTATAATTAACGAAAAATACCGTGAGTATTGTCATCTTGGTATTGAATCGGAGTGCAAAAAACATTGTAATCCCGAGGAGTATCCCGCCTACATGGACGGACTCTGATCGACTAACTAACCATACATAAATTATTTTTAAAAATACGGTTATTTGAATCGGTCGATTTGGTTTTGTTTTCAATATTCTTGATTTTCAAAGATATATAGATGCTTTGAAGCATCTATGTATTGTACATAAGAAACTAATGATGAACTTCCCATATTACCTCCCACAACCACTGAATCCGGCCAAATTTCATCTATTTTGACATGAAAAATGTGATATACGGGAAAGAAAAAAGATAAAAGAACAATCATTAAATTTTATTAATTCGTGTGTTTAAGCTAAAATTGCCTTATGAAAAAACAGAGGGGTATTAAGTAATTGAGATCGAATTGGAGTCTGACTATATTCACTAATATCATGGAGTATTAATTATAACTAACTAATACTATATTAATTAATTGAGAATCTGATTAGTTAACTGAAAGTTTAAGTGGGAAAATAGGATTGACACTATCCTACTTTAATATAATATATGGATACGTCATGTTTAATGTAATAATCAAATTTTAAATAAACTGAATTGTTAAAAGAAAAAGATTAAAATTTCAACTTTGAATTAAATTAAAAAATTTGATTAATGAGAGTCTATCACGTTTTCCGGCAATTTGTGGAACATGAATTTCATCATTAACATATGATTATATTTTATAAATTTTCTCTTTAAACGATTTTAACTTATTCACATCTACTCTATTTCAAATACAATATATTTCAATTTAAAATCTTCTATTACTCTTTAATTAAAATTAAAGATACATAATACTATAAAGTAGGGGAACAAATACGAAATACAGGGATAATATGATACCGGAACGAAAATAAGTCAATTCTTAAAAAATGAAAATACGATACGTCAAAAATACGTTTTGTATTTTTTATAATATATATTTTATATACATTATATATCCATAATTGATGCAGAAGTTATGCAAATAATATAAAATTTATAATAAATTTAAGAAAATATAGTATAGTAAAGACATATTAACAATTAATAAGTGGCATTTGAGGGAGAGTGATTGAGGTTAAGGACGTATTTTGTATTGGGGTCAACATATTTTTTATTGGGTCAAACGTATTTTTAAAATAAAAATTTTAATAAAAAACTCTAATTTAAAAATCGTCTTTGGAAACGTATTTCCAAGTATTCTAGTGTCGCCGTCTCCGAGACAAACGAGAGAGAAAATCTATATTCCCTATTTTGTTTTCAACCTTTAAATTGATATAATTACGTACGAAATTATTATTCAAAAATTAATTTTCAATTTTGGATTTCTTTTTATACTCCGTGTATATAGGAGTCGCAGTTCTCTTGTCTCTCTTCTTCACTGACGTGAAATACAATCTCTAACCGCTACCGGCGACAGTAATACCGCCATCACCCCTGTTTCGAATTCTCTGCACCCTCCATTCATCCTCTTTTAAACCCTAGTATCAAAACTATTTTAAAATTCGAATCTGTAATCCCAATTTTTTTCCCCTTTTCTCCGTTGAAGCCCTTACGCCGATCGGCAACCTCCCCGCCGCTTCGCTTTCTCAGAGCAGTGGCGGCTGCGACCTTGAAGCAAAGCCGCCCGTTCACCGCCTTCCGCGGTCACCCGAGCGATATTGCAGCAAACTCTCAGATTGCGCCGGCTGCCTCGCCGCCTCTGAAAACGCCATGCTGCAGAGTGGGACAATTCTGTTGTGAGGTAATTGTAGTGAATTCTTGCTCGGTGTTTCGCTTGTATGTGCTGAAAATGTTTGTACTCTGCTAAATGCAATAGCAGAAGACATGGCTCCCGTTTCGTGTATATTTCAGCTATCGAACTGCAAGTATTTTGATATCAGTGCTTACTTAGTCCCAAAATCTGATGCACCTATCCTTTTGATTGAAATGAGGTCATTTGCGATGTTTGTTTCTATTTATCGTACACTGTAAGTGGTGTGAGATATTTTCTAGATTAATTTATGGTACAATTCAACCAGAGTTAGAGTTGTGAATTGAGCTGCAAAACCGAAAAAGGTTCGAATTTTTTGTATTAGTGGCTATTATCTCTTTTGTTCTCAAGTCCGTTTATCTGCTGAACTGCCGGCTGTTTATTCTGACAATTTATAGTTATATGAATGCAAATATTACACATGACTCTATATGCTCCAGAAACTAACAGTATTTGGTAATTTGAGGCTCTCGAACTTGGGTTCACTAAAAACTATGTATATTAGTTATTCTGATAATTATGCTAATAGACATGACTGTGTGTTTCAGGAATTATTAGCATTTGGTGATTTGAAGTCCTCAAACAGTAATTTAATTGCAAAACATAAAGGATCCTCATATCTCTAAATAATGTAAGTTTCTCTCTCCCTGTTTTTTCCCCTCCATTTCAAATGGTGGAATATAAATTGTGACTCAGTATAGAATATTAAGATTTATGTACTTATTCAGACTGTTGCATTGTTGTTTATTGGGAATTAGACTTTTGTGATTTATGAAGCTGGGACTTTCTTGCTTTCATTTTTGGAATCACGTGAAAGTTGAGTACATTGTTTCCTTTCAAAAATCAGGGGAGTGATTGAACTAGGGCTTCGTTGTCCGCAAAATGTTAATGGAATCGCAGCTGATCCACAGCCTGATTGGAGTTTTGACAAGTTACTTTCGGAGCTAAACAATATAACTTTAGATTCTCCTTCACCTTTTACCAAAACAGAACCTAGGTATGCTTCCACTTTAAGATTTAGTTTTTATCTATTGTGTGATATTTTATGATGTACATAAATAGAGATTTGAGAGCTTCAAAGGAGAAACGAGGATTTATAATGCACGTATCAGATGATGAGACCAACTCTGGTGATAGTGATAGTGATGTGGAGGCTGACAAGTTACATATGGTGTCTGGCAGAAGATTTGTCTGTGATGACCTGTATATGAGGTTTGAGCTTTACTTTAGTTTCAGTTGAAGAATAAGTAATTTGCATAACTAGTAAATATTACACAATTATGTTGTGTGGAGATTCATTTTCATAAATCCTTATTAATATAAACTATTACAGTGGTAAATTAAAGCTTTACGAGATAGTTAATGCGCTCATGAATTGTTTTTTATTTCTTGAATTGGATCCTCTCTTGACCAGTGAACAGGGTTTCATATCTTGTGAGATCCTATATAACACAGTATTAATATGCTATTTTGCGTGTTATTTGCTGCTTAAATTATTAGAAGATAAAGATTAGCCTCAAGCAGCCATCTGTTGTGATCGGAGTTATGCTGCTCAATGCGATGAATTTTATTAATTTAGGTATTTATTAATTTAGGTTTTTATCACAATTGCTAGACTTTCAACTATGACATTTATGAACTATTCCCTACGTCTCTTCCTAAGTGACACCTTTTATATTCATATGTGAGGTATATAATAATAAAAGGGGCCACTTAGGAAGAGACAGAGGAAGTACAAGTTAGTGAGCCTATATCTGTGGATCTTTGTATTTGCTTCTCATCCAACAAAAAGTTGAACCATGTTCCTTAGTCACTAAATGGTTTGTTGTATGGTCTGCCTTTGCTGATTGAGGCTGACCTTCAGTGAGTGAGGCTTGTTTTATTTTTCTTGCAAATAAGAAGTGTATTTGAGCATGGTGATGCGAGCACTGATGCGGGCTGCTCTAGTGCACGAACGCGTCACGGGCCTACGGGGTGGTGGATGGGGTGTTTCGGGTTTAGATGTCTTAGCTATGGTTGCTATTTGGGAGGATAGATTTCAGGGAATAGGCTAGGGGAGTAAGAACCAGAATTCTGCAAACTCTGCACAGTGTTGACAGCAATGGAAAAGAAGGAATTTTTTATTGAGAACTCCTTAACTCCCTTAGGTTTACTTTTTATTGCTTCAAACTTGCATGCCTTCCCTTTATTCTACTAGGCCTTTATATAGGCTTTACAAAGCTGGTAGAAGATAAAAAAGAAACAAAAAAGGAAACCTAATCATTCCTAATATACGGTCAATGCAATTCCTAAAAATAACTCAATCTCCATGATTCATGATCCCTAAAGTCTGGCCTGTCAAATATTCTTTCCAGGATCTTTGATTTGATTAGCTTGATTTCTGGTATTTCTTTGATATTGATGTCCTATGAATGCATCAAGCACCTATTGTGCAAGAACGTGTCATGGGCCTTTGGATGGGTGGAAGGGAGGATTGGGAATGAGATGATTTAGCTGTGTTGTGAAAGAAAAACGGACTTAGAAATGTAAGTAGAAAAATCTGCAAATTTTGCTGATAAATATGTTGGAATTTTTTATAGAAAATATCCCCAGAACCCCCTTAGGCTATCCTCATTGCTTCAAACTTGCATGCCCTCCCTTTATTCCACTTAGCCAGGTTTTAGAAAGCTGGTAAATGATAGAAAGAATCAAGAAAAAGGCTTTATTAGAATTGAGTAAGCTGTTAGCACTCTACCTGTGCTGTCATTCGTTCTAAGAATTTCTGTTTCTACTCCAAATTTATTCCATATATTGTGTTTATCTTGTTAGTGATGATTCTGAAGATGGCATAGCACTTGGGATGCAATACAATCAAGTGATGGACAAATCTGGATTAGCTGAAGGTGTGATCCATGAGCTAACAAATGAACTTCGGATTAGTGTAACGGTACGTAGAAGAACTTTTAGAATTGTTGGTTGAAAGCTATTATGCTTAGCAACTTGATTTGGTTTTTGATACAATGATGGAATGTCACTATGACTTGAACGGGTTACTTATTCTGATTCATTAAAAGAATTCTGTTTACTTGATATATGAATATGATTCTTTAATTTGGAAACTGAACTCAAGCTGACTTAGTATGATTTAGAATTAATCAAGAGCCTTAGAGATAATCTCTGGTATTTTGACAGTTGAGTTTTGCGTTACATTTGGACCAATTGATGCACATTAAAAGGTTTCACCTCTGTTTAGAGTTACTATTATGAGTTGGACAATTAATTTCTGGGCTTATAGTGATTTAGCATTTTTTTATCAATTGGTTAGGCTTAGGCCTGGCCTTCTTGTTGCTCGTAAATTAGTATATTGTTGCCCTGATCACAGGAGGAAGTGAGATCCAAAATATCATCCCTGGAGACAGAGTTGGCCAATGAAAATGAGAAATTTGCCTCATTGTCAACAAAAATTGACAAATACAGAGAGTTACAGCAGGAGAGGGAGAGAAAATTGGACTTGCAGTATCAGCGCACACTGTAAGTTAATTTTCTCTCAATTGCTGATAAAATTGTTGGGGGTTCTTGTTGATTCCATACAGTTGCCATTTTTTTTTTGAATATCCGTTACCTTTCAGGATATTAAAAGTATTAATGCATATTGCTTTTACTTACTTCAATAACTAAAAATGAACGAGCTATGGATTATTCTTTCTTTATGCATACTTGCTTGTAGATGGAAAGATCACTTACTGGCTTCTAACTTCTAAGAGATAAAAATAGGTGATCACATGCCTTAGAAAGCTACTTGCATTGCGCAATTGCAAATTACCACATCAAAAGGTAGAGTGTTGGCTTGTTTTAAGAGAAGTCTAAGAATTTTCATTCCATACTTTCAGTGGCATAGACATCTCTTAGGATTTTGTAGTCAGATTTATATTAAGTTCAATTGATTATGAATGACTGCATTATTACTATTGTTTGGAAAACATATATTTTATTATGTATTTTGCATTAGCAATTTGCCATATTACATTATTTGGGAGGTGCAGCTGTCTCAGACTTTTCTTTGCATGAGAGGTTCCTGGAACTGCCTCCAGCTCTAGCATTTTTCTCAGACTTGGTGCCAGAGTGACAGTTCGTAAAAGGTTGAAGTATTATAAAGCACTGGTGTTCAAAAAAAAAAAAAAAACAATCTGTTCCTGGCAGACTCAGTTGTGATGGTTTTGTAGAATAGAACCTCACTGGATGGCCAAATGACCTGAAAAAAATAAAAAAAAAATTTGATAAGATGTCTATTCTTCATGAGGGCCTTAAAACAGTTGACTCAACTAATGGATTAGTTGAAAAGTTGAACCTGAGTGTTGTTGACTTCTCCCTTATTGAAGTGCAGAAGCCCTGGATAATCACCTGACAGCTGTACAGAGGGATCATGAGCACATATCCCAATTAGAAGAAAGAAGAATAAGGGATGATATGGCTCGTGCTGAGGCTAAAAGAAGGGAAAAGGCACTCCAGGAAGAAAAAGTTCGGCAAGAAAGGATCAGAGCAGAAGAGGAGGTATCTCTTCCTGCACATGTCGATTTATGATTATGGTTTTGCCACAGTATCACACTGATATCTTACATTCCACTCTTTACAAATTTACATTATGTGTTTTCAAGCTTTAACAGAGTTGTATTGCATATGATGCAGGCCAAACTAAAAGCTGAAATGGCTGAGCGGGCTAAAGCAGCAGCTCTAGAGGCTGAGAAAAAAGCTGCTGAAGAAGCTGCAGCCAAAAGTGCTTCTGATACTCTAAATACGGCTCATAACGCAGGCAAAGACTCCAAGGAAGCCCCT
Source organism: Thymus mandschuricus (assembly GCA_029379335.1). Lineage (NCBI taxonomy): Eukaryota > Viridiplantae > Streptophyta > Magnoliopsida > Lamiales > Lamiaceae > Thymus > Thymus mandschuricus. Next base: position 8,761,777 of record CM057083.1, read on the forward strand.
TGGCCCTCCGGTTCTATCATGGATGTCAAGAATGGTGTGCAATCATCAGGTTTCTGTTTAATTTTCTGCAAATAAATTAAATATGTCGCTGATTTGATTCTCATGTTGTATGACTTCTTTTCGGCAGTAAAAAACATAATTAGAGCGTCAAAAAATGCTCTTGAATTGGACAAAAGAAGGCAGCAAATTTACGAAGAATTATGTATGAAAAACAAGGCTCTAAAAGAGAATACTAATCAGGTAAATTTATCAAACTGCTGATTTAGTTTCAGACTACAACATTTAATATAAGTAGATAGCATACGTTATCAAATGTCAGAATTACTACTTGGTAAAAGGATAATGTAAACTGATGTGAGTACTGAATATATGACTTTTTTATAGGTTATAATTTTTATTTTTCCTCATTCATAATATTTATAATTACGATAAGGATTGGCCAATCTGTTGTTCTTCGCTTTAACTATTTAATTGGTAGGACTGGAATTATCTATTCATTAGAAAAGTAACAGATTTCTGATAGGGAAGTCTCTTCCCATGAGAGAAATGGGCATTTAGGGCAGGCTTTGCCTGTTAAAGGTTTTTTTCCCCCTCATATAGTTCAATGATGTTGATATTTGTTTTCCTGATATATTGTAATGATCCACCAAGAGATTAATCTTGAAACAATAGAGAAGAGCCTCACGGACTTACATCCCCCAACCTCACATAAATGAAATTGCAGCTCTCGTCACTGTGTCTAGGTTAACAATAGAGAATGGTCTCGATGACATGCATTCTGGCTTCACAGGGATGAAATCTCTCTTCTCATCAGTTTTAAGTCCAAGTTATCATAGCTGTTTCACTAAAGAATAGCTTCACCTTCTGTGAATGTGGGGTGCCAAAGCAAGAAACAGGGGTGCCACAAGCAGGCTAACCATGCTAAAATTCTCAGTACCTTTCCTATCATCATCCTCAAGTACCATTACTGATCAAGCTAGTACTTCCACTCTTCCAGTTAGTGCATTGACAACTCCTAGCTCATCCTTACCTGAAGAATCTTTGTCGTGTGCTAATTGTGCCCTCACTAGAGGTTGTGAGGATGCTTGCAGCCTCTTCAAGGATCCTGTGGCCCTGCTTGTTTAAGTAGAATATGGTAACTGCTGAGCCAGTAGGATTTTGACTTTAGTTATGGAGCCCTAGTCTCGAGTGTTGCTTTAATTATTTAGGAGGGTTAAATTAGAGTCACAAGACATTAGAAAAGTTATCTTTGAGTTGGCAAATTCTACTGGCCAGGAGGAGTTGTTACTTCTCTTTTCCACCTTACAGTTCAATTCAGTTTTTGCATTTTTATCTTCTTGATAAATCCTTCATTATATTAGTTTATTAAACATCTGCCCATCGTTGCCGTATGCAGGACTACCACAGCCGTGGACATACTATTGGTAGACTAATTAGAACTATCTCAGCTACCGCAGAAAATATCAGGTATACTGTCAGAACTTACCCAATTGTTCTTATTCAAGAATTCACCATGCTGATCTTTTTTTTATAATTTTTTTTTTTTAATAATTCAGAACAAGGGCAGAAGAATTAGTGAAGCTGATTAATACTCCAGAATTTCCACAATCAATCAGTATACAATTATTTGCAGAGAAGGTTTTGACCTACTAGAACCTGTTACTGTCAGCTTTATTTACTTGAAATTGTTACCCATGTATAGTGGTTACTATGGTATGTGGAGTTCATCCTGCTCATGCGAATCTGGTAGTTGATGTCCTTACATACCCAACTCATTGTTATTTCAGATTGTCTCCAATTGCACAAATCAAAGGAGCTCTAATGCCATATTTGCTGCTTGTCGTGTGGTGGTTTTTGTGGCGTCCAAGGTACCCAATAATCCTAGAATCTTTCTTCTATTTCTCTTGCTTATTTACTTGGTCATAGTAGTAAGAGGTGTAAGTGACTCCAGTTCACCAGAAGAGTCTTAATTTATCTCAGTTATCGGGATGGCTATTTGAGGTTCTAGTGTTGGGTTTCTGGGCTTTACAACTTTGAGAACTTTGAAATCTAGAAGCCCATAATAAATTTGATAGAGTTAAGATCGCGAAACAAAGAAGAAAACGGAATTGAAATAAAATAAAAACACCTCAAAGAGGTTCACAGGAAAACTCCTGCAGCCACAGCCGTTTAAAGCTGCAAAATCCTAACAATAATAATCCACGCCAACCCTAACTCATCAAGAAACTATTTAAACTAATAATTACTTGAGGCCTAAGAAAACTAAACTCTATCCTTAAATAAAAAAAGACTGCCAAACCTAATCCTAAATAATAATAACCTAAAATAATAATTAATAATATAATTCATAGATGCGTATCAATTGCCTCGCCCTCCAAACAGCCTTGTCCTCAAGGCTGAACTTCGGAACTTGGCTTGAAATCCTCCAAATTCAGCTCGTTGTAGACATGCCCTTCATCATCGTCACCAAGAATCATGACATTAAGGTGCTTTTTAGCGCATTTGTGCAATGGTCCATAGCGTTCCCCACAACGATAGCACAATCCTTTTGCCCGATATTCATTGGCTTCCTCCGGTGTGAGGTGGCGAACGTTGCGATTAGGGGGGTGGCCAGCAGAAGAAGAGTTGTTTGCAGGCTGTCCCTGTGACACGTTGTTTGCAGATTGTCCCGGTGACACGGTAGAAAGGTTTCCCTCAGATTTGTTGGTAGTGTTAACGCCATTGCCACCACTACTAAGAGAAGTGGCTGTAGATCTTAGTGGAAAACCATAGGTCAACTTGCTGTTTGTTGTGGGAGGTCGAGTGACACGGGCAACACGGCGTGCTGATCGTATTGCAGCAAACACATCTGATAACTCCGAGTCGGGTATAGAATCCCGAATTGATGGCTGCAATCCACCCAAAAACATACCTAAATGTTGCTCCGGAGGTAGCGTCGGCAACTGAGCAACTCGTGCCTCAAACAAGGCCAAGTAATCCTCGAAGGACCCTGTTTGTCGTGTAAGATGCATAGCCTCATATGCATTGATAGCAGAGCTATCACCGAAGCGAGCAATAAGCTCCGCCGAAAACTCTCTCCAAGAAATTGATTTGGCACGACGCAACACCCACTGTGCCCAAAACATAGCGTTGCCTGACATGGAGATGAGAGCCAACTGCACCTTCTGCTCTGCCGCCGTTTTATGCACCAAAAAATATTGTTCGGCCTGTGCTAGCCAAGCCAGAGGATCGGTGCCATCAAACGAGGGAAGATCCATACGGGGAATATTATAGACAGCAGCCGAGCCATCCAATGAGGGTTTGGTTCCCTCGATGGTAGCGGAATCCTCGGGTGATGATTTGCTTCCGCCGGTCATAGCAAACTAATCTGTGGCCTGTTGGATTGGAGAGAAACCGGCCATTCGATCAAGTTTTGCCATAATCTCGTCAAACTTGGCGGCATGTCCAGCTAGAGTGTTTTCCACCGCTCCTATCGAAACCTCCATCGCATCGACGACTTTGCAAACCTCCCCAACAGCTGTCTGCAAGTCCTTCGCAATCTTCTCTACCTCATCGAGACGCTTCTTTTCAGCCATGGATCTCGTCTCAGTCGTCTCGGAGTTTGGATCCGGCAGGTCGGACCAATTTGATAGAGTTAAGATTGCGAAACAAAGAAGAAAACGGAATTGAAATAAATAAAAAACACCTCAAAGAGGTTCACAGGAAAACTCCTGCAGCCACAGCCGTTTAAAGCTGCAAAATCCTAACAATAATAATCCACGCCAACCCTAACTCATCAAGAAACTATTTAAACTAATAATTACTTGAGGCCTAAGAAAACTAAACTCTATCCTTAAATAAAAAAAGACTGCCAAACCTAATCCTAAATAATAATAACCTAAAATAATAATTAATAATATAATTCATAGATGCGTATCAAAATTAACATGAAACAGCCCCATTGTTAAACCTAATTATGTAAGTGTAAACTAAACGTGAAAGGAGCAAAATATGCCTTGGGTTACCTTTTGTCTGTCCTATCCCTTTTGTGCCATGTCTGTAAAGAAAATTAATAATTTAGTTGAAGAGTTTGCCTTGTTTTGTGATGACAATTGTATAATACAAGCAACTAATCAAATATGGATAAAGTGGTTGTATGGGATTTTGCTAATAATTAGCATGTATTCTTGTAAAATTATATTAGGTTCAGAAGATATACTCAGCCATTATAATTTAAAGTTTGCCCCTTGTCTTTTGTGAAAACAGATCCCACTAGCCATGGATATTCTCATTGCTGAGCTGAACAAAGTTTGTATCTACACAGTTCCAAAGCACATAAGTTACTCAGAGGTGATTTTTCCAGCTTGAATCGGAACGATATCTCATATTCCTTATACATATGTTGCTGCTCTTGCTCCTTTCCATGTTTCGTTATTCGAACTCTATTTTGTTTTTAACTTATGTAGTAGTAATATATGTCATGCTTCAGACCTGCTAGACGTTATGAGTGGGTTCGTATGCTCTCTTGTTAGTAATTTCAGTTTGTGCTTCTTCATTATACTTTAGTGCATTAATATGTGAGTCTCTCTTTCTCCATTCAGGCAGCATTCAGAACCAAAGATGATTACTTCAAAGCAATTGGTTACAAGGAAGTAGATGGCAAGATTGAGGGCATCGATGACTATGCAGAGAGGTTGAGCTGTTATATGAAACTATATGGTGCTCTAGTGCAGGTTTGCATCTCCTACTATGCCGAGTTTTCTAGAATCAGAGCTCTGCGATTGACTGGAACATGCCATCGAATAATTTTAATTGCTGTCGTGTTCTGGCAGACTGAGGTTGGAGGCTTCCAGAACCTGCATGGACATAAGGAAGGTTGGGCATGGCTTGCCAGATTCTTGAATACTCTCCCAGCAAATCTATTCACTGCAACTGCGCTTGATTCGTTTCTCGGGGTAAGATAACAATGAACATATCTTCTATAGCTGGAAAATCATAATTGTCTACCTGTCTTAACAAAATATAGCAATTCTGTTGCCCAGATGGCTGGATACGCAATGTACTGTCGGTACAAAAACCAATTCGAGAAGCTACTGAGCGTCATTTCTCGCGATTTTCTCAATGCATTACAAGAAGGTGGTAGAGCAACAAGGAGCGCCAAGGTCAGTAAGGTCAAGATGTCGATCCAAAATTATATCGAGTCGAAACAGTACAAGAAAGAACCTGAAGGATTGCAATTGAGAAGCCATCTAGACTCGCATTATTTTGTTTAATGTTGGTTTGCTTGTAGAGCATAACTTATATGCAATTTTTCTGTATACACTGTTGTAACCATGTAGAGTTATGTGCGGTGATGAGGGATTCATGTTGTCCCCAGAAAAATAGTATCTCGAGGCGAAATACAATTTTAGCCAAAAAATTTATGACATTGGAGTATAGTGTATTTTACCCAGAATATAGAGACATTTTTTTCTTTTTTGCCAGTTCACAAAAATTGCGATGCTTCCATTTTGGGATATACTATGTTACACGTACTCTTTTCACATTTATTGACTATAAATTCATCATGGCCACGGTGTGAGTAATGTCGCAATGTCGACGGTGGATACGTTTAATATGCTCACGGATAAACATGACAATCATATTAACAAACAAAATAATTGAAATATATACCCTAGCCCCTAATAAACATATTGCAAATGTGCACTATCACATCAGTGGTAGACAACCAGGTGATTTAGCGTACCTAGCCGCCAGGCTCCTCTCTTTAATGAATGAGCCGGGGTTGATCTCTTCTGGGAGCAAATTTGGGAGATATAAGGTGGCTTGAAGATTTTGGGAGATATAAGATGTTTTCGAGTTACTAGGAGCTTGGTGTACTAACAACTAACATTTACTCGATTAAAAAAAATCACATCAGTAATAGACACATTAAGCGTACTCACGGTGGGCATGGGAGCGTTTCTCACAATGGACGGGGCAAATGTTTCTGCTACACATGAATGGTCAGTTCTACATCATAAAAACACCTACCAATTTTTTGTACTAAAGTTTTTGGTGGAGCCACTTGCCTCTATTTTTAGGGATGGATGGAGTAACTTTGTAGCTCGAGCATCAAATTTTCCATTTGTTACTTCATCTAGAACTATAGTAACATGATTAATCAGTGTTGAACCGTTGATGATGTTTATCATAGCATAAAGGGTTCTCTTGTACAAAATGTGCTATGAATATATTCTAGGTATACTTTTAAAGGGTAATTTAAGGGCCATAATGTAATATTATGTGTCACACTACTCCCTCTTACTCATTTTATCGACGTTTGATTATTTTTATATTAAGTTTTTTAAATATATATATATATATATATATATATATATATATATATATATATATGGAGTGGTTCTGGTGAAAACTAAATATTTCGTGCAAACTGCAAACCATGCATTTTATGCATAACATGTTGCATAAAATAAAATATTATTTAATGCATTTTTATTAATTAAAATATATATATATATATTTTATGCAACATGTTATGCATAAAAATGCATCACGCTATGCATAAAAATGCATGATTTGCAGTTTGCACAAATTATTTAGTTATCATATGATCCACTACCTATATATATATATATTAAGTTTTCTATACAAAATTGCCCTTATTAATCATCCACGTCATTAATTAGTAGCCCAAAGCCCCAATTTTTTTACTTTTCTTCTACTTCGATAGACCTATTTTGCATCCCAAAATTTCTTCTTCTTCTTTTAATTTTATTCCAAGCAGCGATTATTAAATCCACTCGGCTCATACCATTAAACACTTCTACCTTAATTTCGATGACAATAAGAAATGTAATAACTTAAAAAGGTCTCGAGGGAGTATATTTAAATTGCAAAACTATAAATTATCACAATTTTCTTGTTTAATTTGAATTTTTACAATTTTTATATCAAATTAAAGGTGTTCTTAAGCTCTTTTATTTAAAACCAATCATCTATAAGTTTTATAAATACATGATGCTCAATTTTGGAAAAAAAAAAAAATCTACATTAAAATGTTAAACAATAAACTTTTATCTTAAAATAAGTTCTCCTAAAATATTACTCCCTTAGTCTTATTCATAAAAAGATATAAACTATTTTCGTATGTCTCATTCATATAGGGATATTACCTTAGTAGTAATAAAATTTTAACCATTTAAAACTCATTCAAACTACTTTATCCATTACTATTACTCTTGTCTCACCGTGGTCATTATTAACGTGTTCATGGATAACATGACATGCTACTAATGAATAAAATACTTAAATATATACTTTATCATATCTAAAAAAAAATAACGGTGGACACATTAAGAATATTCACGATTGGCATAAGAGCGTTTCTGCTAAACTCAAAGACTGAATTAAGATTATGAAAACTTAATTCTTTAATAGAAAATTGTTGGAGTCAATATATCCATTTAACTGCTACCTAACAATATAGGTAAGAGAGAAGGAAAGAGTGTTTATTTATTTATTTATTATTTTTGAATCCAAAAATAAAGATTTTATTGATACATATTCAAAAGTACAAGCAGTACTCTGTCATACAGAAACAGCAGCTATTCCGGCCAAAGATCTACGAGGCTTTGATTATTCCAAGTCCTATGACTCATTTTTTCCTCGACGAATCCTCTCACGACACGCCAACTCCAGAACGGACGCTATATTTCTTCTAAGGCTCTCTTAAAATCCCAAGTTTAGTTTTTCCTACAATCCATCGTCATTTCTCCACTTTCATAGTATCCAAATTAAACATATCCTCAGCCAGAGGCGGAGCCACGTTTATTTCAAAAAATGAAGGGTGTTTTAGTAATTTTACAGATAAATAATTAAAAATTATTAATATTCTTAATATTTCCCCAAAATTTCCCCATTTATTAGATTTTTAAGAACAAACTGCGTCATTTGCAATCTCCCAAATTCTATTTTCATTTTAGTTCATTGTGACTGCCATCCCCCTCCCGTTCTCGGCCATCTTTCTCATGTATAAAATGTCATCGACGACATAGCCTCTCTAAATCCTATCTCTCCCTCTCTCTCTCACACACACGCATACTATTTTTGTCTCTCACTAGATTTTATGTCTATCTCTCCCTCCATTGATAGAAACATTGGTTTTATTAACTAGTGATAGTGAAGACAACCCCATTCTCACCGGTTCATCCTCTTTTCGACATTTTTACGTTGACACTAATGTGACCCCCTGCGTCGGAAGTCTGGCTCGCCCCTGTCCTCAGCCTCTCCAATCTCTTTCTCCACCTTTTCCCTCTCATCGCTCTGGAAAAGCTCAGTAGATGTTCTTCAATCGAATTTGGTGCTATCCATATCACCCCAATCCAACGTGATTGCCTTGTTTTAAAGCCGACTAGCCTCTCTACATTCGAGCAAGACATGTGCCGCCGTTTCCATCACTACACTGCATCCACCGCACCTACTTTCGTCCTCTCCCAATTCAATTCTTTTGCCCACATTGTCTTTCGTCGGTAGCCGATTCCAAACTAAGGCACTTCAACATCCTCCGTAGCTCCATCTGCCGAGCCAAAGAAGCTAGTCGCTTCATCCTCCGCCGCTCTAGCGAGCGTTGCGTTGAGCGAGTCAATTCCCATGGAAGAGACTCGAGAAGCGACTCCTTCTCACGAACTTCAGAGCGGCGCCATCGTTCAAATTGATGAAGCAGTACCTATCCAGAGTGTGCCAGCTCAAGAGAAGGCTTCTCAATCCTCCAAGCGAAGCTCTCGCTCAATTGAAAAGTCAGAGCCTTCAAAGCGTCAGAAGGTGAAGGAGACCCTCGATGTGAGAGCGAGTAAGGCAGAAATGAAGAAGAAGAAGAAGAAGAAGAAGAAGAAAAGAGAGAGGATGCCAAGAAGAGAGAGGCAGAAGCTGAAGCTGCCAGAAAAGCCAAGCTAGAGCTACTCAAGGAACAAACCAACACCTTGGTTGATGATAACATCCAAATCCAACTATGCTTGATGAGGAGGGTTATGTTCCTGTTACTATTGAAGAGATCGAGACATGTGAGTTGTAGGCTAGAATCCAAGCGTGCAAGGAGTCTATTACCTATATTGAAGGTCTCAAAGGCTATTCAAAGGAAGATCGTTAGGAATTGTTAAGGATTCACTTGTTAAAGGGGAACCTCATTGGGACACTTAATAAAATTTATTTAATATATTTTTGATTCGATCCCAAAACCCTCTCTGTAAATCTTATTCTCAAGCGACCTTTATTTAATTAAAATTATAGGATAGCATTTTTCGAGCTTATAATGTTAGGAAAACTCAGTTTATTTTAGTCGCTTTAGGTCGAGCTTGCAGGTTTCCAGTGAAGCGAGAAGGTCACTCGTTTGAGTGTGCTTTAAAGTTGAAGCGAGTCCTCTCGGTAAAACTGAAGCGAGAAGACCCAGACTTGGCAAAGCTTCAAAGCGAAGCGACTCCTCTGCCAAACGAGAAAGCGACAGCTCAACTACCATCCTTGTTCGAACTTAAATTTGAACTCAGTTAAGTGAAGATCAGCCGCCATTAATGCAGATCTCCACATGGCTCTCAAGGATTAGATGAGGAAGTTGACTCCAAGACAAGACAACGGTAGGCGGCAACTACAATACTGTCGGAGCTTAGTTACTGTTAAGCTTGGAAGAAAGCTATTTCCGGAAAGAAGACAAACTGCCCTCCGAAAAGCTGCAGGTCAAGCCGCCGTATTGTCTAGCATGGAGAGACAAAGCCACCTACCAGCAACGACTTCAAACTCGTCTCTACCACTATAAAAGGAGCTCAGCAGAAACATGAACACTCCAACGCTTCTCCAGATTTTCCAGCGCTCAGAACTGCAAGTTCTCGCGATTTCAAAGCTTTTCTTTCACGAGTTCTTCAAGAAGTGTTCTAAGCTTCAGTTTCATCGAAGTTTGAGTTTCTGCAACCTTGCTCCACTCTAGATCTTAGGCTCACATACATATCCAAAGCCTAGATTAGAAGAAGAATCATAGTAAAGGATTCTTCTAGTTAGTGTGTGTGTTACACAAATCCTACTCAAAACCCTTGTCTTGTGTCGCCAAGTGTGTATTGTTGAGTTAGTGTTGTGTTATTGAGTTGTAAACAGATCCAAGTCTTCGCTCTCATTGATTGAAAAAGGCTCGATCAAAGGTTGTAGTTTGTGACGATCCAAACTTGCACTTTCCTCGATAGTGTGAAGCTCGATCTTGTGTTAGGTTTCCAGAGAACCCGTCGGAATCTCTGTGAATTCTTGAGTGAAGAGAATTCGTTCCCGGAGTTGGAACAAAGTGGACGTAGGAGTTTTAATCTCCGAACCACTATAAATCTCTGCGTAGTATCTCTCTCTCCCTTACTCTTTTCATTTAAGTTTTACTCGCTTTGATTATATCATCTTGCACAAGCACGTAAACAAACTTAACTTGAGATTTTCAACTACTTAGGAAAGACATAGCTCACTAAATTCCACATTCGTGTAAGTATACACTTGAAGCCCTCCTTCTTAGGGCGGTGCAGCCTAGTACAATTTTCCTTTACTATTTAGCACCTTATAGGCCTCCCTCACCAAATAAGAACCACCCCTCTCCTTGCCCCAACTCCACCTATTTGCTGCTCCTACCATATGAGAGAAAATTTGCCAAGAAAATCACAGAAGTTCAGCCTCCCTCGTCCGTTCTCTCACCAGGAGATCTCTCCTCCATTCGAAGCTCCACACCCAGTTTTCATCAATCCAACTCCCCATGTCCTTAACCGTCCTTCCTTCCGGGAGCTTACTACTCTTATAAGTTTATGAGCTTACTACTCTTATAAAAAAACCCGGAGATGCACAACAAGATTTTCAATATAGAATGTATTGCAGAGTAACTTACACATGAAATAAACAAAATAATTATACCAGAATTTAACTATACTATCTTAGAACCACTAATGCAAGCCCAATCATCCACCATTGTTATATTGATGTCTTCCAGTAACTGAGAATACCGTTCCATCACAACGGGGACCTAATTCAAGGAGAAGAAATCTATCAAATAATATTCGACCAACTCTCACAAAAACCATTAGAAACATTCGACAATACTCCTTTACCTGCTCAGATATAATGCCGGAGACAGCAATGGTGGCACCAGGCTTCCCATAAGAGACAATGTGCTCTGCCAGATCCAACAGAGGATGCAACAGTATATTAGCAATAATCACGTCGTACTTAGCTTTGTCAGCAATGATCTTTGAGCAGTATAAATTTGGCTGGTTTTCGAGCTGAGCATCAATCTTGCTCGGAACAAGACTTAGCTGCAATTTCTCGGGTCCTATGTTGTTCAAGGCTGCGTTGTGACGTGCTGATGTGATTGCTTGCACCTCTATGTCGAATCCGACTGAAACATCTGCTCCAAACTAGATAAAACAAAGACCACAAAAAAATATGCATCTTTCAATGAAATATCGGTTTTTTCTAAGTTGGGCATACAGGGGCTCCAAGCCTCCAAAACATCAAGATTTAATTCTGAAATGGAATGGATATAATTTTACTCAAGTACCTTAAGTGCCGCTATGGCAAGAACACCAGATCCTGTACCATAATCAAGGAAGTATTCTCCACCCTTTATTACTTGACGCAGCAGCAGTAGACATAACTTTGTTGTAGGATGTTCCCCAGTTCCAAATGCCAAACCTGGATTCAAAATAATATTTGTCGCTCCAACATCCTGTTCGTCCAATTGGCATGATTGCAAGAATTTTAAGATCAATACTCGTGGAAGTTAAGCACATGTGAAATTTGGAATCTCACTGGGGGGCTTCTCCATTCAGGTACAATCCAAAGGCCCTTTGTAATTTCCACGGGATGAAAAGATTCCTGGAATTCCAACGAAAAACAACCCAAGAATTTTTATCAAAGTAACTAAAACGGTAAACTAATTGGACAAAAATGCAAGACTAGAATGAGTCTCTATCTCTCTTACACAATATTCCCCCATGATTGTACAATTTGGCAATCGCCTCCAAGATAAGACTCAACGAATTTGAATTGCACGAACAATCTTTGATAATAGTTTACGCATAAGCTCAGGATGGTTGTACCACAAGTGTACACAAATAATCACACCAAGGTCGATGTTTCAACTAGAAGATAACTGAATCCAGGAATACAACTCAAAACTCTTTTTTTTTTGTATCAGGAGACTCTTAAGACGCATGAGTTTCTTATATAACCTTACATGTCAGATTTATTGTCTAAAAGAGGTGTGGTTTAATCGCCAAACACAGGGGAAATATATAGCTGCTGGTGCCAATTTACATGCCTTTGATTGAGTGGGGTTCATTTGGCCATTCAGATTTTGCCCACTCGATCGTGACTGGGAGAGATACAAACAGCCAGCCACGTTATCGAGCTGCCTTACAACGTACAAAACCATCACCACCATGGACCTATGAACTATCACCAACATATATGGTTCACTTTGTTAAAAGTTACTCAGCTCACAATGCCTACGTGCTAAGTGCACCCCTTAAGCAGCCAACACAAAAGACTCATGTGACATGTAGAGTGTGCACTTCGCGTTAAAGTCTATCAAAAATTGCTTTAGGATGCACCATGATGCATCAAATTAAAATTTCTTCATTGTGGAGTGAAAAGAGAAATTGAGTGATTGAACACCTTGATATTCCAACTTAGGTTATTAGTTTTCATATCCACCGTACTCATCTCTGTGTTTGAAGTTTTCAGCTTTGTACATTAATTACTCATTCATTTGACGAGAATATATAAATACATGAAGTATCTTGGCTGCTTGAAAAGTAGATTCCAGATGCTCGATTTATTTCCATTAAATCCTTATGTAAACAAACAAAATATATATGGTTCACTGAGCACATTCTGAAGATTCTACTAGCAGCGAAAGATTATTTGAAGCTAAAGATATAAACTTTTAACCCATAGAATTCAAACACAGAAGTAAATTTATCTGTTGCTTTCCAAAAGAATATAACAACTCCATAATTACCTGAGTTTGTTTGATCCAATCAATGTGATCTTGCTTTTTAACTTTGTAATCAGGTACCTCTTTCAATCCAACCGAGTTTGCAGCTCGTGAAATGCACTCTTCAACATCCTGGTCTACATCAAATGTTGAACCGATCCATACCTGTGAAATCAAATAAACATAATTTGGCTACCAAAATAGAGCGAGACACAGTGTTCCACAGCAAGTTATGGGTAACTGAGAATCGAGTCACATTGTTCCAAAAATAAGCATTTAAACATTACCAATTTCCACATTTTTCCCTTAGCAACATCGTAATAGAACTTTATGCAGGATAAAGAAGGTCACGTACAAATTTAGAAACTAAAATTCCAAAATGCTATCTCAATCGGTAAAGTAATGCAAGGGTTATGTGATACCTCCTCATCCGAATCGCGGCCGTCTTGTTCGTCAATGGTGGTCGAATTCGCTCCAAAGCACATAAGAGACTCTGACAGCGCGTCCTAACATATGGAAAAAAGAAAAAGAAAAAAATTCGAAAAAACACACAGACACGTGCTAATTGAGAAAGAAGAACAAAAAAAGAATGTCGAACAGAAAGTTTTGTCGGGCAGCAAATGTGAACAGAAAGGTAAGGCGACGTGTAATTTGCGCCTTCGTCAAGTGGAGGTGTATTGGCAACGGCGGTGAAGAGCCTCGACAGCTGCCTTGCTTCGACAGGGGAGAAGAGCGAGAAGCGGCTGTGTGGAGGACGGCGATGAATCCGGCGGTGGAAGGAGAACAAGGTGGAGGCGCGATTGTAGTCAAGGTGTTTGAAGAAATGACTGCGCAAAGAAGAGAGTGCAAGCGACATTGAAGGGGTGTTTTTTCGGTTCTTCGTGAGAGAGAGGAGGACACTAGTGACTAGTGAGAAAGGATTTGGCGGGTTGCAGGTAAATAATTATAAAAGAAAAGGAAAAAATAATTACGTATTCGAATATTTAAATCAAATACTGTAGCATTATTGGAAAACCTTACTTCCTCCATCTCATATAAGTAGTCCCATTTTAAAGTGGCACAATAGTTAATGAGGAAGGTAATATGTGGATGTAATTGATTCTGAGGAGGAAGAGTTAATTGTAGTCACATATTCTTTACCATTTTAGGAAATGAGACTAATAGATGAGATAGATAAAAATGGCAAATGAGACTACTTATATGAGATGGAGGTACTATCAAATTCTGCCCGTCTCACCGCTAACCCAACCGTGATATAGTTAGGGAAAATTATCTTAAACATTAAAACATATACCTTAGAATAATTTTTGAAAAAACAATTGTCATGAATTAAAGAAATTGAAGCATTATTCGAAATACTCATTTTAATTTAGTAAAAATAAATTATACCAAAAAAAAGTAACTCAATAAATTATTCCAACTTTTTATTTTTTTTGATAAAATTACCTTTCTGACATTGATTTTAGTTGGAACAATATGTTCCAATTGCTCCCACTTTTTCTTGGAACAATTGGAACAAGTAATAAATTGTTTCAATGGTTCCAACTCTTCGTTATAATTATTGGAACAATTTAGATAAAGATGGGGAGGAGATATATTGGTCTTTCGATTACAAAAATAAGTGTAATTTTGTCCAAAACTTTTTAAAAAATGGATATAATTTTATGAAGTTATTTTTTGGGTATAATTTTCTACTATTTACTAAGTATTTCGACCTATCATGAGTAAAAAAATTGACCATGAATAAAATTTATGCACATGCACAATGAATAGGAAAATATTTCTCTATGTATATATGTGTATTTTCATTGTACATGTTAGGAAAGATGATCTTAGATAGTATTCAATATAATAAGATTTCGATCATTTAATCAAAATATATATAATAGCAATGCGAATTCGGAGCACCACGTTCATTCACATGTCTACGTGGCGCTTCCTATGCTCTCCGTTCATAATCATCTAAAAATTTAATTTATTATTGATAAAATATTATTCAAAATATTATGATTGCGTTCTCTTTGATACGAAAGAAAATGAGAGAAAAGATACTTTATATCCCACACCTTTTCTCACATTTTCTCACCTTTTATTAATGATGGGAAATTAACTCCTTGAAGTGGAGAAAATATTTACAACACCAAATTTGAGAGATAATATTTTCTCTCCATTGTAGTGCAAACGGAGGGGAAAAAATTGAAAATGTGAGAAAATATGAGAAAAGGGGTGAAATTTATAAGGTGATTTTCTCTTTTATCTCATTTTCTTTCGCATCAAAGAGAACGCAACCTATATGTATAGAAGATAGAAGATGGACATAAAAGTTTAATAATATTTTAATTTACGTTAAAGTTAAATCTAATAATTAGTTTAAAGCTACATGCATGCGTTAGGTATCTATTAGTCTTTATAATAAAATAATTCATATACTATGTATAATAATCTTTACAATACTATTATTCTATATAATTACAATTAATAATTCGTATATTATGTTCTCCGTTCCTATTTATCTAACAATATAACTATTTGAGACCCCTTTTGACATTTTCGTTTTATTAAAATAAACAACGGATGACTTGACTTATTTTAATATTCTTCTTTTATATTTAATTACAATATACAATGGTAGTGGTATTCAAAAGAACCGGAACCGGCGGTTCGGAACCGAAAAATGAACCAGTGGAACCGTCGGTTCAGTTAAGGTTCCTAAGGCTTGGAACCGTAACCGGCGGTTCGGTTCCGGTTCCGGTTCCAAATTTTGGAGCCGCCCAATTTGTATAAATTTTATTAATTTTATTATTTTCTTAAATATGATTTCTAAACAAATATAACATTATTTGTTAAATTTCATAAATAATAACTAAATATATATAAAATTTGGACTTTTTTCAATTATATAGGTGCTACTCTCAAACACCCATTTGTTATTTTTTTCATTGTGAGATATGCTTATTTCTTTTATAAGAGTATTACACTTCTCAAGTTTCTTATTTTTTCGATGTGAGATATCTAACAAATCTCAAACTATGAGAAGAATAGTACTCCCTCCGTCCCACTTCACTTGTCCTCAATACTATTTTCGTCCGTCCCACTTCACTTGTCTTCTTTCCTTAAAAGGCAAAAATTAACCCTTACTTTTTGATGTGGACCCCTTACTTTTTCAATTTAACACTACGTATAAAATCCCGTGCCGAAAAGAAAGAGGACAAGTGAACTGGGACGGAGGGAGTACATATCACTATCCCACATTGAAAATGTCACATCCCAGTTCCCGAGGGAAGGCACGTGTGCCAGGACGTGGCAAGGGGTTGGAAATAAGAAGCGGAGATAGAAAGAGGCCTAGTATCTTGGGATAATTAACCTTATTATTAAGGAGTTAATATGGGATCGAGACGTGCATAGCACAAACTACGGGGTAGGTAATGAAGGAACCGGATCGGTGAAGATCGATTCGTCCCCGAGGATCTATTTCGGTTTATCTAAGTTATCGAATAACCCTATCATGCTCCTATGAATTAAATGCGGAATCATCGGGTGTTCAGATCGATTTACCTTAGGATTGAAGAGAACTCGCGAATAGATCTTCTGATTTGTATCCCTGCTCGATTCTGACATTGGATGGACAACGAACTTCAGAATCAGCCACGGAAAGGGATTTGCGGTTGTATTGCTCAACACCGGCGCCGCCCGTCTCTCTCTCAAACCCTAGCCTCCTTTTTCTCGTGGAATATTTAGAGTGCACTCGTAAATTCCAAAAACTTAGGTCAAACGAGACCTTGAGGCGGTATTTATAGGAGAGACCAAGAGAGACTTGGGCTTAAGTTGCAGGCCAGGCCTGCAACTAATGGACTTGGAGTCTATGAGCAGAACTGGCGCCCCAGACTTGGCCCAGTTACATGACGGCCCACTTATTCCTTATACTGTGGCCTATTGAACTTTTTGGGCCAGATCAGGGATCTACTAGCTGGTAAAACCGAGGCCTCCCAATGGCTAAATTCAAGAAAACCTAATTATATAAGGAAACAAAATCCTGGACGCGGACATCTGGCCGATCGGCCAGATTTGTTAAGGACTTGGCCGATCGTCCAGATCAGGCACTGGACGATTGCGCGCGACTCTCTTGTTTCGGCCGTATCTTCCTCATCCGAACTCCAAATTGACCTCCGTTTCGCCTATGTGCTCCTATCGAACCCCTCTTCGATATAATGCTTTCATTACATCCAAAATGAATCTTCAATAAAATTATGAGAGGTTAGAACTCGAGACCAATGATTGCTCAACAACCTTTCTTCTCATTTTCTTCTCATTTCCGCCCTTTCATCCTACAAGTACCAAAAACTCCAAACAACCAATTCATAACCAAAGACACACGAAAAGACACAAAAACACAACGAAAACGGACACGAAAACATGACGAAAAACCTAATATCTAGACACCAATCAAAATCCCCCACACTTAGACCTTTGCTTGTCCTCAAGCAATATAATCACACAACTTAGACTCAACTCAAACAATTCAAATCATAGAACATTTAATCACCGGAGTTGACAAACAACGAACGAAATCACTTTAATCCCAAGTTACGAACAATCATCATCAACGAACTATGCGGCTTATAAATCAATCCAAGTAAGAGGAAAAGCAATGATACACACATCTCACAAATATCTAGAATCACTACAACTTAGACGTCTAGCCTACTTCCCCTTTTATTCAACACATAAACATCTCTCTCTTTTTTTTTTAACAAATAAGTGAACGTTTTTGGCACATAATTCACTAGGTTTAATCATCGATGGGTCACATCGAGCCTCCTAGTGCGGTTTCCTGTACTCATTGTCAAGAGGAGTAGAATGCCTACGAACACTTTATTCTAACATACACGAGTATCATCTAGGACATAATTCATGAAATTTAATCATTCAAGGGTTTCTCGAAGCCTTTTCATGTGGTTTCCCATGCTCATTACTCTAGTATTTTCATACGTTACAAGTAAGAGGAGCAGAATCCTATCAACTCTTTTATTCAAATAAACACAACTCTTTTTTTTTTTTTTTTTTTTTTTATTTATTATTAAGGGGAAAGTAAACTAGCAATCCAAAGTCGCAACAATCTAAATTTATCACTCAACAAAAAATCATTAATCATTTTCCTCAAAACTAAAATCAATTCATGCCCCACAATTCATCGAATCATAATATATCACAACTCAAGATTAAACCAATTTAACTCATGCTCAAATCAATTCCAACAACTAAATACTCCATCATCAAATCATTCGAATCAATCCTAAGTCACATGCTTATAAACTCAATTTCAAACAAATTCCTAAGTGGGGAAATAAACACGACTCAATCACATACTAGACTCCAAAGTTTCAAAGTCCCCCCCCCCCCCCCCCCCCCCCCCCCCCACACACACACACACTTAAAATCAAGCAATGTCCCCATTGCGAGAAAATAAAAAGGAAAGGGATAGAAGAAACTTATCGTATTACGACAACCACATACTTAAAATCTCGAAAGACTCCAAGTAGTACCTACAAAACAAACACGAAACACAATACCAAAGCATAAAATAGAACAAAATAAAGAAAAAGAAGTAAAAGACGCAAACAAAAATAAAAAGACACAAGACATAGCTATGGATCGAATGGACCTCGGAAACGTGGGTCTTGCCAACGGGGATCATTAGGATCACGAAGTTACGGAGTAGAAGTGGATCCAACCGAGAGGTCGAAAACGGGTTTGGACGATCATCCAGAATTCCCAAGGAGTTTGGACGATCGGCCAAATAATAGGCTGGAAGAGTCATGAACGCACGGATTTGGACGATCGTCCAGAATTCACTAGGAATCTGGCCGATCGGCCAAATGAGAAGCTGAGTGCCCGACGCCAATTCCTGCAAAAACACTAAAACTAACACGAAAAATCAAATATTAACAAGAAATACTAAAAATAAAGTCCTAATTTTTTTATTTTTATTTTTTTATTATTATTTTTTTACGTGGGTTGCCTCCCACCAAGCGCTCGTTTATCGTCATTAGCTTGACGCACGATGTGATCAACCAAAACCCGTAGCACCAGGCGACGTGTTGATGCTATTTACGACACATCCACATTTCTTTTTCGAAAAATCTCGACGAACGTGGTCATCATCACATCTTGACTCCCCCACACTTAGTTCGAACTCCTCCTCAAACATTTTCGAGTTAAACTCTGCAAGAAAAGATGTTTCACAATTGGTGAGGTTAGAAAGAAAAGAGTTAATGACAACTTCCTCATTCGATGCATGATTCGAGTTTTCCTCTTCAACTTCTTCAACTTCCTCCAAATTTCGTAAAAATTGCTCGATTATGTCCTCCTCCTCATCCACACAACTAAAGAATTCATCATCTTCAATGGACTCTTCATCTTCAATGAATTCTTCAAGAGCGGCTACCCTATTAGAAATCTCACAAACATTTTCCTCAACACAAGGGTTATCAAGCTTAACAAAAGAGCATGAATGAAAAGATGAAGTAGGAATAGAAGGTGAGTTCCCAAATACTGAAAATGTTACCTAACCTCCTTCACCGGCCATGCTCAATGTGGTACCTACATCAATCCGAGCTCGAGTAGTGGCCATGAATGGTCGTCCCAACAAGAGAAGATGTCCGGTTGCACTCTTGGCTCCTTTGCCTTCATGGAGCACAACAAAATTGGTAACGACTCGAATCCCACCAACGAGGATAGTCACATCTTCCACAACTCCCAATGGACTGCTCACGGTGTCGTCCGCTAGCTCAATGCGAATGTCGGTGGCTTGAAGGACTCTTGAGTTCATCTTCTCGAAAATAGAGTAAGGCATTAAATTCACCGCAGCTCCTAAATCCATCAACCCCGAGACGGTCTCTCCGCTATCCAAAATAATATTCAAGTCGAAACCTCCCGGATCCCCTCTTTTAGGAAATGAGTTGATAGGCTCGGGATCCTTTGTCTCCTTCCTCACAATACTCCGAATAGGCGGAACATAAGGGTTGAGCGTCTTGTGAAGAGGTTGGATTTCCTTCTCGGGCTCCTCGGACTCCGTGTGCTGTTCGTCGGATTTGGCCGATCGGCCAGATTCTGGGTGACCTGGCCGATCGTCCAAATTGGATACTGGGTTGATGCGCGAGTTGAGGGATCTGGCCGATCGGCCAGATTCTGGACGGTCGTCCAGATTCCTTCCTGGACGAGGTTGGCCGAAGGTTGTTGCCGGTGTTCTCGGGCCGTTCCATCGAGGGCTCGGGCCCCATATATCTCCCATGCGCCCTTGAGGATCGGAACTCCATCGCGTTGTAACACCGAGATTGCATGGGCTTGATGAGGCGGAAAAGGGGGAACATATGGAGGGTATGGTGCTTGTACCTCTTGAGCTTGTTGTGGTTGAATCCCTTGGCTAGGAATCCTCCCCGGTTGTTGCATCAAGTGCATGGAACCTGAAATTTGGCCAATGGACGTCTCGACCCTCTTGATGGTAGCATCTTGAGCCTTTCGAGCCAATTTAGCCTCATGAAGGAATGTAGAAAGACTCTCATCGACGGGGGGCTTTTGAGGCGGTCCTTGGGGATGAGAAGTAGGGTGTGGTGGTGGTGGTGTATGAGTAGGTTGAGGAGGGTAGTATGGAGGTGGTGGATAATATGGATTGGGAGGATATTGTGGAGGTGGATAATATGGTGGTGGAGAGGAGTAGTATGAATTTTGATGAGGGTATGGATTATTATATGGAGGGGGGCGACGATTTTGAAAATTCGGGTTCGTACCTTGCCCTTGAGGTGGTAGTCCTTGTGGCATGTAACCTTGGCCAGCATAGACATCAGCTCCTCCTTCATAAGTGAATGCTCCCAAGTTGTGGCAAACCTCCTTGATGTGTCCCAACTCTCCACAAATCTCGCATTTGTCTGGCTTCCTCTCTTCCTCCTTCGGGGCCGGTGCACTTTGCTTCATCTTCAAGTTTTCGAGATCCCTATACATGTCGGCAATTTGCTTCTTCAAGTCGGGGCTCATCGAAATTGCACTCGCCTCCACTTTCCTTGGCCTAGCTGATTTTTGTTGAGAACTCGCAGCGAGCGTCTCGAAAATAGTCTTCATCTCATCAGCTGTCTTGACCGCTATGTTGCCTCCGGCCGAACTATCCACCATGAACTGATAGGTTTGATTGAGAGCGTCGTAGAAATATTGCCAAAGCAACTCCGATGCCATTTGATGATGAGGGCATTGTTGAAGTAGCTCTTGGAACCTCTCCCATGCTTCGTGAAACGGCTCATCGTTGTCTTGGGAAAAGTTCATGATCTTCGACCGCACCTCTTGAGTCTTGCGGTTCAGGTAGTACTTGAGCATGAATTTCTCACAAACCGCATTCCATGTGGTGAGAGAGTTGGCCGGGAGCGCCAAATACCATGACTTTGCTCGATCCTTGAGGGTGTACGGGAAGCACTTCATCTTCAAGTTGTCCTCCGTGAGTCCCGAGAGTGGGAAAGTTTGCACCACCGTGCAAAACTCTCGGATGAACGTCAAAGCATCCTCGTTGGGCAGCCCTAGGTAGGATGGAAGCAACGCCATCCGTCAGGACAATCGCCGAAGTGGTGGCTGTGAATGTGGGGCGAGCAAAATCGCCCATGACTCTAGCTGCCATGGCTTCGGGCTCTGCAAATAACAAGACCAAAGAGAAGTCTTATGAATCGATCTCCTCCTTCTCCTTAGCGGCTAAAATCGTTTTTCTTCGGTTGATGTTGTCAAATTAGGGCGCTAAATTCCTTTGAAGACTTCGGCAACCATTGATATAGGTGAAATTTACCTTGTTCTTATAACCAAAAAGGGTCGATTTTGTGTCTCGATTGTGTAGTATTGTCTATAGTTTATATGGTTTTCATTATATTGGACAATATTATGCTTGTGGGTGTTTTTCTATGTTTTTAGGCATATTTCGATGATAAAACTCGAGACGAGATAAGGCGTGAAGATCGTAGCTTGAAGTTCAAGATTTGAGTTCGAGAGAAGACCTCTCGATACCTCTCTCGATCGAGAGGTATATCGAGAGGTACATTCTGCCGCAGTTATCGATCGAGAGCATATTTCACCACCTCTCGATACCTCTCTCGATCGAGAGGCCTGTCGAAAGGTGGGTTCCAGCCGGGATTTTTCTCCTTAATTAATTAGACTCCTTTTTGGTTTAGGTTTCCTTATGTAAATTTCTCCTATATATACTTCTAGCCTAGCATTGTAAACCCTATCATCTTTCATACTTTTCTAGCACTTTTATATTTTTACTTTTGGAGTTTTATTCTTGTATTCAACATTGGAGCTTTTCAAGTTTATGCAAGATTCAAAGATTCGACGTTCTTCGTTTGTGTTCAAGTTTTTCTTACTCTTACTCTTTAATTATGATCTTTCAATCTTTTGTGTTTATGCTTGTTTTAATTATGTCTAGCTAAATTCCTTAGTTGATTTTAGGGATTGAATGCCTAATTGAATTTATGTAAGTGTTTTTGTTTACAATTAGCCTTCCAATCTAGATGCATGTTTTCATGGTGCTTATTCTCATGCATGATTAATTGATCACTAATTATGTATGCCTAATTATGTGTTTATGCCTTGATAGGATAATTGCATAATAGATCTCATGAATACATGGTATGGTAATTTGATTTGTCTTAATTGAGTTTGAATTATCATATGTTTGCATATAATTGATTTGGGTGTCATAATTGAACCTATTTGATTATATCATTGATATTTGTTCTATTTTGCACTTAATTTGATATCTATGCGTCCGAAAGGATATTAGGATCATATTAGGTGACGACTTGCATTGCTTTCATCGGGGTGTAGGTTATTTTTTATGTATCACATTTAGATTGGATTAAATTGGTTAATTGTATTCATTAATTGCTTGCATATATTTGATTAGGCAGGCTTCCCTAGAATCAACACTTTTCCTTAATTGTTTACTTACCTTATTTGTTTAATTGCTTGCTTGCTAAGTTGTTTTATTTGACTAGTTATTTTCCTTGTTTATTTATTTCCTTACTTGATTTATTGAGTCTTTTTATTATTTGCCTAGTCTATAAATACCACAACACCTAAATTCCCAAAAGCCTAAACATCACGTTAGTTCTTTAGTAGAGGTATTGTGTGCGTTTTCGACTTGTCAATCCCTGTGGATACGATACTCGCTTATTCTATACTATACCTGTTTTGTGTGGTAGAAAATAGTGCGATCACCATGCATAAACAACACTCAACAAAAGGGTTAAACGCACCGAGTGGGAGAAACAAGAAATCGAATAAACACAAATTAAAATAAAATAAATAAAAATACTACACAATTAAACGCCTAAAGTTTTCCCTGGCAACGGCGCCAAAATTTGTTTCACTAAAAAGTGTTCGCAATAGAACGAAATCTACCCTAGCACTTAGTAAGTAAAAACCCAATGTCGAATCTCAAGGAAAACTTTGCAGGGCAAATAATTGTGTAGCAAACAACCTAATCTAGCCTAAAACAAAGAAAGCAAGTAAAAATAATTTGTTTGGTTTTGTTTCTAAATCCTAGGCAAGAAAATAAATAAGCAATAAATCAAAAGCAAATAAATAAATCTAATCTAGAAAGCAAGAAATAAATCTAAACTAATTAATCTAGAGAAATTAAATAAAAGCGATTAAACTACCTAGGCATGGAATTGAAAAGAAAGCAATAACAAAAGCAACGAAGAAAACGAATCTAGACATAATTATTAAATCTGAAAATTAAGCAAATAAATCTAACTACGAAAACTTGAAAGCGAAGGAATTGAAAACTAAGAAAAACGAATCTAATCTAAGAACTTGAAAACGAACGAACGAAATTAAACTAAGCAATTAAGAATTAAATCTAAGGAACTAGGAAGCAATTAAATCAAATAAAAGAAAGCAATAAAGAACTTACGAGATTAAACGAAGAACGAAGAACTAAGTAAAAACTTGAATTAATTGAAGAACGAAGTAACGATCCGGATCGAACAAAGGAAAACTAAACTACAGTATTTGAATGCTAAACTAGAGCTAAAACTAAGGTAAAAGTTGATATAAATTCGTCCCAAAGTACTAGTATTTATAATAGGAAGAAAACCTAATTATATAAGGAAACAAAATCTTGGACGTGGACATCTGGCCGATCGGCCAGATTTGTTAAGGACTTGGCCGATCGTCCAGATCAGGCACTGGGCGATTGCGCGCGACTCTCTTGTTTCGGCCGTATCTTCCTCATCCGAACTCCAAATTGACCTCCGTTTTTGCCTATGTGCTCCTATCGAACCCCTCTTCGATATAATGCTTTCATTACATCCAAAATGAATCTTCAATAAAATCATGAGAGGTTAGAACTCGAGGTCAATGATTGCTCAACAACCTTTCTTCTCATTTTCTTCTCGTTTCCGCCCTTTTCATCCAACAAGTACCAAAAACTCCAAACAACCAATTCATAGGCAAAGACACACGAAAAGACACAAAAACACAACGAAAACGGACACGAAAACATGACGAAAAACCTAACATCTAGACACCAATCAACGGTAGCCGATAATTTTTAGATTCCTAATGCAGACGAGTTGTTTGATGAATTGGGAGCAGCAAGGGTGTTCACTAAGCTTGATTTGAGATCGGGCTATCATCAGATCCGGATGCATGAAGAGGATGTGTGTATAAGACGGCCTTCCGGACGCACGACGGGCATTTTGAGTTCTTGGTGATGCCTTTCGGCCTGACAAACGCCTCATCGACGTTTCAAGCGGCGATGAATGAGATCTTTCGACCTTTTCTACGTCGTTTTGTGATAGTCTTCTTCAATGATATCCTCATTTACAGTCGGTGTGTACCAGAGCATGCAGAGCATTTACGAGAGGTTTTTTCGATACTACAACAACATCAATTCTTCATTAAATTATCAAAATGCTCGTTTTGTTGTGCAACGGTGGAGTATCTTGGACACATTATTGCCGAGGGATGTCTCAAGGCCGACCCGTCCAAGATAGAAGCAATGTTGTCATGGCCGACGCCTACGACGGTGAAGAAATTGCAGGGATTCCTTGGCCTTACAGGGTATTACCGTAGGTTT
This sequence comes from Thymus mandschuricus, assembly GCA_029379335.1. Taxonomy (NCBI): domain Eukaryota; kingdom Viridiplantae; phylum Streptophyta; class Magnoliopsida; order Lamiales; family Lamiaceae; genus Thymus; species Thymus mandschuricus. The sequence continues at coordinate 8,786,880 of CM057083.1, forward strand.
ATTAAGGGTTATGCTATGATCGCGGCACCGTTGACCGACTTGTTAAAGAAAGAGGCGTTCGTTTGGTTGCCGGCAGCAGAGGAGGGTTTTTGTGCACTGAAGAAAGCCATGTCGACCGCGCCGATTCTGCGCTTGCCGGACTTTTCTAGACCTTTTTGTGTGGAAACGGATGCTTCCGATTTTGGCATAGGTGTCGTGTTACTGCAAGACAAGCACCCCATCCCTTTTTTTTAGCAAGAAATTGGGACCACGACGTCGGGTAACCTCCACAAGGAGTTGTATGCAATAGTTGAGGCGGTGCAAAAATGGTGTCAGTATTTGTTGGGGAGAGAATTTATCATCCGAACCGACAAAAGAGTTTACGAGAGTTGCTACAGCAAGTGATACAGACACCGGATCAACAGTTGTTCGTACGGAAGCTTATGGGATATAAGTTTAGAATTGAGTATAAGACCGGCGCAACGAACCTTGTGGCGGACGCCTTGTCCCGGCGTGATGAAGCAGACACTTCGGTCACCGACGTTGGTACCTTATTTGTGGCTGTGGCGCAACCTATGCCGGATATTATGAGTATTTTGAGGAAGGACACTCGCACTCTTCCGGTATTATGTGAGTTGAGAGCGAAGATTCTCGCGGGGGAGGCTGCCGCAGCGTTTAGAGAGGCTGACGGCCTTATTTTTCGGGGACGACAGATTTTGGTGGCGTCATCCTCTATCGCAAAGCAAGCGTTGCTGTACGAGCATCACTCGACACCGTCGGCGGGCAAAATCCACGATGTCTTCCATGTGGGGTTGCTTCGTCCATTTGTCGAGGGTCAGATAGAGGTCCCTACCTCGTTCCCTTCGGATTTTGCTCGAGGTCGAGTTGTCTCGCATCCAACAAAGTTGATCGGCCGTAGGAGGGTTTGGAGGAATGGTGCAGCAGTAGATGAGGGGCTGTTGCAGTGGAATGATGATGGAGGGAGTGTCCCTTCTTGGGAACCCATGGAGCTGATCTCGCGGCGGTTCCCGGCGTTGACTCTTGAGGACAAGAGTCCCCTTAACGGGGGAGGGGGGGGGGGGGGGAGTTGATACGTGCATCGTATCATCGGCAACGGAGGACGACACACAACGGGAGAGGCAACAATTGGAGGAGATAACTTATGATACTAACGTAGGAAGCAAGGAGGTGCATGAAGATGGAGAAAGGACGAGTCGGCCGCAACGACGTACTCGGCCGCCTCGACGTTATGATGACTTTCTTCCTTAGTTATTTATTTTCATAATTAGCATCTTTAGTTTGGGTATTGTTTGGATTCATTGTTTTGGGCTTAGCCCGTACTTCTTTGGGTCGAGCGTTTTATAAGCTCCGTTCCGGGTTTTCTTGTTGGTTCTTTCCCGGGCCGTAGGTCGAACCAACCCTAGGGTTCTAGTTTATATATAGAGGACTGGAGTTGTATTAAAAATCATCATTAATACAAACCCTAATTTTCTACGTTTTGTTCTTCGTTATCTTTTGGCGCGTACGACGGGGATCTCCTCGCGTCCGTCTGTTCTTGATAGGAACTTCATCCTATCAGTTTGAGGTAAAATATTTGTGCTCAAGTTCAACTCGGCGTATATTCGATAATTAAGTTCGGCTTGAGTTTGCTTTGAGTTCGAGCTCGAACTTGACTCGTGAAAAAATTGAACATATATGGCCGGTGAACTTGTTGACAATGTTTCAATTAATTCCCTTGCCTACAATTTTTTTTTTCACTTGAATCCTAAAAGCTTGATTACATGCTCAATTTGAGTTTCAATTATGGGCTCATAAAATAGAGTTATTGTAAAAAAAAAAATAATAATAATGCATTTTATGCATAACTGTATTGCATTGTGCATTATAATGCACAGTCTATACTATAATAATACATCAACCATCATAATACATTTTCAGTATAATCATAATACACCAATTAATCTAGACTATTGATCACACTAAGATCAATGATCTAGATCATTTACATTTCCTAGGCCTATCTTTTGTGGTAAGGGGAGTAAATGAAATTTCCATACATATAGGATTGTGGAAGGAGTAGTTATTTAATGAGGTATTCTTTTTGAAACTTGTGATATCATTGGGTTCAAAACCCTATATTTTCTCAAAAATCAGTTTATAGTATAAAATGCAGAATCCCAACAAACCTCAAAACTGACTGAAGGTGGAATTCCAGAGAAGGAAGAAAGACTTGTTACCTCTTTGCCGGGTACGATCTCCTTGATTTCCACTTCCAATTCCCTCCCTCCCTTCAATCTCAATTGTAATTTACAGATTTAGAGAGAGAGAGAGTGAGAGAGGGATCAATTTATTTTTTCATCTATTTAGTTTCTGGGCAAAACCAATCAAAAACCCCTAATTCTCTTTTGGTTGGTCCCATTATCGACCGATTGTAGAATTTTTGAGTTACTTGTTTGAGGGAACTGGTGTGGGGAATTGTACACACCATTGACCTATGGCGAACGCCGGCGACGAGGAAAACGACGCCGTATTGAGCGATGTCGAGGGCGATGATCCAGTCCCTATTGTTATCAAAACCCCTGAGGATGTCTCCGTGGAGAAGTTCAGGGAAATCCTTGCTGAGCTCGATCGCGAGAGAGCTGCTCGCGAGGCAGCTGAGAATGCGAAGAACGATATCCAGGTTTCGTTTAATAGGCTTAAAGTGCTGTGCCACGAGGCGATCAAGAAGCGGGACGAGTCGTCACGGCAGCGCGATGAGGCGTTGCGTGAGAAGGAGGAAGCTTTGAAGAAGTTGGAGAGGGTTACGGGAGATTTTAGTGAGGAGGTTAAGTTGAAGGAAGAGGTTTTGAGGCAACTGGAGGAGGTGGGCAAGGCAAGGGACTCGATGAGGGTGGAGATGGAAACAGGATCATCGATGTTGGTGAGTGGGATCGAGAAGATATCGAGGAAACTTAGTAGCTACAAGGACTTCGGAGCAAACGGTTTGCCAAAGTCTAATAAGTATTCGGGATTGCCATCAGTGGCTTATGGTGTGATTAAGAGGACGAATGAGATTGTGGAGGAGCTTCTGAGACAGGTTGAGTCGAGTATCAAGGCCCGGAACGAAGCCCGGGAGGTGGTTGAACAGAGGAATTATGAGATTGCTATTGAGGTTTCTCAACTTGAGGCGAGTATTAGTGGGTTAAGAGAAGAAGTGGTGAAGAAAAATGAAGAGGTTGAGAATTTGAAACGTTCTATAGGTGAGAAGGATGGAAAAGTTGCAGAATTGGAAAGAGAGTCTACTGAGAAACAGGAAGGCATGGAGAGCGAACTCTCCAGGTTGAGACTATTGGTGAGTGACTATGAGTCGAAGATGGAGACACAAAAGCCTTTGTTGATTGAACAGCTGAATTATGTAACAAGAATGCATGAAGAAATGTGCAAAGCTATGAAGATTGTTGATGCTAACAAGTCCTCAGAATTATCAGAGTCCTTGTTCCTCGCTCAGGAAACAAATATGGAGGAAAATATTAAGGCATCTTTAGAGGGGATGGAATCCGTGTATGAGTTGAGTAGAATTGTGGTTGATAAAACGAGGGACCTGGTGGAGGAGAGAAGTTGTGAGGTGAAAAAACTAAATGAAACTGTTTCACAGCTAATGAATGAGAAAGAGCAAATTGGATCTCTATTAAGAAGTACTCTGTCTCAAAGGATGTCAGTGGACATGTCCTCCAAAACCAACAAATTGTTTAAAGTTGCAGAAAACGGTTTGAAAGAGGCTGGGATAGAATATAAGTTCAGCAAATTTGATGCTTCCAAAGGTAAAGCAGGTCCTGATGACACAGGGGATGATGAAGTTTATGCTCTGGTATGCTAATTTTCTACCATTAGTTTCGATACGATTTCCATTGGCTATATCCTCTTACTTGCATTGTTATGTTCAGACACTATTTTTGTTGTCAGCTCTCATTTACGTTGTTGTCAACTTCTTTTGTTCATAGGCGAGTGCTCTGGAGAACATAATTAAGCAGTCTCAGATAGAGATCATAGAGCTTAAACACTCAGTGGAGGAACTAAGGTACCCTTTTTGTGCATTTTTTTCTCATAGAATTTAAACATTAGGAATTTAGGATGCTCTTAAAAAATGTCTATTGCTGATTGATTGAATGTAGTTATTACGTTGTTCCAGACTAGAAAAGATTTGAAGCTTAATCTTCTGTGCATGGTAGTAGTGCTTGTGCATGATGCTAGATTCAGACGATTTCTGCTTCTTAAAGCCTCCCTCATGGGATGTTTTATAAGTGCTTGAGGCCGGGAAGGTTTCCATTTTACTAAAGGACCATGTGATTATTTAAAGCTAACAATTTTAGTTTTATTATAGAACTCATTGGGGTTCTTTTGATAATACCATGGTACACTGTTCTTTTCATTGTGATGGACTCGTTCAACATACTATATATCATTTGTAGTCTTCCTTGTATTAGTTCTGAAATCAAATGTTTTAACCAAAGGCAATTCTGAGGTTTTTCAAATTCTTTAATCACATTGGGCGTTAACTAAAGGTTGAACGATAGTTTTTCTACTTTCAAATGACCCAATATGGATTGGCACTAGTCCATATTGGACACTGTTTCTGTTCACATGATCACATCCAAGAGTCGTTCTTGGTTCAGCTTGGTATTGTTACATTTAAGGCTAATGCAGTTGATAACTTCAAAAGGATTAACTCGTATATGTTATATTAATTTATTCCTATGTACGTATTTGTCTTCTTGTTTTTAGAGGTTTCTCTTAACTTTTACTGCGGTCAGATCTTATATTAGAAGAGGCATGTTTTACCTCGATAATGTGCTTCCCTTCTTTATGAAAGAAAAATTATGTACCAATCTGTGAATGCAAATGAAACAATTTTGGGTCCTGGGAACATTGTAGCTCCTATAGCTTGTGCTTCAAATAAAAGCCGACTAATTCATGTACTTTTACTTGAATATTATATCAACAAAGAGCTTTTCCTTACCATTATGGCTTATATTTAATTTTGCTAAATTAAGGGCAGAGTCAAATTCATATAAGGAGCGTTTGGATGCTGAAGCCAAGGAACTTATTCGGTGGAAACAACGCGTAGAAGATCTTGAAGAGAAGGAAAGAGTGGCTAATGAAAACGTAGGTTCAACTTCTGTTCATTGGCTATATCAACCATGAACCATCTGAGGCTACCAACTTTTTGTCATCTCTTTCTTTTTTGTGATGGTGTATAATACTTTTTACTCTGCCCGTAGGGAGCCTAATCTAATTTGGTACTTAATTTCCTTCGCAAGGTTGAGGGGCTTATGATGGATATTGCTGGAGCTGAAGAAGAAATTATGAGATGGAAGGTAGCAGCACAGCAAGAAGCTGATGCAGGAAAAGCAGTTGAACAAGAATATATATCACAGGTATAGTGAAATTTTAGAAATTAAGCTATCTTTCACTTATGAATATTCTTGGTCATCTTCATGGGTTGACTACTTTATCGATTTGGCATCTTTATTCTACATATTCCTTGCAATGAAAATTTAACTAGGAACCTGATGTTTATGTTAATGAACCTAGGGGATAGTTATGTTGTGTAGGCTCTCTTTGGTCTGGAATAATATTATTGGAAGTTTATTTATCGTTCTCTTTCCTTTTGCTTTTTGTCATAGTATTATTGAGAGTTTCTCTTTCTCTCTTTTTTGGTTTTTGGTTATAATAATATAGAAAGTTATAGTTGGTGCATCTCCCATATGCTTAATGCTCAGGCACCCACATTTTGTAATAATGCTTAAACCTTTTCTTGTTTATGCTTATTTTAGTGTCCTTACGTTTAATCATGAACGGTAAAGCTGTTTATGTTACACAAGATCCAGTCAAAAAGTTGCCTTGTAATTGTCTTAGGATTGCTCTTAAATAATACTGCTGTATCCAACGTTTATTACTTTTTGATTACCCTTTGGAAGTAGATGCATGACGGCTAAGTTAATCTCCTTTGGAGTAAATTCTAGATGTTCCATAGTTACCGTAGGTTTTGGAAACTCCTTGCTTCAAAAAGTACGGAAAGGGATTGTATGAAATGCATCAATATGGAGTAAATTGCCACATTAGAGAAAATTCAAGTTTAGGCACTATATTAACTTCTATACCAATAGACGATTAGCTATTTACATGGAAAAAATTCGCCGCCCTTTTCTTGTAATAGGAGGTTTGCATATGAATTGACTAGAGGGATCGAGCTCTATCTGAATTCTCTCCTTCATTGTAGAGATTGACATTGCTCGTTGCATCTAAGCTAAACCTTGTTTATGATATTATTAGATATAAGCGTGCTTCCTCGAAACATATTGAATTGACCTTGAGTAGGGATATCATTTTTCTGCTTCACTATTGAAACATTCTTACTTAAACATTAGATTTTATTGAATTCCAATTGTGCGATTCTGCAGTTAGCATCAGTGCGTCAGGAACTCGAAGAGGCTAGGCAAGCCGTGATAGAGTCTGAGAAAAAGCTTAAATTTAAAGAAGAAACAGCAGAAGCTGCAATGGCAGCAAGAGATGCTGCTGAAAGGTCGTTGAGATTGGCAGACACGAGGTCATCTAGGCTGAGAGATCGAGTGGAAGAGTTGACTCGTCAACTTGATGAACTCGATACACGCGAGACCTCAAGAACCGGTCTGAACAGGCCGAGATACATGTGCTGGCCTTGGCAATGGCTTGGATTGGATTATGTGGGGACCCAACGGCCTGAACCGTCACAACAACCTGCCAACGAAATGGAACTTTCCGAACCTCTTCTTTGATTTCTATTTTAATTTTCCCTCGTGAATTTTCTTGTTTACTTCATCGTTATAATAGAGTCTTGATCGATGGGAAACCTGTATAATGTTAAGCTCATAGCAAAAAATCTCATATGTACATTATACTGCCCTTATAATCATTCTTAATTAATTGTTGAAGCAGCTGAGGCTTGAAGAACTGACGGTGGTGTGCGGACATCTCTGTGTTTTCTTTAAATTACACTCTGGTGGTAATCTTTCTTTTTTTTCTTTTTTTTTTTTAAATAGAAAAATTATGCCTAGGTGCTCAAGAGGATGAAATGTAGCAAGGTGCACTTTGGTATTGCACAAGATTTATGGTGAATTATGTTTACCAACAATATTATAAATTAGAAAAATAATATTTGCATATAGTTCCATTTCGAGGTGCCCACAGTTCTGGTTCGAACTGGAACCGAATTGCTAAGTGCACGGTTACGATTTTAGAACTGCAAGTTCTGGTTAGGTTCCGGTTCGAACTAGAAAAAAACCATAATTTTTTTTTTATCACGATTATTCCTAATTTGTTGATTTTCGATCCAAGTTTAATGTAATACAATTCAATTTATGAATTGTAAAAAAATTACCAGAGAATTATATAATATAGACAAGTGAGATTGGTTAAATATTTTTTTTATTAATTAAACCAAAACCCTTGGATATTACATGTTGATTTCAAAGACCGAGGCTTGGTAAAATCTCATAAATGAATTTTTGTAAATACTTAACCTTATAGAATTATAAATTTAGATTATTAATGATTCCTATTTTAAAATGTATTTAAATAATTAGACTAATCCAAATTAAATGTGGAAAAATGAACAAAACATATACCACTCCGGTCCCCTCAAGTTGACTCATTTGCTTTTTGCTTTTTCGGCACGCATTTCCACCGAGTCGTAGTACGGGTTTTACGATATAATTTTGAAATATTATTATCCCGTAAAAGAAATAATATTTCAAAATTATATCGTAAAACCCGTACTACGACTCGGTGGAAATGCGTACCGAAAAAGCAAAAAGCAAATGAGTCAACTTGAGGGGACCGGAGTGGTATATAATTGGGGACGGCTCCATGGTTCGGAACAAGAGAACCACCGATTTTGGAACCGTCGATTAACGGTTCCTAGTGACAAAAACCGAAACCGGATCGCCGGTTCCTACGATTCCTCCGCCGGTTACGATTATAGTTAAAAACCGACAATTTCGGTTAAAAACTCGATTAGAACCATCAGCGGTCCCGATTTATTTGGGCACCTCTAGTTCCATTTCCATTAAAATACTATTTTCGTAAGTTTACAATAATATTATTACTATTTTAATCATTCAAAATTTCAATGTAAACTAAAATCATGATAATTGTTTAATAATGCACATAAATATTTTGATGTCGATTTCGATCAAGTTCATTAAGTGTAATTACATGCAAACATTGTATAATTTTGTTTTAATACAGTAGCACCTTGTGAGAATTGTGAGAAATGGTATATATGCTCTAGTGGACACTTTCGTGGACACCCATCATTATTTATTCACATTGATATTATTTTGTTCGATTTTTGCAATTGTTTTATGTTCTACTATTTAGAGTTAATTATTTTGTTTGATTTTTGCAATTGTTTTATATTTTACTATTTAGAGTGAGCAAATGACGATGGTACCCACGGAGGTGCCTATCATAAGGTGATTAGCATATCATTTATCATATTAATAGATATATAACATACTTATACTTTACTATTTAAACCCAGTTTCAGTAAGAACAGATTCAAATGCTGTGAACTTTACAATATCTGTTCAGATATTCAAATCGTTACGTATTCAATCTAGAACATAAACAATCAGTACAAAACTTGAATGATGGTTAGAGTGTATATCATTGCAAAGCGAAAGTATTAAAGCAAATAATCCATCAAATGAGATCAAAATTCACATTCAAATATTCAGTTTCAGATGAAAGACAACAGAAAGGCAGGCTGCCTATGATTAAATAAATTATTTAAAAAAATTGATGAACAAATTTTCCAGCATCACTTCTTCGTAACGCAGCTTTTTCTGATCAAAACTCCGGTGGGAGGTCCGGTGACGATGAGCTGGCAATGCGCATACAACCAATACGAGTACTTAAAAATGCCACCTAGTCTAGATCTAGTTTTAAAGAGCCCCTTAATCTCAAGTTTAACTCTCCCTTGCTCCATTTCTTTCTGCAGCCGCGTGCTCAGCCGCGTCGGCAGCCGCACTTGGCTAGCCACCATGTGGACATCCGCAAACCTTGACTCGCCCCTCATCACCGAAAACGGCTCAATGTAACGTGTGGCGATGAAGTTATTGTCGTAGTATAGGTCCAAGATGACGTAGCTGAACTCCACCTTCACCTTGCTGTTTGGATTGCTGAAGTTTGCCAGCACCGTCACGTCAGCATTCAGGAAATACCCCATGTCGAGGTAGGCCGCGTTCATGGTGGCGCTAGAGATGTCAAATCGAGGGCTACGAGGTCGGAATACGAGGTAGACTATGAGGATGATTAGTCCTCCCACTATCACCAGTATCCAGAAGAGGGTGCAGAAGGCTGCCACGAGCCAGGCGAGAGGCTTGGTATGTCCGGATGTGGGCGGGTGAATGAGAGCAGGGTGGTGGCGATGACGGCCACGACCATGATGAGGGGTACGAGAATGAGGATCCGCCTCAGATGCTGCCGAATGGCGGGGCACCTCAACTTGAAGGGGAGTAACAGGCTTTACATGTGTCGGGGGGTAAAGTGTAGGCGGGTGGGGTATCTGCGTTCGGCCATGAGGTGGTGCATCGACAGGTGTATGGCCATGAGGCTTTGGCTCTTCTGAAGTACGGCCTTGGTAGTGAGGGTTTGCCTCGACAGGTGTCTGGCCATGAGGCGGTGGCTCTACTGGAGTTCGCCCGTGGTATTGAGGTGGCACCGCTATCGTTGTACGCCCGTGAGGTGGTGGGTCCACTGGAGCACGGCCATGATAGCGCGAGGGCGGCCTCGAACGTCGCGGTGGCGTTTGTGAAGGCAACTCGATTATCGGATCGCGTTGACGGGGAAGAAAGTGTGGATTTGTTTCATGGTGGTGGGACATTGCAGTGGCTCAAAACTGGAGGGCGAAAATGAAGTAATCTGTAGCAAGAAGCGAACATAGTATAGTAGCAGCAGTGAGTAAGTATTGGCCGGGGAAAAGAATCCAAGATTAGTTAAGTATACAAGGCAAGTAAACAAGTTGATGCAAAGTGAAAAAGTGGAGTATTTGTCCCTCAATATGGTTAGCCCCAAAAAGAAACAAACTTACCAAATACGACGTCGTACTTTAGATTCCTTCTCATAGCTTTTTAGAATCTGGGAATATAAAAATGGCAAACACTCACTGCAAGAAAAGAACTTCTAATATGCATAGCTGTTTGAGGAGATGAAAATGATGCCTTTTTATTCAAACAGAATATATATAGTAATAAAAGGTGCCAAAATAAGATGGATGGAGAAAGTAGAAATTAGGACATGATACATCATTGATCTTCAGTTCAACAAATCAAGCAATAAAATAAGGATATCCATGCTCATTACCTAAGAGACCAATAAATATATTTCACTTGTTTGTAACTGGAATGTAATTTCAACATATTGAATCAATCGACACGATAGTGTATAGTATACCTATATTGCATAAATAAGCGTCAGTGTTCTAAAAGGTCCTCAAGGTTATGCCTATTGACATTTGACCCATAAGTCCCATAGCAGAAAAGAGGCAAATCAACCTGCTTTTCCCTATTTCCTGTCCTAATGAGGTTCGTCTAAACTCGGTAGGCTTCTGCTGCTCTTCTTGGAGCTAAAACGAAAGAATCACAAATCAAGTAGTGTTAGCCAACTAGGCAAATTAACCCTGTTTCTCTTACATTTGATTCTTCCCAGGCGTCTTCAACACTTTACCGCATCAGTGCTCTAGTTGATCAAGTCAATCCTCAAAGATTATAGCTATACCTGAGTAACAAACGAGAAAAAAATAATGATTCATAACTAGTGGAAGAGGAAAAGATTTTATCTTGTTACTCATCAGAATTTTAGTTACAATGTAGTTCAACAAGCATACCATTTATATCATACTTTTTGCCAGTGATTTTTCCTTTTTCGTTCCACACCAGTGCCTTCGATAACTATAGATTACTGCAGGACCTTCTACAAAAGATCAAACCATATTAATATTTTCCTAGCCTCTGTCTGAAGCAGAGCTCGTGTTCTCTTATCAGCTAGAAAAATGGGACTTCTTTCAATGTGGACAGAGAAGGTAATACAAAATGTCGAGCAAAAGTCCTCGGAAAAGGAGCCTGAACAGCAAATGCATAAACTTTCCATCATTAGACAGTAACAGAATACATTTACTTTTTGAGTGAAATGAAGACAATGTGGAGAAACTAGGTTAATTGGGAGATGAGGAGCTCAGAAAGAAGAGAAAGAAAGTGGAAATCATCCAAGTAGAATTTACAAGAATTACATGAACTAAATTGCTTCCAGGAACGCACGAATATGGAAAAACAACCAAATGTACTCAACGAAATACACTGCAGGCATCTCTCAGTAAATTGCGTGCTTACGTATTAGTACATGGAAGAATGCTACAAAAGGTTCTGTTCAAACATGATAAAGTGGTGGTATCAGGTTTGTACTCGATGCAAGGAGAGTCGAGAATGCAAGCCACCAGGAGCTACAACATACAACATATTAGCATTGTATTGATATATTGATAAGAGGAACTAAGAGAAAGGCACAAACTAAATCAATGAATATTTTACTTTCAGCACGTCATTTTGAACCCAACTCAAAACTCAACCCAATGTGTGAACTAAATGATACTAAACATAATGATTAGAAAAGGCTGATAAACATACATCTGTATTAAATTCAATATGTCAGAAATACGACAAGCCAATTTCACGGGGGGGGGGGGGGGGGGGGGGGGGGGGGGGAAAGGGAGGAAGAGCTGCAAAATTAGTGGTAATACACTTTGGATTTGGAATTCCTAAAGGGAATGCTATTCAAAGGATCACTATACATGCATTATGCCCCAACCGCCTAAAAAAGAATGCAACTCACTAGGAGAAAAAGAGGGAAGGAAAACTTCCTAGAACAAGGCTGGAACAACCTTCGTATCTTGTGTATATTGGTGTATAAATATACCCAGGATGATAAAGAACAACTCTGCATGCACATGCACCAAAAAAACATGAACCTACTTACATGTGCCCTTCTGGCAGTTTCAACTTTTTCATCAGCAACACTATTTTCAGCATCTCCACGCTTATCGAGTTCTCATCTTCAAACTGAAGTCCGATCCTTTTGTTCTTGTAATACAGTACTTCGGTCAGCAGAAGCAACTCTCAGTGTTTGTATCATTCTTCATATTGCCAAATACCTCGCTTCAACTTCAACCTTCTGCTTAAAGAGGTCTTCGACTCCTGCTACCCATCACTGTTTCCTCTTTCACCAATTTTGAATACCAAGAACCGCGTCAACCCTCACTGCTTGTAAAGTCACTACACAAGTTGGGAATGGTACCAAATGCTAAGACAATGTTTTAATTTTCTTAAACTCATGCACCTCGTTTTATAGTGCTTCCTGTAAATATTGAACTGTCCGTCCACGTGGATTCAGCTACTTCATCCTACCGCTCACGAGCCTTTAATTGAGAGCAAAGACTCAGCAGGATCTGTATATACCCAACCAAGTACTTGCAAGTACCAAGCACCCTCAATGATCCATGAGACCAGAATATCTGGGGTACAGATGCCTATTCGTCAAAACAAATGGGACAACTTGTACCTACAGTCAACACCTATAAAACGAAACATTATTTCCAGAAGCATAAGAATCCAATAAGAAATCATTTGGCACCTGCCACAAAGAACTGCAATTTTGATTTCATCATGGACTGTGTTGAACTGTTCCTCAATTAAAGTTTAGAAACATAGTACACATACTGCTAAATTTCTTTTGAGTTAATAGCACGTATTAGAGTCTCTGACAAATGACTATCAAGAGTAAATCCATTCTTCATCATATCATCCCAAACTTCACAAGCCAGAGAAATTTTCCTTTCCTTTATAAGGCCTCCAATGATCAACTTGTAAGTCACTTCATCTGGATATACACCTCCAGTTTGCATCTTCTTAAAAAGATGCAAGGCTTCACTAACTTGATATGTCTTGCAGTAACCACCAATAAGTGCATTATAGGATATGACATCAGGGACAATTCCATGTTCGGCCATATCATGAAAAATACCATGAGCCATGCTTATTCTACCAGTTTTGCACAGATGGTCGATGATTGTTGTATATAACACAAGACTTGGGAATAGCCCCATCCTTGTCATTTGGTCAAGAAGTGACTTAGCTACAATAGAGTTGCCTTCTTTCAGAAAAGAATCAATGAGAATTGTAAATGTGACTACATCAGGAGAAATTCCCTTCCTTCCCATTTCCGCGAAGAGCTTATATGCTTTTCGATTACCACCAGATTTGCAAAGAGCGGTAATGATTGTGTTATATGAAACAACATCAGCAAACCCCTTGGCCTCCATCTTGTTAACTAAGAACCTATATGCTTTATCTACTCTATTGGCTTTGCAGAAACCCTTTAGAAGCTGATTATAACTGTAGCTATCAGGTTCCATCCCACTCCTCTGCATTGTCTCCAGCAATTTCTCCGCTTCATCCAGCAATAGTGCATTACAACAATAATTCAACAACACATTGTTTGTAATTAAGTCGGGCTCACAACCATTCTTCTTCATAAAACTCTTAAGTGTGAGCGCTTTATCAATCCTACCAACTCGACAAAAACCGCAAATGAGCACATTATAAATCACAGCATCGAAGCAAATCTTTCCCCTAAGGTCACCTACAGTGAGCTCATAAGCCAAATCAACTTTCTCAATCTCACATAGCCCAAGCACCAGTGCCCTGCAAGCTTTATTATCAGGTTTAACATCTTTCTTGATCATAAGTTTCCACATGTCAACTGCCTCGCCATGTCGTTTTACTTTACACAACGCACTTATAACAATAGTATAGCTCACCACGTCTGGCTCCCGTCCTCTTTCTCCCATTAATCTCAACAATGTTAAAGCATCATCAACCAAATTCTCACTACATAAGAGATTCAAATAAATATTAAACGCCCAAATATCGGGCACAATCCCGAGCCTATCCATATCCTCGAAAAGCCTCGAAAGAAGGTAAAAGTTTCCAACTTCACACAACCCGGAAATAAATCTCGAGTAAGTGAAGGAATTCAAAGAGAACCCTTTTGAACTCATGGAATCATAATAGTATTCAGACAGCTCGAAACGCTGGTTCTTTATTAAAACACCGAGAAACCTGTTGTAGTCGACCGAAAAAATCCTGCAGTCTGAATGAGACATTTCGTCGAACACCTTGATCGCGTTATCAATGAGGCCCGCTTTGACGTAGCTAGCGATGAGAGAACGGTATATGAGTCGTTGCCTGCCAAGAGTTTTATACATTTATCGAAATCGCTTCAGGTGAAGCGTATGCATTTGAGCTCCACCTCGAAAAAACAATATATGAGAGCCCAGAAAAATCTCTGATGGCAAGCAATGCGATAACGGAAGAGTTATACAAACTGGCTTGGAACAGGGGCTGACTCTACACCAGTTTCTAAGAGGAGCTTTGTGTTGTTGGGAATCAGCCGGTTTCAGCTATGGAGGAAACGGCGAAAGGGAAGGAGGCGGAAGCGGACTTGGTGGGCCAAAACCAAGTCCACATTCTTCACCTTAGGCTTGAATAGTTTAGCTACTCTATGGTTTTGATTTTGGCTTCTTTGCACGATCATAACTCTTATAATGGGCTCTAATTTGGGCTTCTTTTGGGCTTCAACAATGTTTGGTTGGGTGTTTCTCTTTGTTAAAAGGTAAAATAAAAATACTCTTTCGTCTCACTTCAATTGACTTGTTTCATTTCGGGACGAGATTTTACACGCAATATTAAAAGTAAAATGTAAGGGGTTTACATTTAAAATGAAGAGTTGATAACAAGCCAATTGAAGTGGAACATCCCGATTAAGAAAAAAAAAAAAAAGTTAAGTGAAATGGAACGAAGGGAATATATATTAAAACTTACAAAGTCTATACCGTCTTAAGGAAATCAAGCGACCAACTTAGAAGGAATACAATTACGAGGGATCATACTATAATCATTAAACGATTAACAGATTGAATGGGAAAAGTAAGCATGAAGCCGCTTCCAAGAATTAGACTTCACCCCCTCTAAGATTTTGGTGATACTCGGTTCAACATTATTTTGGTTGGGTTGTACTACCTTCATTCCATTATATTAAATGCATTTTTCATTTATTCATCCCATTTAGTAGTTACATTTCCTAAAATAGTAAAGAATACTTGACCACAATTAATTATCTCTCCTTATGATTGATTAGTCACATATCCTCCTTTTCATTGGCTTCCGTGCAATTTCAAAATATTACTAATATAGTATAATGAAGATAGTATTTAACAAAGCAAATATTTTACCCTCTATAAGACTATAACGGTGTATAACCCCTTATCTACATAAATACTATTCCATTTGTCTTATTCAGACCAATTTTTCATTTCAAATATCCCATTGATAATGGTCTATCCTAAAATAGCAAAACCCAAAGAAATACTATTACAATAAAACCCCTTTAAATTAACACTCTATAAATTAATAACCTCTCTAAAATAATAAAATGTTCCGGTCCCAACTCGGGCCTTTGTAAAAAATCATCAAATTCGATAAGATAATAAAATAATAACTTTTTAGAAAATCCCTTTATAAATATTAGGTCCCATCAAAACTTTAAATTAATAATTCACAAATACTACAATTATAAATATTATGTTAATTTGCTAAAATATGAACATATTGCTACTTGATTTTTCTTAAATTTTAAATATTATGGTCTTTGTACCTTAACTAACTTTCAAACGATAATTTTCATCAACTTACTCTTATAAAAAATTGTGAGTGCACATAAGATGATTTTTGTTATACGTACTCACATAATGTTGTACGCGTTTGATCATTCATAGATGATTTTGCAATGCCTTTTAGATGAGAAGACATGATTGAGTGTTATAAATGGTTTTATTTATATATTGAGATTTATATATATGTTTCACTCATCACGCATGCATATATTTAATTGGTTATAATAGTTATTTAAGTGCAATGAACTAATGTAAACATGTATATTTAAGTAATTCCAATGACTTAATACATGCGTCAAGAAATATAATAGTTGATTGTATACAATAAATTGATATTATATATAATTATATTTAATTAGTTTTAGGGAATTTGATGATAAATGATATAATCAATGAAACATATATGAATTTATTTATTTGTTTTATACATATGTAATAAATTTGCTTAATTTTAAAAAAAAAAAAAAAAAAACTCTTTTAATTAATAAAATATTAATTTATCGATATATTAATATCTCTCTAAATTAATAAAATTCCATAGTCCCAAGGTTATTAATTTATAGAGGTTTTACTGTATCTTAGTTAAAGTAATTTATTAGTTTAATCTACCAACTATTCATCAACTCATTTATGTGCACGTATCTTAATACAATTTGAAACATAAAATTTAAAATTATCATAACTTGTTTGTTTATTTTCAGTTTTTATAATTTGCATATCAAGTTGAAGATCTCGATTCGATCTTTCATTTAAGATCAATCATCAATGTGTTCCATAAATATATGATGCTCTAATTTAATTAAAAAAAAAATCTACATTAAAATATTTGATGTTTGGTAATTTATTAACAACATTTGACACGATTTGGGCTGCTTTTTGACGAGCCAAATATCTAATGCTCAAATACCGCAAGTGTATGAGAAATCATAATATACAATAAACAAGGTTGTATTCCATGAGGATCAATAAAACGAATTAGATAGTGATTACTATTACTAAGTTCTTCCAATCTATCTAAGCTAACGAACTTTGAGTTGGTTTTCTAAAATCTACTTGCTGCAAATAAGCAAGAAATGAAACTAAAACAAATTAGGAACCAATGAAGGGAAACTATTTTAAGGATTGGAAATCAATGACATGCAATGGATATTACCTAAGTCTAATTAACACATGAATTAACTATCATTATCTAGGACGATCTCTTAGCCATATTTACCTCCTCTCGGACGACAAGCACTGTTGATTATAAGCTATGATCGTAGTTTCCTATCGATCTCTAGCATATAATTTCTAAAATTTCAAAGGACTGAATGCCTCACAACAACTCTCACCCTCTCAGTTTATTGAGTAATTATGCCTGGTGATCGTTTTTCGATATCAAATCTCATCTCTCGATTTTCAATTCGATATCTGAAGCATGCATCAATGGTGATCAAACATTAAAGCATCCATACAAATTGAGACCACAAGGAGATAAATCAAACTAATCATGCATTAACAGAAAATAAGATCAATCTATTACAAAACCATCTATCATTCTCCTTAAAGGAATTTAGCCAATTAAACACATAATGGACATAAATATCAAATTCAAGATGAATATGACTAAATGACTAAGATTATGGGATTTAAAGACAAATCCAAGCTCTTGATCTTCTACTCTTGCTCTCTAGACTCTTCCATTTTCAATAATTCTTCAAATCCAAGTGAGCCCCCAAGGTGGATGGATGATGATCAATGGAATATGAATGTAGAGAAAAGTGTGTGAAAAGTGTGTAGTGTGTAAATCATGGGAGAGACTAACCTAGATTTAACTGAAAATTATTTTATTTATATGTTTTGATGAAAGGGACTAGAGTGCACATAAATTTTAGGAGAAAATGATAGAAAATGGGGTCGAAAACGAGAATAGGAGGAAAATCGGGGTGAAAACGAAAAACATAAGTTGAGGAGGCGAAGGCAGCATGGGCGCGCGCCCAGCCCGTGTGACGCAGGCCAAACTGCTTAGCTACGTGCGTGGTCAACACCAACATTGACCCAGGTTGCGCGAGCGGTCAGTCGTCAGGCAGCGCTTCGCAGCATGGCTTACCTCCTCTCACGTGCCCTGCCTGCTCTCGGCTCAGTTGATGCACGACTTTCCTCGTTTTGTTCCGCTCTCCTCCGTCCGAACTCCGAATTGACTTCCGTCTTTACCCACGAACTCCTCTCAAGTAAAACTACGATATGAACTTGATTTCTATCCCGATTTTCCCATCCTTTCCTGTCAAAACATGCAAAACTAAACCCGAAGGTAAGAAATCAACAAAAGAACTTATAAACATCAAAATTAGCTCAAAATAAACACGGATAAGCTAATGAATGACACCAAATCACCATATAAAACGTATAGAAAAACCATGTTTGTCACTTTTGATGAATGTTTATAGGTGATGCAGGGGAAGCGTTTAATTCCGTTGATTGTGACTCACACAATACCGGTATAGAACGCAGATAATTGAAATTCCGTTGATTCTCTGTAGAATACCGGAAGACACAAGAAAGGGGAATAAACCCTAATTTTCAATATCAAATTCGACTCCCTCAGTACATAATGAAATTACATATATATATATATATATATATATATATATATATATATATATATATATAGACTAACTAAACAGGCCAAGCCCATAAATTGAGATAAAATATATAATTAAACTAAAACCCTAACGATTAAACTATTAAATAATTTAAATACTCTAATTATTCTTCATTCTCCATCATTCTCCCCTGCGTCGAAACGACTCGTCCTTGAATCGGAAGCATCTTGCACCTCACGGCGACGAACATCAGCAGTTGCTTTGAATTTAACATTAATCTTTTCACAAATAACAACAATAGGCTTGAACATCAAAATCAACGTATCTCGATCCACAATCACAATATAATTTGCTGGAAGCCACATGTGATATTCCTCCACCAAAGAGAACTTATCGAAAATATCAGCAACAATAATACGTGTATGAAAACTCGAATATGCAACGCCAAAAAGAAAAGGTTTACCACCGATGATGCAGGGTCCCAAATCTGCAGGCAATACACCACCCAAATTCGCGCCAGTGAGCTTTAGTGCAGTAATATTAGCATTCACACACTCCACCCCTTGCCAACTAGGCGGCCCGCAGGGATCCCCTCCCGGAATCCATCCGGGAAGCAACGGTAGGCCAAGAGTACCTTGCAACTGAGTTATCGCATAAACACCGATAGTGAGCATGGACTCACGTGGCACCGCTGCAGCCTGTCCAACATCTGGAAAAAATTTCCCACTTAATAACGCATAATCTTCTGAGTAATCATCATAAATTGGAGGACCCAAATAATCCTCAATCGTATCAATCCGAGCAAAATCGTCATTCAAAGCTGCAAACAAATGCTCCATCGCGCAGGAGGATCGTAGCAAGACTCTGGATACCAACTGATGGAGGGGAAGCGTTTAATTTCGTCGATTGTGACTCACACAATACCGGTATAGAACGCAGATAAGTGAAATTTCGTTGATTCTCTGTAGAATACCGGAAGACACAAGAAAGGGGAATAAACCCTAATTTTCAATATCAAATTCGACTCCCTCAGTACATAATGAAATTACATATATATATATATATATATATAGACTAACTAAACAGGCCAAGCCCATAAACTGAGATAAAATATATAATTAAACTAAAACCCTAACGATTAAACTATTAAATAAATTAAATACTCTAATTATTCTTCATTCTCCATCAATAGGTTAACTATATGATATTATATGTTATTTAAGCACTAGTACGGGCTGCTTTTGATGAATCTATGTTTGCTTACTCTATGAAAGCATATGCCATTTTGTTTTAGTCCTAAGTTATTATATTGACGTTGATTCTTATAATTGTGGGGCTTGTTCATTATTTAAATAGTGAGGTGATTACTTTTGATTCGAATTATAAGTGTTAGTCTTTGAGTTGTTGATAAGTTTGATTCTTTAGTTTGCTCCCTAATTAAAAAATTTATTAAAAAACAAAATAAAAAAATGTGTTGGTTGTGAATAGAGTGAGTTGATAGGATTATGTGAATATTTCCCAAATGATACTCGTTTTCAGTTGTGCAATAAGGGAAAATGGAATAGTTCGTGGGCATTCAACACCTCTTATTCAATTAATAATGAGTACGGGAAACCACATTATGAAACTCGATGTGAACCATTTAGGATATATACCTAATGATTTATATACTAATACAATGATTTTAAATTCTCTAAAATGCAAATAAAGAAAGGGGGGAAGTAGGCTAGATGATTGAAGTTGTTGATAGTTCAAGGATTTGTGACTTTTGTGTCGTTATGCTTTTAGGTCGTTTTTCCCCCACTTAGTTGGTTGTTTGGAATTGAGTTGCATGTTTGGCATAATTCAGATTTGATTTGAATAATTTGGAATTATTGAGTATGATTTAGGTTAGAAAGCATGAAGTAGGTTCTTTTAGTCTTAAGTTGTGATTTTGATATTGATTCTTATAATTGTGGGGCATGTTCTTGATTTAAGTAGTGAGATGATTAATTTTTATTCGGATTATGAGTGTTAGTCTTTGAGTTTTTGATAAGTTTGATTCTTTAGTTTGCTTCCCTAATTAAAAAAAA
This sequence comes from Thymus mandschuricus, assembly GCA_029379335.1. NCBI lineage: Eukaryota > Viridiplantae > Streptophyta > Magnoliopsida > Lamiales > Lamiaceae > Thymus > Thymus mandschuricus. The sequence goes on from CM057083.1 coordinate 8,807,318, forward strand.
AAAAAAAAACAACTAAAAAACTTAAAAAAAACTAAAAAACAAAATTAAGAAAATGTGTTAGTTGAATAAAGTGAGTTGATTGGTTTATGTGAATATTGTCCCTTAATGATACTCGTTTTTAGTTGTGCAATAAGGAGGTATAAAATAGTTTGTGAGCATTCTACTCCAGTTATTCAAAAAATAATGAGTACAGAAAAACCACAGAAACTAGATGTGAACTATTGAGGATATCTACCAAATGATTTATATGCTTATACGATCATTTTATATTCTATAAAATGCAAATGGGGGGGGGGGGGGGGGGGGGGGGGGGGGGGGGGGGGGGGGGGGGGGTTGATAGCTCATAGATCTGTGAGTTGTGTGTATATCATTAGTTGGATCCTCATGTTTGAATCGAGCTAATAAACAACATAATTATTTTATGTCGATTTCGTGATATATGTTCATTGACTTGATGATCTTAAATTGCTTTATGATTTTGAGTTGTTTGATTTGAGTTTTAGGGGGGGAGGGGGGGGGGGGGGGGGGGGGGGATTTGTTGGTGTCGGTTTGTATACTTTTTAGTTGATGTTTTGACTCCGTTTTCTTGTCATTTCGTTTCTTTTATCTTTGAGTTTTGCCATGATTTGGTGTTGGTGATTTTGGTGCGGAATAGGTACTAGTAGCAAGTGATGAAGAGAAGAGAGGAACATAGAAGAAAACTGGATGAAAGGAAGAAGTGGAAGGATGGCTTAGTGCCTAGTCCAGCGAGCGAGCACTCGCTGGCCGGCACGCTCGACCCTAAGCTAGCGAGTCAAATTCAATCTTCTAGCCTACTTCCCCCTTTCTTTTCTTCTCTATCTCTTATTATTATTATTATTATTATTATTATTATTATTATTATTATTATTATTATTATTATTATTATTATTATTATTATTATTATTATTATGCGTTCTCGAGAATACGAAACGAACATATTAGCATAGAGGCCATTAGGTAGATATCTTCAATGGTTCAAATCGAGTTTCTTAATACAGTTTCTCGTACTCATTGTTTTTTTTTTTTGTTTTGTTTTGTTTTTTTTTTTTTTTTCATCTATCGATATTTACCATGATTTATTACTACTTTCAATTGAGATTTAGATTTGAAACATTAAAATTAATCTTGTGCCAATATACTCCAGTATGCTATATACGTTTTTTAGTGTATGGCAGTGAACTAACGATGTTAATCGGAATCTTGTTCATCTTTTAGGTCTTCAGCGACCAGGCACAACACAAATCCCTATTTTAAATGAAGCTTCGACAGAATTCACAAAAGGAAACGGTATCGGAAACTTAAACCGTAGCTCAAGATGGTAACGGAACCTGCTGCAAAAAAATTGTGCAACCCAAGCTACTTGCAACCTGGAACCTGAAGTTTAGCACTACAACCATCTACTAGTTGAACTAGACTTCTACATAATAACATGATCAAAACCGGCTCATCAAACCGATGGCCATTTACACCATAGACCGATTACCTGCCATAAATAATAGCTCACCCAAGCCAAATAAAAAACCCCTAATCAGGGCTCATAAAGTCAGAAGCCCAGAAGTCCATAATTTTCCAGTGCCTCATGCATCATTCTTCGACCGTAGCATAGCCATGGTTGGACCAAGCGCGCTGCCTCTGAGAGCTCTGTACGACCATGATTTATTGCCTGTACTCTGCTTCCCTCCACTATTTTCATGTGGTTTCTGAGTATTAGTCTTACCCCACTTACTTCCAGCCAATTCTGATGGTGATGATGATGGTCGTAGCTTTTTCCCATTCTTCCCCCAACTATTCTCATGAGAGACTACCACCTTCTTTGGGGTACTGGTCCAACCATTTTCCTTGGATAGTTGTTCCTTTTTGGCATTAAGTGCATTGCTCAATTGATCCCACACACTTTCTCCATTTACTACGACAATTTTAGTATTATTCAGTCATCAGAAAAAAAAATCAAGACAAACCGCATATGTATAGTGCAATGCATGCAGTTACCTGCAGTAGGAGGCTGGATCTCTTTACCCTGGAATTGGATTGGTTCTAGAGCATCTGCATATGATAGGTTATTTAGGATGGATATATCTTGTTTAGGCTTTTTAGGGATAGGGAACAAGACCCTCATGATTTTTAAAGTAGACGAATTTTCTTCTCACTATCATTTATAAAGTTTAGTTTTTTTCCGATCCTATAACTGCAGTGAATGTTATACCTGGGCCGGGTTCAGATGTTGGTTTACCACTGGTTCCAGGCAATGTTGTCTTTGCAGCATTTACATTTCCTGTAGAAGCTTCACTCACACGTGCAACAGTTTCATTGTCTGGTTCCGATATCCCCTTGCTGAGGATACGGGCATCAATAAGTGATGAAAAATCAATCTGAAAGATGGATCACAGAGAAAACAATCAGAAGCAGTTATTCACCTTTTTGTACCATGTAGAAATATGTTACAAAAATCATGTTTATGCATATACTACGGCTTACCTCCAAAGACCCATCTTCTTTATAAAGGGAGTTATCAGATTCTGCAGCCTCATCCCAATCATCTTTCTCAGGAAAGATTGGATATTCTGGTACTGGCAGTAACATTGTTTGATTGGATTCGGGATTGTACCAGGATACTTTTCCAACCTAAAAAATAGGCGCCACAGCCTTTTTAGTGGTCATAGAACAAGGAAAAAAGAATACTTTAACTATAATTGATTCATACTCGATGAGCAGAAAGCTCAGGGGTCCATGTTGATGATAATTCCAGAATTTGATAGGCAATGAGATCTCCCTTCTGCAAGAAAAAGAATGAAAAGACAATGATTGAGTTAGAGCTTCTCTTCTTAGAGTAAAATACAGAAATGTAATGTAAGTCATGGTCCTCAGACAATCAATATTGTTAATGATCTTAGAAGAGATCAAGAAACAACCTTAGGCAAGCCAGTAAGTGGTGGAAGCTTATCAATGGCAATACTTTCATTTGGCTGTTTCATTTTTTCTTTAGTCAATGTTTCAGAATCCTCTTTGTCTGCTCTGTAGTCGTTTCTAGGAGTGAATTTACGATTTTCCTTCCCCCACTGTTGACCTTTTTTCTTGCTCGTAATTCCATTCCAGTTGAAGGTTTCCTAATGGAAAGACAACATATTTATCATGAGGAAATGTGTCAGCAATTTGAATGAGAATGATCGCCAGGATGAACAAAGTAAGGATGCCATCCCATCCCCATCTAAGCTTGTAAATAATTCGACATCCTTGGCACCTTCAAATTGCTCAAGACATTGCTTTTTGGGGCGAGGAAGTTGGGCTATCGGTAAACATTATCTTAACAGGATAAGTGGTTGGCAAGAGTAATCATTCATTTACAACTCAATAAAGCCTAGAGCTACTAAATCTTTCCTTTCACACCATTATCATGACTGAAATCATAAAGGCTATTGCATATTACAGACTCATTCCGTGTTAACGATGTGCAAATAAAAGGACAATTGTATTATGTCTACTCGTCTCAAACCTCATGAATTGGTTGGTAAACCCAATAAGTTCGTAATTACATAATTAGGCAGCTGAACTAGGCATGCTAATTTTCATGTTAACTAACATCTTAGGCATTGCATATGTCCGACTCATGTGTCATGGGTTACATGGCATCCCTTGAGTCCAAGCCACCCCAAAGGCAGAGATATATTGATTGCATGATCTCCTACATAGCTATTGCTCTGAAGTAATATCATTGATCCTAAAAACTCAAGTATGGAGATAAAATGATGAAAATATAATGTTTAACCAACAGCCAATAAAGAAAATAGGTTACCAGGGGTGCATGATCTTGCTGCTCAGCTACTTCTGCATCAACAAAAAGAATTTCACCTGTGAGATGTAATTCACTATGCATGCGGATTCAAATGGAATCATGAATATCCAAGTACAGAATAGAAGATTTTTTTCCAAATTGTACAGGAGTCAGGAGGACAGGACATGGAGAGAGAAAGGATTGGAAACTCATTTTATGAACAGTGGCATCAGAACAATAGGTTATGAATGCTTTCAGTAGCATATTTCACAGATTAATGAAGCTGATGATGCATGATAAAGGATGTATACTAACTCCAGCAACAAATCAACTTGAAGAATCTTTAAATTTAGTTCATTGGATATCTCTACAATAAAAACTAGTGTTAAGAGAAACGAGAACTCACAAAATGCTAGCATGATTAACTTTATTGAGCTATAATCCCCCGATATAATTTGATTAACCAAGGTTAAGAATGCGACAAGAGCATCACAGGCTCAGTCCTAATATATTGACCACATTAAATTCGACACAAAGATAAAGCAATACCTTCCTCCAAAGGTTCAAAGCGGATATGTCCAGGTCTTATTTCAATGGGAACAAATTCTTTCTCTTCTTCAATTTTGTGATTAGATTGCTCTGATGCATTTTGATTTGAAAGTTCATGTACAGCTGCACCGTTCCGACCTGATTGTTCATGCAAACTGTGGTTTGGCTTCTCTAATGTGTCGCCAATTTGGACTAGCTGCTCATGTCTATCACCATTTTGATTTTGATTCTTGCATATATCACCACTGCGGTTTGGTAGCTCAAGAGAGTCATCAGTTTTCTTATGTTGTTTATGTCTTTTGCCCATAACAACCCCATTGTTTTGGGAAGATAGCTTCCAGTGTAGCTGGACAGACAACTTAGGTCAATATCAGATGACAATCAGACGCAGCAAGACATGGCTCTAACTTTTAGCAAAGAAAGTTACTCACTAGTCCTTTAGGCTGACCATCCTCGTCGTTCCCTTCAGCGTCAGCTTGGTATTTTTTCCACTTTTTCTGTAGAATTGAGGTATTCAGTTTTCTAGCTATATTGCGGGAGGAAATTAACTAAATCCCAACCTGTCCATTCCATTGGCCATCCAATTTTTTTCTGTCAGCTTTAGCTTGATCCTCTTTCCAGTTTCGCTGCAAAATTAAGTGAATAGAGCTATTAAAGTCAAACTTCAGATTACTGTTACCGGAAGAGTCATTATATGCATAGCTCTAATAGCTTACAAGGCCCTCTGATTCACAGGTTGCATTTTGTTTCTGAATTTTTGCCATTTCACGTAACCAAAGTCTTTTTTTAGTCTTCCGCCGAGCACTTCTACTTGCAACCTGCAGATAACCAGGGAGGTACCAATTCCAGAATGACTTATAGGAAAGAGACTCAGAATGAAGAAATTATAACAATTAAGGAAAATGCTTTCCGCAAATAAAATCATGTAATTCCAAGAGGTCACCACAGATCAATATTGAAATCTCACATCGACAAAAAACCAACTTGAAATTTGATGTCAACGAAAGGATTACTGGGAGCATATGCCATGGCCAGCTATATCAATTTTTTTTGAAAACTGCCAAGCTACATATATCCAATTCCTGGCTATGTGATTCTAAGAAATTATACCAATTTTTTTTGAAAACTGCCAAGCTACATATATCCAATTCCTGGCTATGTGATTCTAAGTAACTATACCAGCACAACATTAAAATTGTTACACATTTATATACTTATATAGTTATATTGGCAAAAGCTATGGACAAACAGAATAACAGAATAAAGGATTGCACCCGACAAGACCAATACTATCCATTTAAATGATAAAGCAGTCACAGTTACCTTCTTTGTTTCCTTAGGGGGAATTTTGGCATCATCAGTCTCTTTGTCTTTTTCTCGAACATCGATAGTTCTGCATGTATGCACGCATAGCAAAGATTATACAGAACATGTAGATGCCGTCGTCGTTGAAACAAAAATAAAATATAATCTCTAAAAACAAAAGGAGAAAAGGCAGGAAAGTAAGACTGTGCATGCTAGTTACTAGTCTAAGAGTAAAGAGTTCAATGATTTTCTTGTTAGTGGTATTATTAGACAGTGGAATCTTATTCAGTTAGTTTCCAGTTATATAATAAACTTGAGCTGATGACTCGACCCATATCTGCACTTGTGCTTAACTCCCTTCTAATTTAATAAAATTATGTGTCAAATCAAGAATTATAATAGCAGCCCCAGGACCAATAGTAAATCTTTGCAATTTGTTAATATTCTACTCTCAAGGACAATATAAACTAGCTAAAAAGTCTTTTAGCACACTAAATATCACAATTTTTAAAGCAAGAAAATCGCACAGCAAAAGAGAAAGGTGTAAAACATATTTCTCATAAATATACCTGTTCATCATATCAACATCCCCATAGGAACCATATCTTCTTATCTTATTATAAATTCTCTTTGCATAACATTCAATTAACAGAACAGCTATTTACCTCAAGCTTTCTTACTGTCTAAAATCATTTTAAAACAAAGATAAACTTATTAACACTTCATGCAGCCGTAGGTCCAACCTTCTGCAAGTATTTATTTGCGTTGACCAATATGTTATTTACTCATTAAATGGAACACCACGTGATTCTAAAAAGAAACTAGGCAATGCATACTCTGTATGTTGCATCCATCAATAGTCCAACAGCCTAAAATGAATGCTAATTGCTAAAGATAGCAAAACAAAAGGTTGAAAATTGCAATATAACAAGTTTATATCGAGATACTTCTTCACAAAATAATCCTCTTACAACAGCACATAAATGTTTCAAGAAACTAATAGTTTCAATTTTTCCCATGTTTCAAATTATTTGCACTCTGTACTTTGATAATAAGCAAAACAATCACAAAAGCAGTTAGAGAATAAACATTCCAGAAATAACTAATTTCTTAGAAGCATACCGCTCCATGCCAGGCTTAGATGCATTGTCCTTATCACATTGCTCAGTTGGCTCATCTCTGTTTTCAACATCATCAACAGCAATAGAAGAATCTTTTTTCTCTTTGCACACAGTACCGGAAGCATTTCCAGTAACCTGAGAACGTTGTTTCTTCTCCCTAATAAACAGCATATTAAGAGAGAGTAAATAAATGAAGTAGATTTCAGATCATGCAAGGAAGGAGCAGAATGCCACATACTTATAGCCTTCTAGCTTCTCCGCTGCTTTTCTTTTGCGATTTTTTTTGTTTGAATTTCCACGCGAAGAAGTTCCAACAACTTCCAACAAGCCTGCATCATCATCTACAGATTCCTTTTCTGGGTCATCACTTTCATAACCGCCTTTTTCTTTTTCAAACTCCTCATTTGCTAAAAGCATGAAACCGGCATTTACAGGTTGCTTCTCTAGAGCTTTCAGCTTTTGAACATCATTAGCAGCATTGTTTCCTTCTATTGCCAAAACATCTTTTCTTCTCCGTACACTTTACTCCAAATGCCAATATAAAGATGTTAATTTATTATATTCCACATATATACTCGAAAGACACGCCCCCTTCTAGAGGTTTTCAGGATGAATTATCTTTAAACTAACCTGATAACTTCATTGTCTTTTATGATTCTGGTAGACAGAAACGGAGGTAAGACAAAGCCAGATATCTGCCAGAAAGTTTTTAACAAAACAAGTAAAAACAAAATTAAGAGTTGAGAGTGCCATACTATTTTAGTTAGACAGTGAATTCCAGCTTTTCATATCTCATAAGCAAATAAATAAAAACAGAAACAAACTAAACAATTTGCTTTCTTTTCTGATTTAGTGGCAACAACCACAATGACAAGGGCACCAATTCCTGGAAACAAACACCAATTTTGCACAGATCTAATTTGCCAAGAGCTTCAACTCATTTCAATGTTCTTTAGACTATAAATCTTCTCACAAATTAACTAGTGAGAGCATCTATCATTGAATGCCAACTATGAGAAAACAATCACCCAAAAAACCCAAGACAAACCCAAAATAAAAGCTATAAATATAACAATTGATGACAAACATATCTAAATAGAAGATGAAAAATGACGATGATACATTTGCCAGTGAATCGAACCCCAAACGAACATACTAGAGTAACTCTAGAGTGTGCATGAGCTTATGACATTAGGAGATTTAGATGCACCAGACCAACATGAACTATTCAGTCCAGAATATATGATAACCAAGCATGATTTTAAAAGCATCCAGCAATAGACAAATACATCAGCGTGGGCAAAATAACAAGCAAAAAGAAGCAAAACTCCCTCACATTTTTCAATCAATAGATTTTTGAACAAAACACAAAATATGAAATGCAAACATAAAAAATGGGAAAATATGGTAATTCAGTATGACAAAATGGAGATCAAACAAAATAATTTTTTTTTTAAATGGGGAGACATTTACGGAGAGTAGGAGGCCATGAGGGCAGGATTGCTCGAGTTGGAAAGTGTGGAGAATATAGGAGGCAACGTCAGAAACGGCATCCTGTTGGTGGGTTTCCAACAGAACCCAGCTGCGACTCAACCCCTCCAATTTCTGGCTCTCACTCAAAATGTTGTCGTCTCTGAACACCACTCGGATTCTCTTGCCCAACTCCATCGCCCATGCAAGATTCCCCTAATTCTCCAACTGCTCCTCGCCGTTTAACGGATGGTTTGGGGGGGGAGGGGGAGAGAGAGACTGAGACTGGTGTGTTGGGACTGTAATGTGTCTTAAACGGAGGTTCTGTGTTACGGCTTCGTTCCATAGCCTCGTTATTCTAGACCTTAATTAAATTTAAATTTATGGGCCAAAAAAATAATAAGGCGAAGCAAATACCGACATTTAATAATTAAATGCAAAATTTAAAAATTACACGATCAAACTTTACTAAGGATAGTTATTTCGGAAATCATACTCCCTCCGGGTTTATTTTATGAGAGGTTTTTAGCTCAGTCACAGTTATTAATAAAACTCAATGATCATTCTTTCATATTCACATTTTTTTCTCATACATCGAATTTTCTATATAAAAATAGATGAAATTACTTTGGAAAAAAATAAACATTAATTGTGATTAATGAAAGTAATGAAAATGAGAGAAAAAAAAATTAAGAATAGTAATGAAAATGAGAGAAACAAATAAGAATAGTGTGTTAGATATTGATTTTACCTATAAATATGAAAGTCATAATCTATAAAAATAGTCAAAACCACTAAATATATGTGTTACATAGCCACAACTTTTAAAAAATAAGTTTTATAGCCACTTTAATGTACTATTTTACCCTTAATGAAATTGACCCCACATTTAATTAAAAAAAAATTGTAAAGAAAATCAGACTCTCTCCCTCGCGGCCTGTATCTGTACACGAAAAAACAAAGGGATTTTTTTTTCTCCATTCCATTCGTGTAATTAAAAAAAAAATTGAGATCAAACCCAAAAACACTACTCTCTCTCTCTCTCTCTCCCAAATTCCTTCAACATGTATCTACACGAAAAAACCCCTCAATCTTTCTCCATTCGTGTAATTCGCCGGAGTAAAAATGAGTGCATCGGAATCCGACCAAGATGGAGAATCATTAGGGGTGAAAACGGATCGGATACGGACAGATAATGCTCATACCGTATCCTATACCATATTTTTCTCTCGAATGCAGAGTCGGATACGGAAAAGCCGGATTCGGATACGAATTCGGAATATTCGGTATACGGACACGGGACAGATACGGGACGAATCTGGGTCGGATTCGAATAATTATAATCGAATAGTAGATTCAGAGTTTGCAACGTATGTGGTCTTCTATTCTTCTTCCATTCATGGCGGTGAAGAAGAACTAAAAAAAAAAACGCGAAGAAAAAGAACTGAAGAAAAAATGGCAGCTAAATAACTTATGATTTTACTTAATAGTTAGTGTTTTTTTAAATAGATATCATTAATATTATAAAATAAAATTTTATTTTAACTTTTTAAGAGTTAAATAATTAAATAGTTACAATTTTAAAATTTTAAAATTTTTATTTTTTTATTTTTTTATTTTTTTTATTTTTTTATTTTTTAAACAATTAAAATAAAATTAAAATATACAGATATCCGGATATCCGGATTCGATATCCGGATAATATCCGATAAAATATGGTAAAACTCAGATACGGCCGGATACTATGTAATCCGAATCCGATCCGGCATCTGAATTCAACTATCTGTATCCGAATCCGTATCCGACCGGATACAATTCCAGATCGGTCGGGAAATATCCGATCCGTTTTCATCCCTAAGAATCATGGCGACCGCGTCAGCCCCGACAAACTCCATTGATGCACCAGCAAAACCTAGCCCTGCTCGAACTCCGTCCGCCGCCGGTAAGTTTCTATCCTTAAAACCTTTCCTATAGTTTCAATTTGTGATAACTATATGATATTTCGAAAAAAAAAAATGATTGTGGGCATTGAAATGCATGCATAAATAAATATGGGTATTTCTTAATTTTTGGTTAATTTACTGCAATTGCAATCGATAAATTTCATAATTACACGGCTAGAGGCTGAATTCCATTCATATTGTATCTGTCAATACATGGTTGAAGTGTTGATTTAACAATCCTTCCTTACAGCCGAGGAACGATGCAATCAAACTTGTGTTGATGCCCCCTCATCAATAATTCAATCAAGTCGATGGGGTATCTTGCGGTGCATTCACATGTCTATTCGTCTCCTCGCTAAAGAAACGATAATCACAGAACTCTCACTGAAAAGTATACTTCAACTAGCCTGGAGGAGAATAGGAAGAAGAATTTTCTCTCTCTGTTCGACAAGTAGTTGGTTGAGGATTAAGATTCTACTTTTTTGTTTTGGATGTTTTTGGTTATAGATTATGGATCATGGATGTCATTAAATTTGTGTTGCATTTGCTATAGATTATGATTTATGAATGTTATCTTAGTGATTTATGAATGTTGCATGTGTTTTTATGGATTTGTTGAATTCATAGATTGAATAGATTAAGTTTGAGCAAGAAAAACACTTTCGAAATATTTCTTAAATTCACCAAAAAATATCTACCTCTACACGGGTGACACCAAATTCTATCGTGTATCATACACGGTTGGTATTAAAATATCAACCGTGTAGTAAAGAACATATATATGAAAAAATTTTAATTTTTTAATCTAAATCGAAAACATACTTCTCATTGTTTAAATCGACGAAAATCATTAAGATTTATTAAATTGGATAACCAAATACATTAGATTTACATTCAAATGCTCACAAGTAAATACTTGGAATGAAAGATCATATTGCCACTACATATGTGGTACACAAACTAATTTATGAAATCTCACAATTTGATTGTGTATTCACCTATTTTTAAAGAATTTTAAATCCCTATATGTTATTATAGTCATATGGTACATACTTAAACGCTAAACGGCCATAAAATTATAAAATTAACCATGATAAATCGAAGTTTTTAACAAAGTTGACTTCATATTTGTCCTCGTTGACTAGTACAAGGTTAGGGTATACGGTTAGGGTAGTACATGTATGCACGGTTGATTCATTTATCAACCGTGTATAATTGATTATTGGTAAATGGATTAACGAACACCATACACTAAAGTTGACTGTGTACACACGGTCAACTTAGGTACATTTTTTCTGCCCATACACGGTTGATAAAAAATGTACCTAAGTTGATGCCACCTTACGATACGAACTACGAACCCCAAAAACTATTATGAATTATCAAATAGATTAATTTGAATCATCCCGACTTAATAACTACTACAAAGTACGAAATAGATAAATTTGAATCATCCCGACTTAAGAATTACTATAAACTACGAAATAGATAAATTTGAATCATAACTACGAAAAGTCTTCCACACGTAACTCTCCTATTGAGGGTCTGGAACCATGCTCCACATGCCCTAATGGTAGGGCAGTGTCTAAATCGACATAAGGAATCAACCAATTTCGGATAGATTCCTCATTGGCACGATAATCACCATCGCGGGTGTGTTGTTGATCCGAATGTATGCTACGGGTGTTCGATAATTCGATCAATGTGCCCTGGCTCGCGAATCCATCCACTGAACTCAGTAATCAACGACTCAAATAAATCCGAACGTTGTTCTGCATCCCTTGCATCCCCGGCTCTTTCTTCCAACTCTTCCACATTTCTCCCTTCATCATTTGAAGACTCTAATGATATCGATCTAGGATCTCCAATATTCACATATGGGATAACTATAGAGTGTTGCGCCGAAGGAGTGCTAATGTTGATATTCTTATTTTTGTCATCCTGCTCAACAATCAACCTACACAAATCAGTGTTGTCCTTTAAAACGACTTTAATCTTCTCACTATCGCTTATATTCGTTAGATAATAGAGCACATATTCAAATTTGGCGCCCAATTGCTCACGGATCTCTCGAAGCACTTTATTACGTGTGAGTCCTAATTTAGGAAAATGCATATGAAATATGTAGTCTCCCACGTATGTCGTTCTCTCCCAATGCCCACTATGATGAAAAATAATCATTTGAAAAGACATCCTGAAGAAAAACAAAAAAGATCAACACATTGATTTTAATCTGTATGTACACGGTAGGCATAATTTATTCAACCATGTAGCTACATGGTTGAATAAATTATACCTACCGTGTATAAGTATAATTTCATTAAAAAAAATTGGATTTCAAAAAAAATAAATCCATTTTAATGAATTTTCTGGCACTACACGATTGGTATTAAAATTCAACCGTGTAGTGCCAGAAAATTCATTTTTTTTTTTTTTTGGATTTCAATACTACACGGTTGACTTTTAATACCAACCGTGTCGTACACGGTTGGTATTAAAAGTCAACCGTGTGATAGATCCGGGTTAAAGATCTACAACAATTGTGTGATTTTTCATCATATTTGCAAAGAGCATTCATGGATAAAGGTGTAACGGTGAATATTAAGAGATTCATGTGGTTTATTAGCCATAACCACTCATTTTATATAGAGCGTCATTCACATAGATGTAAAAGGTAGTAATCAAGCTATATGTTTAAACAGAGGATGTTTATAACCATAAATCAGTTAAATTCGCGGAGCTTAAAGCTCATTCAAGTGGAAAAGCGAAGAAGGACGAAGAGAAAAGAGGGCGAAGTAAAGAACGCAAGGCGCCTTCGTGCTTCGTCCTCTCTTAGTAATGAGGATTGTACCTTAGGCTCGAAAGGATGGGAGATGTTCTCCTCGGTGATGAGAATGACAAATGAAGGTGATGGTGAGGGGGGTTTCCCAGGAGAAGACCTCGAGAGCTCTGATTGCTCTGGCTTGAAGGAGCTTACGGTAGAATGAATGGAATAGTACGCAGAGTGCGTGTGTGTAGAGTTGAGTGAAGTTCAGTTGAGTTGGATGAAGGGGTGTGATCACTCGGTATTTATAGATGTAGAAAGGATGAAAAAGTGAACATTCGTGCAGAGGGAGGACAAGAAAGGAATTTCTATGGAGACAAGATTTTCTTCGTCATCAATGTAGTGGTCCTCACTCTAGAGCATGTAGAGTCATGCATATAGCGTGTCGCGCAGATCCTTGGATCTCAGCAGATGCTTGCGGGATTAAGATGGCTTCTGCATAAGCAGGGATCTGAGTAGAACCTTACGGCCTCTGTGCCAGCCTAGGCATATGTACTGAGCAGGTCATCTGAGGTTTCAGGGAGGATGGTCTAATCATTATTGAAGAACGCTGCACAACAGGAGCTAATATTTGTCCTTATCAGATGCCTTAGGGAAATGGTTTTAACTATTATTCAAGATTGTCATATGGTGCTGTTGGTATTAACTCTCTTTGGAGACGATCTCCCAAAGTTATGGGAGGCATGTTTTCTTAGCAATTAAAATCATTTACGCGGCAGGGCTGATACTAGTCCCTATCTGCTACTCCCCCCCCCCCCCCCCCCCCCCAGGTCCAGAAGCACCCATAGGCGAGCTTCTGACGGATTTCTTGGCGGGAAAACTACTTTCTCTACTCGTCAATATTTTTTTCTTCGAAAAATAGAGAGACATCATAATGGACATATCTTGAAAGGAAATGTGTATTGCTTTTTGGAGGCGAAAAGGCGTCTCTTCCCTTTTCACAAGCCGTCGTGGAGCAGCATGATTGGTGTCTAGATGTTAGGCTTTTCGTTGTCTTTTCGTGTCCGTTTTCCCTTAGTTTTCGTGTGTTTTCGTTGTTTGTGGCTATGATTTGGTTGTTTTGGAGTCTTTGGTATTGTAGGATGAAAAGGGCGGAAATGAGAATAAAATAAGAAGAAAGAAGCATTATATCGAAGAGGGGTTCGATAGGAGCACGTAGGCGAAAACGGAGGTCAATTTGGAGTTCGGACGAGGAAGATACGGCCGAAACAAGAAAGATGCGCGAAGTGACCAGAACCAAGTTCTGGACGCCGTCCAACTTGAGTTGGACGCCGTCCAACTCTGGCGGCCAGCTTTCCTTTCCTTCTATAACTAGGTTTTCATACCTATTATAAATACTACCCCTTGTACACGAATTCTACAACCTTTTACCTTAGTTTTAGCTCTAGTTTAGCATTCAAATACTTTAGTTTAGTTTTCCTTAGTTCGATCCGGATCGCTACTTCGTTCTTCAATTAATTCAAGTTTTTACTTAGTTCTTCGTTCTTCGTTTAATCTCGTAAGTTCTTTATTGCTTTCTTTTATTTGATTTAATTGCTCCCTAGTTCCTTAGATTTAGTTCTTAATTGCTTAGTTTAATATCGTTTGTTCGTTTTCAAGTTCTTAGATTAGATTCGTTTTTCTTAGTTTTCAATTCCTTCGATTTCAAGTTTTCGTAGTTAGATTTATTTGCTTAATTTCCAGATTTCAATTCATCATGTCTAGATTTATTTATGCTTCTTTCTTTGCTTTCGTTTTCTTCGTTGCTTCCTTTATTGCTTTCTTTTCGATTCTTGCCTAGGTAGATTAATCGTTTTTCTTTAGTTTAATTCTAGATTTATTTCCTCGTTCTTAGATTAGTTATTTACTCGCTTTTATTTATTGCTTTGATTTATTTTATTTGCCTAGGATTTAAAACAAAAACCCCTAAAAATCTTCTTTACTTGCTTTCCTAGATTTAGGCTAGATTAGATTTTTACTACATAATTGATTGCCCTGTTAAGTTTTCCTTGAGATTCGATACTTAGGTTTTACTTGCTAGTGCTACGATAGATTTCTTCTATTGCGAACATTTTTTAGTGAAACAAATTTTGGCGCCGTTGCCGGGGAAAACTTTAGGCTATTTAATTGTGTAGTATTTTTATATTTTTTTTATTTAATTGCTTTCTGGTTCGATTTCTTTTCTCTTCCACTCGGTGCGTTTGATTCGTTTGTTGAGTGTTGTGTATGCTAGGTCGTCGAAGTCTCTAAAGGAAGTTGACACCTCACATAGACGGCATCAATAGGAAGAAGGCGCTCTTAACCGCGAAGAAGGAAGAAGACGAGAGCTCGAAGCAATGGCACACAAGATGGGAGAATTTTCTCTTGACCTATGGATAGTTAAAGACGTTGCTTGTTGCAACTGATTTTGGATGAGAATTTTCTAGTCAAGCTAATGACGTTAAACGAGCGCTTGGTGGGAGGCAACCCACGTAAAAAAATAAAAAAATAAAAAAAAAAGATTTTTTTTTTTTTTTTTTTAGTTTTTGTAGAATAGGATTTATTTTCTTTATTTTTGTTTTTGTTTGCTTTCTTTTTGATTTTCGTGTAGGGAGTAGTTTACAAGGAGGGTATGATGAAGAGAGAGATCGAGCCGGACCCGAACGATCCTCGTTTTTGGGCTCCTACCGATCTCCGTTGCCAAGACCCACGTTTCTGAGGTCCATTCAATCCATAGTTATGTCTTGTGTCTTTTTATTTTTGTTTGTGTCTTTTATTTTTCTTTATTTTGTTCGATTTTACGCTTTGGTATTTTGTTTTGTGTTTGTTTTGTAGGTACTACTTGGAGTCTTTCGAGATTTTGTGTTATTGGTTGTCGACATGCGATAAGTTTCTTCTATCCCTTTCCTTTTTATTTTCTTGCAATGGAGACATTGCTTGATTTTAAGTGTGGGGGAGGGTCTTTGAACTTTTGGCATGTAGTTTTTGTTTTGTTTTTATGTCTTGTTGATTGAGTCTAGTTTGTGATCGAGTCTTCATGTTCCCTCACTTAGGAATTTGTTTGATTTTGAGCCCTATAAGCATGTAACTTAGGATCAATGTGAATGATTCAACTATGGAATCTTTAGTTGTTGGAATTGATTTGAGCATAAATTAGGTTGGTTTAATCTTGAGTTGTTGTTGATTATGATTCGATGAGTTGTGGGCACGAATTGATATGAGTATTGAGGAAAATGATTTATGATTTTTGGTTGAGTGATAAATCTAGATTGTTACGACTTGGATTGCTAGATTACTTTCCCCTTATGTTAGAAAAAAAAAAAGTTGTGTTTATGTGAATAAAAAAGTTGATAGGATTCTGCTCCTCTTACTTGTAACGTATGAAAATACTAGAGTAATGAGCATGGGAAACCACATGAAAAGGCTTCGAGAGACCCTCGAATGATCACATTTCATGAACTATGTCCTAGATGATACTCGTGTATATTAGAATAAAGTGTTCGTAGGCATTCTACCCCTCTTGACAATGGGTACGGGAACCGCACTAGGAGGCTCGATGTGACCCATCGATGATTAAACCTAGTGAATTATGTGCCAAAAACGTTCACGTGTTAAAAAAAAAAAAAGAAAAAAAAAGAGAGTTGTTTATGTATTGAATAAAAAGGGGAAGTAGGCTAGACGTCTAAAGTTGTGGTGATCTAGATATTTGTGAGATGTGTGTATCATTGCTTTTCCTCTTGCTTGGGTTGATTCATAAGCCACATAGTTTGTTGATGATGATTGATCGTAACATGGGATTAAAGTGACATTGTTTGAGTTTGTCGATTCCGGTGATTAAATGTTCTATGATTTGAATTGTTTGGATTGAGTCTAAGTTGTATGTTTATATTGCTTGAGGACAAGCAAAGTTCTAAGTGTGGGGGATTTTGATTGGTGTCTAGATGTTAGGTTTTTCGTTGTCTTTTCGTGTCCGTTTTCCCTTAGTTTTCGTGTGTTTTCGTTGTTTGTGGCTATAATTTGGTTGTTTTGGAGTCTTTGGTATTGTAGGATGAAAAGGGCGGAAATGAGAATAAAATAAGAAGAAAGAAGCATTATATCGAAGAGGGGTTCGATAGGAGCACGTAGGCGAAAACGGAGGTCAATTTGGAGTTCGGACGAGGAAGATACGGCCGAAACAAGAAAGATGCGCGAAGTGACCAGAACCAAGTTCTGGACGCCGTCCAACTTGAGTTGGACGCCGTCCAACTCTGGCGGCCAGCTTTCCTTTCCTTCTATAACTAGGTTTTCATACCTATTATAAATACTACCCCTTGTACACGAATTCTACAACCTTTTACCTTAGTTTTAGCTCTAGTTTAGCATTCAAATACTTTAGTTTAGTTTTCCTTAGTTCGATCCGGATCGCTACTTCGTTCTTCAATTAATTCAAGTTTTTACTTAGTTCTTCGTTCTTCGTTTAATCTCGTAAGTTCTTTATTGCTTTCTTTTATTTGATTTAATTGCTCCCTAGTTCCTTAGATTTAGTTCTTAATTGCTTAGTTTAATATCGTTTGTTCGTTTTCAAGTTCTTAGATTAGATTCGTTTTTCTTAGTTTTCAATTCCTTCGATTTCAAGTTTTCGTAGTTAGATTTATTTGCTTAATTTTCAGATTTAGTTATTATGTCTAGATTTGTTTTCTTCGTTGCTTTCGTTATTGCTTTCTTTTCAATTCCATGCCTAGGTAGTTTAATTGCTTTCGTTTAATTTCTCTAGTTTAATTAGTTTAGATTATTTCTTTGCTTTTTAGATTAGATTTATTTACTTGCTTTGATTTTATTGCTTATTTATTTTCTTGCCTAGGATTTAAACAAACCAAACCAAATTCTTTTTACTTGCTTTCTTAGATTTAGGCTAGTTTGGGATTGTTTTGCTACACGATTATTTGCCCTGCAAAGTTTTCCTTGAGATTCGACATTGAGTTTTTACTTACTAAGTGCTAGGATAGATTTCGTTCTATTGCGAACACTTTTTAGTGAAACACAGCAAGTGAGGTATCACTTCGCTCTCTTTTTGGCAGTTTTACCCTTTAACTTTTTAACTCCTTCCTTTTTCCTCTTCTCCTCTTCTATTCTCCATACTATATCTCCGAGAGAAACAGTAATATTCATATTTCTCTGTTCTACTTTATACTTCTAGCGATTGCTCCGCTCTTCTCCTTTCTCAGGTAGTTTCTTCATTATTATTTTTATTATCTCCTCCAGTATTTGTGCAGCCTACGCTTCAAGGGGTTCCCCCCCCTCTCTCTCTCTCTCTTTTTTTTTTCAAGGATAAATTGTTGATTTCAGCCCTTATTTTTGGTAAACCCGGTTTTGGTGCGAGTGTTATGGAAACTTCCATACAGGAATTAACCATTAATTCTCATGGTTTATAAATATCGGACTTTACTTGCATTTATTTGCAGCCATGAATCCCCATGACGAAGAAATGCTACGAAAAATTCAAATGAAATTAGTGCAGAAGATGACTGAGGCCAGAGCCGCCAATCTTGGGCCTGTTTCTTCTTCAAGCGATGCCTTTACGCTACCTCCCACGAACACCAGGATTTCAGAATCTACTCAAGAACATCCCCAAGAGATAAGAATAATGAAACCTCGTCCGAGATTCTGCTTCCCTGATCCGCCAATGGCTAGCCATTTTGAGGAGATCACCAAACCTTGTTCTCCTTCCTCCCCTGCTGCCGGAGCAGGTATCTATACCTCTTCCCTTGAGCAAACGGGCAACTTCCACCCCCCTGTGTTTACAGAGGCGAACCGGACCTCAACACCTTCTTTCGGCGTTCAAGCCTTAACTTTCGACCAATTCTTGGAAATTCTATCTCAGGTCGAGCAAAGTAGAGACCGATTCCAGGTTATGTTTCGTGATCTTCAGGACTATCTTCGTGACAAGGAAAAATATTGCTCTGCTCTTGAACATCGCGTGTCTTCATTATCGGAGCGGGTGGGGGAATTAGAGAAAACTCTAGAGTTTTCGTCAAAACGAGCGATGCAAACACAAGAAACCTTCACTGTCCAAGTAGAACAGCTAACACTCGCACACGAGCAAGAGTTGGAGCATTCCCAAATTTCTTCCTTTATTAAGGGGAGAAAGATAGGCTTAGATCAAGGCATTTCCATGGGGATACAAGATTGCCGGTCTAACTTCTTAATGACCCCATATGGTCAGGCTTTTATAGATTCTTTAATGAAGCAATTGCCTGAGGCGTTTATCAACTCTCCCTATTTTTGGGCACGGATGATAGATCCTCTTACAGATTGGGCTGCTGATGTTGTCTTTGAATGCTGTCATCAACTGGGCATCCCTGAGCGAGCTGCCGCTATCAACTTGGGACCTATAGTGCATATGTTTGAGACAAAACCCGAGGCCCTTAAGAGGAACTGTTTTCTACCTACCGGGGAGCCTTGGTTCATGTCTGTGTTGAGGGAGGCTTCTGAGGCCCTTCGTCAACCCGTTCAATCCTCCGAAGATCTTCCTGCTTGGGATGCTCCCCCTTTTCCTCTTTTTCCTCTTGACACTACTGTCCCGAGGCTTATGAAAAATGCCTTTGATGAGGTGCCCTCTTCTCTTTATTATGGTTAAGTTTACCCATTAACGGTTTATTATTTTTTACTTAGTGATTCTTTTTCCCTGCTAGGAGCTAAGAAGAGAGAATGTTCTGTGCCCCCCAGGTCCAAAGAAACTATTTCTACCGCACGTATTCTACCAGATATGGAGAGCGGTTCGGGGGCAAATGATGCCTTGAGTATTTCAACGGATCATCCTAAAGATGATTTTCCTTTGCACTCGGCTGAAACTCCCTCTGAAGATCCGGCTTCTGCATCAGATGATGTTCTTGATGTGGGGTTTTAAGACAATTTACTTTTTAATGTTTGTAATGGGGTGCCTTTTTTTTTATGGCCCCTGGATTATGCCGATGGGGCAAAAGCAAGATTATTTTCTTTTGTCCGGGGCCAGGTGCCTCTTGAGACCTTGCCTTTATTCCGCTCTTGCTACTTTTAACCATTTTGGTCTACTATTTTTCTGCTCTTATGTTCGTGTGCCTTTTTATTTTACTTTCATCTGCTGCTATGTCTTTTCTGCTAAAGCATTTTGAGATAATGAAATACGGGTATTGGGATGTAGGGTATTCCTACTCCCACCCCCCCCCCCCCCCCCCCCCCCCCCCCCCCCCCCCGTCCCATTCTAGTTGAGGTGTAAGGGACCGAAGGAATTACACCTCATGTTAGGGCTAACAGTTTGCAAAATACAATTACTTTAATGTCGCGGAGGCATGATTCTGTGTTTTCCATACCCTGACTAACTATAAGATAAAAAGTTTTAAGATAGATAAAGGTTTAGGATCAACCGTACTCCCCTCTTTTTAGGGACCACTCTTAATCTTCCCTGTATGTCTCTTCGGCCTTCTCTTGTTCCGGCATTTTAATTTGGTCGCGCCCTTGACTTTTGCCCTTGCCTTGGCCATCAAAGTTTCCCATTGCCCTCTCTACAATTGGTTCGTTGCATGTGCTTATTGTTTTGGCCTCGAGTCCTTTGCTTTCATCAGTCTGTTGGGGTGACTGTTTGTCTAAGTCTTTGGATAGCATGAGCTTTTCAGAGGAATTGGTGCTGGTAATCAGCAAGTATTCCATTGGCATGGAGAGATCCTGGCCTTCTTCTGCCGTAGTTGTAGCTTTAAGCCTTTTTACCTCGGACTTTACTTCAGTCTTATCGCAGGCAGGTTCTGTTATTGGCCTTTTCCTGGCTTCTCCCGCCTGTACCTTTTGGATGTAACACTTTCGTGAAATCCCTTGGTTTCCAGACACCTGTCCTACCTGGCTTCCACCGGGAATTTCATCATCAAATGGTAGGTGGAAACCACCGCTTGGAATGGGTTTAGGGCAGTTCTCCCTAGAATAATATTGTAAGAAGATTGTTGCCGCACCACTAGAAAAGTGACTGGTTTTGATGCCCGCATGGGCCCTTCACCTAGAGTGAGCATTAAATCAGCTGATCCTAATGACATCACAGGGTCTCCTGAGAAGCCATGCAAGGCTGTGGCCACCACATTTAGAGGCTTCTGAAGGCTCATTTGGTTAAAACAACTTTCGAATATGACATTAACCGCGGCCCCTGTATCCACGAAGACCCTTTGAACTTGGTATCTTTCTATTTCCACTGTGATGACCAAGGCGTCATCGTGTGAATGAATCACATTTTGACTATCTTCTGGTCCAAACGAGATTTCTGGCGGGGGTAGGCCCTTTTCGACCTTCCAGACCCCGTGTCTCTCGTGCATATGTAGCTCTCTGGCCGGTGCTTTTCTACTTCTGTTGGAGTCTCCCATGGTTGGTTGACAAACCAATATTTTATATGCATTTCAAGATGTTTTTGGTAGTTTTTGGCTTTGATATGTGTGCTTAAAGGAATAGGAAATGATAGGTTTTCATACTTATGCATTTTCTATATGCTTTGGGTTTTTCTCAAGTTTCGTGCCTATTTCGGGTTCTGTGGCAATTTTCTGAGAATGTTTGAGTTATCCTATGTCGAAGAGGATCGAGAGAGGAAGCCGTAGCACTTTTCGGATTAATTTTCCGATGCCGGACGAGAGAGAACGAGCCAAAACCGTGGGAGCGCGCAAACTGTGAAATGTGGGCGGAAATGCACAAGTCAAACGGAAATGCACTAGTCAAACCTTCATTCAACTTTTCAGAAATTACAGTTTTTACCCCACCTTCTCAACTCAAGTTTCTTCTTATTGCAATTTGACCCCAACTTGTGGGAGATCTATAAATACCTTGTTATTTGCCTCATTGGGCAACTTTTATCACTTGAATTCACTCTTGCATTATTGCTTAGAACCCTAGCTTTTCCCTCCTTTCCTTTTTAGTACTTTCAAATTTTGTTGGATGATGAAGCTTGAAGATTGAATATTATTGAAGCATTTTATTTCCTTTTACTTTCCTTGTTATTTCTATTATGAATTTCCTTCTTTTTGTTGGTTTGATTGTTAGATCTAAGATGAGTGGCTAGTTTTCTTAGAGGTTTCAAATGATGGATGGTGTGAATTAGGCTAGGATTTGGTGGTTATTGATGTGGATCTACCTTTCCTTTGAGTTGCCCTTGGATTTGATTGGATTTAATTGCATGAATGATTGACAACCATGAGTGCATATAAGGTGATTGATGGAATGCCTAGGAAGCTTCCATTCATAGCACTTGGCATGAATCCTTGCTCATATTATGTAGTATTGATTTGCATTGCTCCTAGAAAGAATTGTGTGAATTGATGTTAGATTAATAGGCATTGTGCTTTTAGGAGTTGGTAATATGTTTAGAATGGTAAGCATGTTATTCAATCCACTAGTTATCAAGTCTTAGGAGGATGAGATAGCTTGACTTATGTAATAATGCCACTCAAAGGAATTAAAATGGTTTGATACATCACTTGCCTAGTCCTTAGCCTAATCACACCGGAAATCATTTGAATCCTTGCTTGCTTTTATCGAATTTCTACTACTTGTTCCTTTACTTGTTCTTTACATTACTTGCCTTTATTTTTGCTTGTTATTTTTACTTACTCATTAATTGCCTAGTTATAAAACATCAAACTCATGAATATGTGCTTAGATAGTATGATAGGGACTACGTGAACTACTTGATTTTCTATCAATACATTCACTTCTTGTGGTTCGACCCGGACTACTAGCTAGTTCGGTTATTGTATTATTGATAGGCTAGAAATAGCCGAGTCAATTTTTGGCGCCGTTGCCGGGGAGTGATTAGATAGACATTTCAATAGTTTTTTTAGTCACTTGTTACTAATTTAAGCTTGTTTTTAATTTCTCTTTCTTTTTGTTTTGAAGGTGCATGCTCACAAGGTCCAAGGGGAGACTTGTAGAGCCACTTGTCTTGGAATTTGAGAGAAGACATAGAAGAAGAAATTCTAGAGAAGAACAAGACATGGGTGATCAAAACCCAAATATGGAAGCCATCATGAGGAGAATGGAAGAAAAATGCAAGCGGAAATTGATGAGCAAAAGAGGAAGGCTAATGAGGTGCCACCACCTCCTATCAACTCTATGTATCAAGCTCCAACGGAACAATATCAAAGAGGGGAGTGGGGCACGATCAATGCTAATAATTTTGAGTTGAAGACCGGCTTGATTCAAATGGTTATGAGTGCTCAATTCGAAGGAAGCCCCCTAGAGGATCCAAATGCACATCTCACTTCCTTCTTGGAAATTTGTGAAACCGTTAAGCTAAATGGTGTCCCTTGTGATACCATTCGACTAAGGATATTTGGTTTCTCTTTGAGGGATAGAGCCAAGGATTGGTACAAAGGATTGGATAAGTCGGAGATACACACTTGGCAAGATCTTTGCAAAGCTTTCTTATCGAAGTATTTCCCTCCCTCAAAGGCTCACAAGATGATTTCGGAGATCTACCATTTCTCTCAACATGGGGATGAAACCTTATTTGAAGCTTGGGAGAGGTATAGAGAGCTTATCCGTAAGTGTCCTCAACATGGTTTAAGTGAAGATCAACAAATGACTCACTTCTATAGTGGACTCACTTCTCACACAAGAAGTGTAGTTGATGCCACAGCGGGGGGGGGGGGGGGGGGGGGGGGGGGGGGGGGGGGGGTTTGTTGAACAAGCATGCTAAGGAAGCATTGAGGATAATTGAGGAGATGACCGCTCATGCCTACCAATGGCCTATGGAACGGACTTCCACAAAGAGGGTTGCTTCTCTATCGGATGAGAGATATGATGAATTGACTTCACTATTCACTACTTTTAAGAAGGACTATGATAAGGGCCAAAGAGACATGAAGGAGATGCTAGCCATCAAGAAATTCGAGAGTGGTGAAGTTTTAAGTGAAGAGGA
Organism: Thymus mandschuricus; assembly: GCA_029379335.1. Taxonomy (NCBI): domain Eukaryota; kingdom Viridiplantae; phylum Streptophyta; class Magnoliopsida; order Lamiales; family Lamiaceae; genus Thymus; species Thymus mandschuricus. The sequence continues at coordinate 8,831,181 of CM057083.1, forward strand.
GGTTAAATACATTAACCAAAGGGGTGGATGGAATCAAGAAAAGAAGCCTCTTCAACCGGGGTTGGAAAACATCATCCAACAAATGGCTACTCAACAAGGAACTTTCATTGCTCAAACGGGTCAAAAGGTCACAAATTTGGAGAACACCGTTTCTTCTATGGAAAAGCATATCAAGATGTTAGAAGGTCAAATAGGCCAAATGGCTAACCAAGCTTCCTCTCAACATCAACAAGGAAAGTTTCCAAGTAACACGGAGATCAATCCAAAGCAACAATGCAAGGTGGTTCGTGTGGTCAATGAGGTTGAGTCGATGCGACCTTTTGGAGAGCAAGAATGGGGAGGTCAAAGAGTTCCTCCATGGGACCTTTCCCATGACCATGATAGCTATGAAAAGAGGAAGACTCCAATGACCCTTGGAGATGAGATTTATTTTCTCACAAAGCCGGATCATTGGCCACCTTATGAGAACCTTCCACGTGAAGCTCAAGAGAAAGAGAGGATGAGCTCTTACTATCAAAGAATGAGAGCTAACAATGAGGTGATGTATGCAAGGGGGATGGATTTGAAGAGGATGGAGAAGGCTTACTACATCCATGAGCTTGGAAGGGTTATCAAAGAACGAAGAAGTTATGACGAGTTCCAAGGTATCTATCCTACAACCCCCTTGGAAATAGTGAGTTTGAGTGAGTCTCTTGATAGTGTGGATGCTATTACGTTGAGCAGTGGAAGATCGATTGAGAAGCCAATGAGGCTTGGTGAAGAAAAAGATGAAAAGGATAAGGAAGAAGTCCTAGTGGAGGACGTTGACGATGAAAGGGAAGAAATGGATTCCTCAAAAGCACCTATGCCGAAGGAAGATGTTCCCAAGAAGAAAGTTTTTGATTATGAAAAAGATGAACCACCTCATGAGTGGATAGAGTTCCCTACTCCGAAGAAGGACGTGATTTCCAAAGCTCCGTTTCCTTCTCGTTTGGCCAAGCCCAAGGTGGACCCCAAAATGAATAGGTTTGTTGAGATGTTTGAGAAAGTAAATGTCAACATTCCTCTCATTGATGCTTTGAAGGACATGCCGGGGTATGCAAAGCTCTTAAAGGAAATAGTGGCCAAGAAAAAGAAGCTAGAAGCTTGTGAAACCATGGAGCTTTATGAAGAGTGTCATGCCATTGTGCAAAGAAATTTGCCCCTTAAAAGGAAAGACCCGGAAGCTTTACAATTCCTTGTGAGATTGAAGGCCAAAGATTTGAGAGAGCTTTGTGTGACCTTGGAGCTTGCATCAATTTGATGCCCCTCTCGATTTTTAGAAGGTTGAAGATTGGAAAGTTCAAGCCTACCTTGATAGAGCTTCAAAGGCCAACAAGTCCATCACTGGGCCTCAAGGAATGGTAGAGGACGTGCTTGTAAAAGTTGGAGAGTTAGTGTTTCCGGCCGACTTTGTTGTACTCGACATGCCGGAGGATCGACACACTCCTCTCATTCTTGGCCGCCCATTCCTTGCTACCGGAAGAGCTTCTATGGACATTGAGAGTGGAAATCTCACATTTCAAGTGGATGATGAGAAGATGGTCATTTCAATCTATGATTCAATAAAGGAGCCAAAGAAAGCGTCTTGCTACAAGCTCGAGGTTGCCTCGCCATCAAAGCTCGATCAAGTGCCTCAAGGGCGTGGTTTGAAGAAGCAAGGAGTGAAGCCCAAGGAGAAGGTGAATTATCCATCTCGAAGTGGATGTTTCACCAAGTTTGGGGGAATCAAGTTTCAAGACGAGATCGGAGATCCATTTCATGAGAAGGTTGTAAATTTTGGAAGTTTTTCAAGCTTTGGGAGCCGGGGCAAGAGGACCTCGTTTGATGTCCCTTGATTCACATCGTCGAGCTAACGACGTTAAACAAGCGCTCGTTGGGAGGCACCCCAACACTTATCCTTTATTTTCTCGTTTTCTTCAAGTTTAGTCGTTTTAGTCGAATAAGAGTTGAGAAGTGGGTTAATATGTTATGGAAAGGAATTTCTAAGTGTTGGATGTTTTGCTATGCCTTATAAAAAAATTGAGATTTTTCAAGTTTTTAAGCTCCAACACTTAGAAAAATTTTCGGAGGTGAAATTCCAGTTTTGCGCAGTCCGGCGGTAAAATCAAAAAGAAATAGCAAAACTTGTCAAAATTTGATTCCGTCGATTGCGTTGTGTTCCTAAGTCTTGGGAGTAGGGGGAGGACTGACTTTCGTCCAGGCCCGGCCCAAAAACGCCCGGGCCAAGCCCGGGAACAGACTCGACTGCGACCAAATGCCCGAGCCCTGGGTCGCAGCTTAGGTCAAAAACTGCTGGCTCAATTGCGACCTAGCCTTGGGTCGCAGTCCACGATGCTCCCGAAGGCCACTCAATTGTGGTCAACGGGCGTTGACCGCAGCTCCCCCTTTTCCCCCCTATTTTTCAATTTGTTTTTCTATTTTCTTTTTGATGTTATCTCTTATATCCTACACCTCTCTTACCTCATTTCTCTTACTTATTCATTTCTTTTACTTGAGATGATGAACATGTTCTTGAAATCAAAAAATCGAGAGGAGCAAAGCATGACGAAGAAAAGGAATCAACTTAATCGAGCATGTACCGGAATGAGCAACATTGAACGTGATTTACATCGCAAGCTCGGACCTTTGTGAGTGTAGTTTAAATTCCCTATTTCTTCCCTCCAAACTCATTTTAGATTTTATTTCTAAAATAAGTTTGGGGGAGGGGGTAGGATAAGGTCTTTAAACTACTTTTCTCTCTTCGGTTTTTCTAAAGTTGCGATTTTTAAGCTTGTATTTGCTTGATGAAGTTGATTGTGCTTAATTGGATGCTTGAAAAGGATGAATTAGTTTGAGTGTGTTTGGTATATTATGAGAGTGTATAAGTTGGAATGTTATTCAAGTGGTTCATATGTGTGTAAATGTATGCTTACTTGCAAATTTTGCAAAATTTTTAAAATTTCTTTAGAATGAATCACTTGAAGTATTGGTTTTCATATCGCGTTTTTCACTCCTTTGCTTTCAAGAGAGATGTCGATGATGAAGTTGAGCGAAAAATGGTATCATATTTTTGGAGTCTGTTGGAATTTACTTATCGAAATTCCACATATTGTTTTTGTCTTTCTTCCTGTTGTCTCCACAATGCAGGTTACAATGGTGGTCACAATGGTGAGAACATTTGACCAAGTCGTGGTTTGTTAGCGATTCTTGAGGAGTACGAATATTCAGTTGAAGAACGGTTTATCCAGTGAGAAGAAAGGGGGAGAATTGCGTGAAGAAGACGTGAAGAAGTTGGTTGAGAAGATCGTGGGATTATACTTGCTCATCAAGATTTTGAGATCTATAAATAGAGAAGAGTCCAACTCGAGTAGAACACATCTTCTTCTACCGAGTTTTTAGTGATAGAGTTCTATTCACTTGTTTATCCTTTCTCAAAAGGTTGTTTTAGTCGAGTTCCACTAGCTTAGGTTAGAGATTTTGATTTGCCTTTAACCTCGACTTGTAAATTGTTTGTTCACGATTAGTGGATTGTTTTTAGCCTTGAGGCTCGGCAAGATATTGAAAAATATCTTGCTAAAAAGTAATCCTCGTGTCATTGTGTCTTTGCATTCGTTTTTATTCCGCTGCGTAAGTGTTTACAACATTGGTTGTCACAGTGCTAGTCATTGTGGTTACCGTTGTTAGAGCACAAACTCTTTCAATTGGCATCAAGAGCCCACACTCGACATACTGAGTGTTGATCCTTGAGTGCTAGACACAATGGATCTTACCAATCTCGTTCTAAATAAACTTCCTGTTCTAGATGGTCTGAATTACTCTTTTTGGAAAGTTAGGATCCGGCACTACATCAAATCAATTGATGCTAGGGCCTGGGCCTATGTCCTAAATGGTTGGTCTCACCCAAAATCCAAGGATATTGAAGGGGATGCCGTTCGGAAACCAGCAGCCAAATGGACAAAGGAGGAGAATGAGGCAGCCACATTCAACGACAAAGCGCTCAACGCAATCTTCTCCTCTGTTGATGTAGCTATGTTCAAGCTCATAAAAAATTGTGAGTCTGCCAAGGAGGCGTGGGACATTCTGGAGCTGCACTGCCAAGGAGATACTGCTGTGAAGGACACAAGGGTTCGGATTCTCACAACCAAATTTGAGAATCTCCGCATGATGGATGATGAGACGGTTGGTGACTACTGCAACAAGATCCTTGACATATCCAACGAATGTCAAGATCTCGGAGAGCCCATTCCCAACAAGAGGTTGGTCTCGAAGGTCCTTCGCACCCTCACATCAAAATTCCACCAGAAGGTAACGGCGATCACCACCATGAAGGATGTAGGTGTTCTTGAGTTTACCACAGTCATGAATGATCTCAAAATGTATGAGATGGACATGGGTGAGTCAGAATGCTTCTCCAACAAGAAGAGTATCGCTTTCACAACTTCGTCATCCTACAATGGTTACTCCCCTCCAAAGGCATTCCCATCAGAAGATGGTCATCTCGTGGACGAAGAGGAGGACTCCGATATCATCAAGAAGGTAAACGCTCTCCTTAGAAAGTATTCTCAAAACAGGTATCAAGGGAGGGGTGGTGCACCAAGGAAGGGAAGCTCTGTGGTACTCAAAGAGCTACCCTCTGCACAACAGACATCCGGTTCAACTTTCAGAAGAAATTCACCAGGCCTTACTAATAACGGATCCAAGGACTATTTGAGGATTCAATGTCATGAATGTCTAGGGTTCGGACACTTTGCTAATGAGTGTGCTAACACTTTCAGAAAGTATGGTATGGAGGTTAATTTTCTCTCTCTCAGTGATGATGAGGAACCGTCCGGTGCAAGTGTCAATGATGAGCATACAAAGGAGGCATCTGCGCTGGTAACTGTGCTTGACTCACCAATTGATGATTACTCTAATTTGTTCTGTTTTTCTAGTACAATTGATGAATTAGATGAAGAATCTATTCCTGACATTGTATCAACAAACGGGAAACCATTTGTTAGATCTGAATTTGCTTTTCAGGAATGCACAATTGTCCAAGAAAGTGTGAATGTTGTGTTCGATGATCTAACCAGCATTGCAGGAAAACTCGAGGAAGAAAATGTTGATGGATACATTCACATCCCTGACAGGTCAGAAGAGACTACTGATCAAACTGAAGAGGGAGGCACAGAGGACTTCGGGTTGTGGTTCTCAAAGGATACGAGCTTGAAACTTGTGGGGTTCACTGACTCAGATTGGGGAGGTGATGTAGATGGTAGGCGCAATACAAGTGGAAGTTGTTGCACCCAACTGTTGTGGCTCAAACAAATGCTGGAAGACTATGGTCTCGAGGGGGAGGGAGTCTCCGTTCTATGTGACAACACTAGTGCCATCAACATCACAAAGAACCCAGTCCAGTTCGAAAGAACTAAACACATTGACACCCACTACCACTTCATCCGAGACTTGGTTGAAAGAAAAATTCTAGAGGTAACCTACTTGCATACTGAATCTCAGATTGCTGCTATTTTAACAAAACCCCTTGATTTCGAGAGATTTTCCAAACTGAGGAGTTCTCTCGGTATGTGTTCACTCTAATATTGTGATCTTTGTTGCTAGCTCTGTATCCGGCTTTGTGCCACTCATGAATTATATCTGGCATTGTATAAAAGAGCTGTATAACCAAGAGCGCAACGAGTTTCAAAGATTCTCTATAAGTGTCTCAGGATAAGAAGTCTAAAAAAAAAAATAGATATATATGTTTCGTACTTTATGATACGGAGCTAAGCAACTGATCCTTTTGGGGTGTTGCATTAATACCCTTGATTTCTTTTTCGGTTTTGGATATATCTCCTTATTTGTGGGGATATAATTTAAAATATCGTTGATCCAAGATTTACGTATTTGCATGAAATTATCTCTTCCTCATTTTTCAGACTCCATATTCATTCTTCACACTCTCTCTTTTACTCCTATTTTTTCCTTCTAGAAATCAATTCATATTATTTTTGAAGGAAACTGTTTTCTCATCATACATTCCAACCTCTGTTCCTACCCCCGCTCCCCATATCAACATTTCTACTCATAATCTCTTCCAATTCATCCGTCTCCTCTCGGGCTGTAGTCTTCTCGAACAAGTGAGTTCATTTCAGTAGAGGCGTCTTCAACATCCATGTCAGGTTCCGGATGTTGCAGCCATTGTTCTGTCAAATGCAGGTACATCTATGAAGCAGAAGTTGTTCATGGACGCTCTTTTTGAATTCATCAATGATCAACTCTCAAATGCTAAGAAGCAGAATAAAAAGCTCCTTTGTGCTCTTTCTTCACAAAAAGGGGGAGAAGTTGATAGCTGTAGTGGAAGCAGTTGAGGAGGCTGATGGGGCTGAAGTGTTAACATTTGTTCTAACGTTTGATCTAACGTTTTTGGTTCTTGAGGTGTTTTGAAGCATGATCTTACTGTGATTAGTATAAGTTATGATTATGTGCTTCTTGCTGATGTTGGGTCGAACTATGAGATTTAGGGGGAGTTTATAAGTTCGAAGCTTATGTTGTTAGACATTGAGGGGGAGAATGAGGAGGATGCTGGCTCAAGCGATATAGCTTGAAATATTTTGTGCTACTTGGATATTTCTGTTTTTATGCTACTTGGTTCTATGAACAAGATTTTTTGTGGAAGTTTTGTTTTGTGAAGAAAGACAAAAAGGGGGAGCTTGTTGGAATTTACTTATCGAAATTCCACATATTGTTTTTGTCTTTCTTCCTGTTGTCTCCACAATGCAGGTTACAATGGTGGTCACAATGGTGAGAACATTTGACCAAGTCGTGGTTTGTTAGCGATTCTTGAGGAGTACGAATGTTCAGTTGAAGAACGGTTTATCCAGTGAGAAGAAAGGGGGAGAATTGCGTGAAGAAGACGTGAAGAAGTTGGTTGAGAAGATCGTGGGATTATACTTGCTCATCAAGATTTTGAGTCCAACTCGAGTAGAACACATCTTCTTCTACCGAGTTTTTAGTGATAGAGTTCTATTCACTTGTTTATCCTTTCTCAAAAGGTTGTTTTAGTCGAGTTCCACTAGCTTAGGTTAGAGATTTTGATTTGCCTTTAACCTCAACTTGTAAATTGTTTGTTCACGATTAGTGGATTGTTTTTAGCCTTGAGGCTCGGCAAGATATTGAAAAATATCTTGCTAAAAAGTAATCCTCGTGTCATTGTGTCTTTGCATTCGTTTTTATTCCGCTGCGTAAGTGTTTACAACATTGGTTGTCACAGTGCTAGTCATTGTGGTTACCGTTGTTAGAGCACAAACTCTTTCAGAGTCTTTCATGTGTGTATTGAGCATGAAATGGTTGCGTGACACGATTAACTAGGAATGATCGATCTTAGGCACTTGAACTCTAAACAAAAGCTTGTGAGGTTTGAGCCAAAACGTTTAATTGATAACGTTTTTTTCTTTCTTGAGAGTTTGCCATGTATTGCATTGTTATCTTCTAGAACTTGCCTTCAATCTCGATCGAGGTTGCTATATGTGCCACTAGAACTTAGAAATGATTTTAGGCCCTCACTTGTTAGCCTCATTATTCCCTAAACACTAACCAAATAAAATGTTAACATTGTGGTCCTCCTTGAGCCTTTGAAGCCGTTGTTGCTAAACCGGATGAAAGGGGGTGAAGGTTGGTTATGGGAATCCATTGAGAGGTTGTGAAGTAGTGAAGTAACGTGGTTTGAGAAGTTTGATTGAAGAGGTCGTTTTGAGATGAGAATACTCCTATGAGCTCTAATAAAAAAAAAAGAAAAAAAAATGAAAGAGATGAGAATGGAAGTCTCATAGAAAAAAAAAAAAAAAAAAGGGAAAGAAAGAAAAAATGATGAGAAAAGAAAAGAAAGAGTTTGAATAAAGATAGTTGTGAATGAGAGCATAAAGGAGTTATTCATGAATATTTGAGAAGCTTCAATCAAAGCTTGTGTACTAAAGAGTGTAAAGAGGTGAAATGGTGAAGGTAGAAGGTGGAGAAATTCACATTTAGAGTGGAAAAGAGAAGGTGAAATTACTTGAGAGATTTCTTAGTCACTTAGCCTAAAAATCCCTACCTAAACCAATGTCCCCACATTACAAGCCTAAATAAAAGACCTAATTGATCTTAGTTCGAGTGCACAATCAAGCGATGGAGATCTTGAGATTTAGGGAAAGCTTATGGTAAGAGCAATGCATGCATGAGTTCGATGAGTGTAAACTTCTTTCCATACACTTGAGAGAAAGAGCGATACACTTACACCTAGTGAGGTTTAGAGTTTCATTATGCTTGAGTGATTGATTTCTTAGTTGAAAGTGTTGTGTGATTATGGAGTGTTCGATGCACCTTGGGAGTTCCATGATTGAAAATGCTTTGTCGAGTGAGTACTTTGAGACATCGATGATCTAGAATTGCATACCCATTCGGTTTGAGTGTTTTGATTGTTTTGTTCCATTTTCGGGACGAATAATGGCTTAAGTTTGGGGGAGTTGACAAACCGATATTTTATATGCACTTCAAGATGTTTTTGGTAATTTTTGGCTTTGATATGTGTGCTTAAATGAATAGGAAATGATAGGTTTTCATACTTATGCGTTTTCTATATGCTTTGCGTTTTCTCTCGAGTTCCGTGCCTATTTCCGGTGCTGTGGCAATTTTTTGGGAATGTTTGAGTTATCCTATGTCGAAGAGGATCGAGAGAGGAAGCCGTAGCACTTTGCGGATTAATTTTCCGATGCCGGACGAGAGAGAACGAGCCAAAACCGGGAGAACGCGCAAACTGTGAAATGTGGGCGGAAATGCACAAGTCAAACGGAAATGCACTAGTCAAACCTTCATTCAACTTTCCAGAAATTACAGTTTTTACCCCATCTTCTCAGCTCAAGTTTCTTCTTATTGCAATTTTACCCTAACTTGTGGGAGATCTATAAATACCTTGTTATTTGCCTCATTGGGCAACTTTTATCACTTGAATTCACTCTTGCATTATTGCTTAGAACCCTAGCTTTTCCCTCCTTTCCTTTTTAGTACTTTCAAATTTTGTTGGATGATGAAGCTTGAAGATTGAATATTATTGAAGCATTTTATTTCCTTTTACTTTCCTTGTTATTTCTATTATGAATTTCCTTCTTTTTGTTGGTTTGATTGTTAGATCTAAGATGAGTGGCTAGTTTTCTTAGAGGTTTCACATGATGGATGGTGTGAATTAGGCTAGGATTTGGTGGTTATTGATGTGGATCTACCTTTCCTTTGAGTTGCCCTTGGATTTGATTGGATTTAATTGCATGAATGATTGACAACCATGAGTGCATATAAGGTGTTTGATGAAATGCCTAGGAAGCTTCCATTCATAGCACTTGGCATGAATCCTTGCCCATATTATCTAGTATTGATTTGCATTGCTCCTAGAAAGAATTGTGTGAATTGATGTTAGATTAATAGACATTGTGCTTTTAGGAGTTGGTAATATGTTTAGAATGGTAAGCATGTTATTCAATCCACTAGTTATCAAGTCTTAGGAGGATGAGATAGCTTGACTTATGTAATAATGCCACTCAAAGGAATTAAAATGGTTTGATACATCACTTGCCTAGTCCTTAGCCTAATCACACCGGAAATCATTTGAATCCTTGCTTGCTTTTGTCGAATTTCTACTACTTGTTCCTTTACTTGTTCTTTACATTACTTGCCTTTATTTTTGCTTGTTATTTTTACTTACTCATTACTTGCCAAGTTATAAAACATCAAACTCATGAATATGTGCTTAGATAGTATGTGTAGTGGGCAAAATTCGTAAGCCCGAATTAAATGGCCCAACGGTCTTAACGGACCAGGCTGGACGGTCGAAACGGCCCAATAAAAGAGGCATACAGGCCCAACTTAATTACTTAGCCCTAGAGCTTATCCGGTTACGTCAGCCACGACGGTCAACACGGTCAGTAAGCGTGACTCGTCATTTAAATTAAAGACCGAGTCAAAGTACGTTAACTCGGCCGCGGAAGTCGGAACGGATCGAGGGAGCTGGACGCAAACCCTAAGGGGGAGGCCGTCGTATATATACTAACTGACTAGGTCGAGTCAGTCACGATCTATTCCAGACTCACACTCTCCACTTCGCTCTCAACTGCTCTCACGCACTCTGCACAATCACAACAGTCGCCGCCGTCGGAGTAAGCCGAACAAGCTTCCTCCGCCGTCAATCCTCCCTCACACGTTACTTCCTGTCACCTCCTTAACCGACCGAACGCTCTTAGTCGTCCGCGACCACCACAATTGCTTTGTTATTTACATTCATCTTCATTTATTTTTACGTTCGTTTATCCGAATACCGTACTAACTTGAGCGTCGGAGGTCCTACGGCTGACACCCCCTCCGGTGTTCTTCGTAGGGCTCTAACGTGTCCTTTGTGTTGGTTACAGGTTGCTAGTGCCCTAATCGACCGGATCGACCGAATCGTCCGGCCAACTGTAATTGTAGATTCTACCTCTACAGTATGATAGGGACTACGTGAACTACTTGATTTTCTATCGATACATCCTTGTGGTTCGACTCGGACTACTAGCTAGTTCGGTTATTGTATTATTGATAGGCTAGAAATAGCCGAGTCATTGGTCCTCCATATATCATTTTAATAACGCCCTTGGGCTCTGGCCCTTGATTAACGTCAGGTGTTTTCTCCGGAGCTTCTTTGAGCTTTTTGTTTTGTTTTGTCTCTCTCTTGACATACTCCAAGAGCTCCCCTTCTTGGATTAGCTTCTTGATAGCAATCCTCAAATTTCTGCAATCATTGGTCATATGACCAAAGTCATTATGGAACTTGCAGAACCTTTCAGAGGGTGGATTTCTTGGTGGCTGCCGATGTCCGACAGGGATCTAGACCCCTGGTTTTCTCATGACCACCTCTAGCAGGTCAACAGGCTGCTTGATGAGCGGAGTAAAGGATCTCAGGAATCGTTCATTCTTGTCGGCTTTCTTGGCATCTGGAGCCAGCTTTTTCCTCTCTTCTGGCTTCTTTTCCCTTTGAGAGGCCAGTTCGGCCCTCTTGCTACTTAGAGCCTCCTCCATATGAATATATTTTTGGACTCTTGTCAGCAGTTCCTCGAAAGAGGTAGCTTCTTTCTTAATAAGGGAAGCAAAGAACTGTCCCGACTTTAAGCCATCTACACAGGCATGTACTTTCAGCTTTGGCTCTACTCCTGGGATTTCCAGGACAGCCTCACTGAAATGCGTCATATAGTCCCTCAGACTTTCATTGGCACCTTGTTTAATGGTTGTTAAGTGCAAGGAGTTTCTGGTGGTCCTTTTGGCACTGACGAACTGTTGCAGGAAAACTTCCCTCAGATCCATGAAGGAGTGAATAGAACTCTTGGTAACTGTTTGAACCAATGTTGAGTAGTTCCGGACAGAGTTGTGAGGAATACTCTGCACTTGACACACTCTGAGTATTGGTGGAGGAGGCATAAGCTTTCAAATTTCATCAAATGTTCTTCGGGGTCTCCTTTTCCCTGGTATTCACAGGAAATTGTCTTGAAGTTGTTGGGAACGGGGTCTGTTCGAATATCTACCGAGAATGGGTTGTTCTCGTCGATATACAAAGAGAAATTAAAGTTCTGATTTGTTTCCCCTATTCTTATTATTCGGAAGGTGCTTCAGGTTTCCTTCTTCATTTGAGTTGCGAATTTCCCTTTCGCTTGCCTCTGTTTCCTTTGAGGTTCTTTCTGTGGCTTGCTTCTGCTCTTTCATCCATTTTACTTCTTTCGCCAAGAGCCTCATCTGCTCTTGTTGTTGAGCGTATTTCTTGGCCCATGCATTTTCAATGTTCTCATTGAGATTTCCTTCGGGTTCCTCAGGACCTTCTTCATCTGGGGATTCCCAGTCAATGGAAAATCCCTCCTCTTGTTCAGCCACTATTGAAGGTAGCCTTGAGACCAATTCTTGGGTTATGCCTGGGTTTGCGAGCTTCTGCTTGTGCATTGCGGAGGTGTTCTTACTTCCTCCACCTTCTTGGGTTTTACCCGGGGGATCTGCGCTTTGGGGGTTTATTCCCAGAACGTGCAGTCTTTTTTCAACAGCCCCCTCGACCACACCCTCTCCAAGCGCTTTCATCTGGAGGAGCATGGTCGGGGAAAACTGAGCTTCCATGTTGACACTGACCTCTGTTATCATAGTGCATTTTCCTTTATTCCCAAGTAGGGAATTTTCTGGATTTTCGGTAGCTTGGCCGGCTTCTTTTGAAGCAGCATCTGGGGCAATATTCATCCTTACGGGATTCTGCAAAGGTTTGAAAATATTAAGAGAATTAATTTCAGATGCTCTTTGAGAGAGGCTTAAAATGTATGTAATTTGTTTCTATCGTATCTTTGGTGATTAGGAATCATTTATGGTAGTTTTAACAGATGCCGCCCGTTTATTACAGGGCTCTTAAAGGATGACTTTTGCCAGTATGAGGTAGGAGTAAGCGATGCCTACTTTTGCAAGGCTCAATGCTATGGTGTCCATTTTCATAGAGCTTTCTATGTGAAGCTTTTGATAGGGATCTGATTATGGTGTGGGGCTTTCTAAGACTAGTACAGTCCCTTCTTTCATAAGATCCAATGCAGGGTGCCTGATCATGCAGGACTTTATATATGATGCCTGACTATGTAGGGCTTTTTGTATGGTGCCTACTATGTAGGGCTTTTTGCGTGGTGCCTACTGTGTAGGGCTTTTTGTGTGGTGCCTACTGGGTAGGGCTTTTGAAGATATTGCCTGTTAGACAGGGCTTCTGAGAATTTTGCCTATTATATAGGGCTTATGAGGATCTTGCCTGCTGAGCAGGGCTTTTGAGAATTTTGCCTATTATATAGGGCTTATGGGAGTTCTGCCCATTACATGGGGCTTACGAGGATGTTGCCTATTAGATAGGGCTTTTGAGGGTTCTGCCCATTAGATGGGGCTTATGAGAATGTTGCCTATTGGATAGGGCTTTTGAGGGTTCTGCCCATTATATGGGGCTTATGAGAATGTTCCCCATTAGATAGGGCTTCTAAGGGTTCTGCCCATTATATGGGGCTTATGAGAATGTTTCCTATTAGATAGGGCTTCTGAGAGGTCCTGCCCTTAAATGTGGGGCCCTTCCATCAAGGTGAATGGGGAGACCTTGTCATTTTTGGCCCCCTATTTTCAATATCTTTACTTTGTGCGTTTTCGGTTCATTGCAATACAAGGGCATATGACTGGATTTAAATCGCAATGCCTCCTCTGTAATTGCCAATCCCCTATGACCCACAAGTTAATTTCATGCTTTGCAATAGTTAACAGGATTTTAAACTCACCAATTACAAAAGGTGAGCTGAATGCGTTCTGAAGTTGCTGCAATGTTTTGACCCGGCTTTCCCTCAAATTCTCCACAACCTTAGGATTTTGACAAATAAAACAACTAAGCACCACAGTTCTTCATACTATGAGGAAAATATGATCTCGAAATCGCCTCTAATTCTTCGATTTGCTTATTATAAACAATTCAGTTGGAAGCAATTTACAGCATACATACTCAAGTTTCCAAGGAAAATCATTGAATTAACGTTGAATATGTGTTTATTCTAGCATCCCGCTCTTGGGCATCTTTCGCGTCAGGCAAATAACAGAGGAAATTCGCACACACATCACCACAGTCAGCTAAAACTTCATAGATACCGCAAGGGTTAATACTTCAAATTCAATAAATTCAGCAGCGTTACAAATAGCCAGCTTAAATTCACATATAAAGGAGGAGAATCAACATCTCGAACTCGAGTTTCCCTTCAGCAGGGTATCTATCATAATTCTTGCTATATAGTGAGCATACCTAAGGATCACACCATATTTCGCAGCTCCACAATCATGAAGGACTTAACATAAATCAGTCAATAATATTCACACCCAGATTTCTACAAGCTAATCAGCAAATACAGCATACCCGTTCGCTCTAGTGTCAAGTTTTCTTATATTCTTCTCATAAGGAAATGATAAGGAAAATCATCAACAACATTATAACATCGAACTAGAATATCGCATAAAACAGGGGAAATCGACGTCTTAGACTCAAAAGTTCCCACAGATGGCGCCAGTTGATAGATCCGGGTTGAATATCTACAACAATTGTGTGATTTTTCATCATATTATGGATAAAGGATTGTAACGGTGAAGATTAAGAGATTCATGTGGTTTATTAGCCATAAACACTCATTTTATATAGAGCGTCGTTCACATAGATGTAAAAGGTAGTAATCAAGCTATATGCTTAAACAGAGGATGTTTATAACCATAAATCAGTTAAATTCGCGGAGCTTAAAGCTCATTCAAGTGGAAAAGCGAAGAAGGACGAAGAGAAAAGAGGGCGAAGTAAAGAACGCAAGGCGCCTTCGTGCTTCGTCCTCTCTTAGTAATGAGGATTGTACCTTAGGCTCGAAACGATGGGAGATGTTCTCCTCGGTGATGAGAATGACAAATGAAGGTGATGGTGAGGGAGGTTTCCCAGGAGAAGACCTCGAGAGCTCTGATTGCTCCGGCTTGAAGGAGCTTACGGTAGAATGAATGGAATAGTACGCAGAGTGCGTGTCTGTAGAGTTGGTGTGTCGTTTTACACCAAAAATAATTCCGACTTTTTAGTCGGTATGCCCACACTGCACATATAGCAGTAAGCAAGATCGTCTCCCAAAGGACCGGAGAGATTTCCTAGGAATTCCAACTGCAAAATAGTGATTTTTTTTACTAAAATAACTACGAAAATAAATAGAATAAATAACATAAAAGACTACTTGAACTTTGGTTTTAAAGAAATTAAAAACGATTCTGGCAGCGAACAATTCCACTCTAGCTTAATTATTCTGATCCTCGATGCAAAAATAACTCTAATTACATGCAAACAAATCAGTTATGACTACCGAAGACGCTTCTGATGTAATCTCATTTCTCCATAAATTATCGATAATCAGGAAGACGCGTCACCAATTTTTCCCTAATCGGCTGACAACCGTAAGAGACGCTCTATAGATTTAATGAGCCGACAGCATTAAGAACTAGAGAAGCCCGATTCAAAACCGACAAACTCTGACGCGGGATTGTCGAATTAAGACTATTATTCCCTCGACTTTAACAAGTCGATTTACCACTAATTAAATCTAATCACGATTACGTATGACCGATTCAATTGGCTACAAATCAACTCTACTCAACTACACTACCTAGACAAATAAAGCAATTAATAGAAATCAACACAGAGAATAATCGATGTCTGCATAGAATTAAATTACGAACACAAATTTGATCTCACAGATTAATTTCGCTAGAGCTTCCTTGTTCTCACCGGAATAGAGAAAATTAACTAGAAATCATAAACAAATTAAGGTAGATAGTAAAAGAAGAAGAAGAAGAAGAAGAAGAAGAAGAAGAAGAAGAAGAAGAAGAAAGGTAGAACGGCGGCTGCTGCTCCTCTCCTACATCCCGCCTCTCCTCTTCTATGATTCTAAGATGATAAAAATAAATCCCCAAACCTAATCTATATATAAAAGGAAAATATTAATAATGTCTAAATGGTCTTTAAAACTAAATATAATTCTAAAAACTGAAATATCTTTAATTAATCCCGTATGGAATTTTTTAAAGTCTTGTAGATGGTCAAAATCCCGAAATTATTTAATTCTCGCCCAACTACAGTACTTCACAGCCGGTATGGGCACACCGCCTGATTTACGTTCTGCTCAATGTACACTTCAAATGCCCATATTCATAAAATCAATCCAAAAGTCTGCAAATTCTTCAACATTTGATATTTTCCCTACAAACATCATACATTCACACTTATTCCCAAATAAAGAGTATTTATTTAAGATTAAGAATAAAATGTACAAGAAATTCTACAAAATATGTAGAGAAAATATGCCCAATCAAGAGTTGAGTGAAGTTCAGTTGAGTTGGATGAAGGGGTGTGATCACTCGGTATTTATAGATGTACAAAGGATGAAAAAGTGAACATTCGTGCAGAGGGAGGACAAGAAAGGAATTTCTACGGAGACAAGATTTTCTTCGTCATCAATGTAGTGGTCCTCACTCTAGAGCATGTAGAGTCATGCATATAGCGTGTCGCGCAGATCCTTGGATCTCAGCAGATGCTTGCTGGATTAAGATGGCTTCTGCATAAGCAGGGATCTGAGTAGAACCTTACGGCCTCTGTGTCAGCCTTGGCATATGTACTGAGCAGGTCATCTGAGGTTTCAGGGAGGATGGTCTAATCATTATTGAAGAACGCTGCACAACATGAGCTAATATTTGTCTGCCTTAGGGAAATGGTTTTAACTATTATTCAAGATTGTCATATGGTGCTGTTGGTATTAACTCTCTTTGGAGACGATCTTCCAAAGTTATGGGAGGCATGTTTTCTTAGCAATTAAAATCATTTACGCGGCAGGGCTGATACTAGTCCCTATCACCGTGTATCTAAGAACATGCATGAATTTTCACATTTTTTTCTGCATAATATTAATAACAAATATGCGTGATGAAAAATTACCTTGATATGAAGCGAAAACAACTTTGAATTTCCACATGACTTGCACCTAAAAGTTTCCAGAAAAGAAAAGAAAAATAATAAAATTTCCACACAACTTTGAAGCGAAAAAAAATCTAATTCTATTCGACTTGCATGTGAGTAGTTTGATTGTTTTGTTCTATTTATGATTTATGTTTGTCAATTAATGCTAACAACCAATTTTTTGAATTTATTGAAGAGAATAAAATTTGATTTGGTTGTTGACAATTAACATAATTTACTGTAAATATTATTTTAAAAAAAGTGGTTATAAATTGCTACACGAATTTTGATCTCAATTTGTGTAGGTACACGGATTGAAAGAATTGAGAGAGAGAGAGAGAGGGAGGGGGAGAGAGAGAGAGAGGTGAGAGAGAATTATATATATATATATATATAGAGTTATGCTATGCTGAGCGCCGTATTTGAGGGGGAAGGATCCCCTGCTGTGCACCTTCCCACAGCAAATTGTGCTGTGCATGAAACGCACTCAATTTGTGCACAAAACGCAAATATTGTCAAATTTTTATCAATTATTTTATTTTATATTAATACAAGTAAGAGCAATAATTCATTTATGAAACCATTAAATATTATTATTGACTTTTAGTTAAGTGTTTTTTGTCAGGGTTCATTTTCATAATTAAGGCTTTATTAATATATTTCAATTGTATTCTACTTTTTTTCTATAATTTGTATGAAGAATAAAAAAGTAATAATAATAAAACAAACATTTAAAGAGAACATAAATAACGTTTTATGCACAAATTGAGTGCGTTTCATGCACAGCACAATTTGATGTGGGAAGGTGCACAGCAGGGGATCCTTCCCCGTATTTGAGTGATACGTAGGCGACAGTCTAGTCAGCCTTCTTTTTACCCCTTTTCCTCAACCCACGCACTTCTCTCTCTTCCCTTCCAACACTCAAGAGTTTTCCGATTCTATCTATATCTGCAAATCACCCAATTTTACAGCTCTTCATCACCATTGCACAACTTTCTCGACAAACTTTTCATTAATATATGTAGATTTCTATAATTTGTTGAATCGATCACCAATTTTTCTTTCGAATTTGCAAAATTCAAATTTGTTTTACAGAATAGTAAAGGTTTGAGATTTAAATTTGATCCAAATTAAAGTTGAAACCGTTGAAATATATAAACCCTTACTAGACATTACTAAACCCTAACTGGGAACTACTAAACCCTATTGGGAAGTATTAAACCCTATTGGAAAATATTAATCTCAATCAATAGAAGAGAATAGAAGATTATGTTGCAAATGACAAAGGAAGAAGAGAAAACTAACGGAAGGAAAAAAGATGAAGAATAGATGGAAGGATATAGAGATAGAGATAGGGACACGTAAGAAAATGAAATTAACAAGTTATGATGACGTGTGCCTCGGCGCTCAAGAAGCGCCCAGACACTTACGCCCAGCATATCAAAACCGTATATATATATATATATATATATATATATATATATATATAGAGAGAGAGAGAGAGAGAGGATATATCTACAAAACTAATGTTAAAATAAAACTTAGAAACCAACCACATCCATTGATTTTGAAGATCTAAAGGGCCAGATTTTAATTCAATTAACATCTGAGATAATCATTTATTAAATTTTTTTTTAATAATTTATAATATTATATAATGATATTTTTAACCTTTTATTATTGTGTAACTGATTTTCCCATAAATATAGGATCTATATTTATTTTTTTCCTTATCGTCTCATGCGTCTTCTTCTTCTTCTCCTCCTTTTTTTTTTTCAAGATTTAATTTTTTTCCTTATCGATTATTTATATTTTATGTAACTGATTTTGTATATATTATCTTCAATATTTTTCTTGCAGATGAGCAGTACGTAGACATTGTAGTGTATTATGCAGAATTTCTCTAGCGTTGGGAACTCCGTCTTCATCTTCCGATTTGAAGGCTTGCGCAGGGGAGTCGCGGACATCAAAAACCATTAAGATTAAGGTTGTGAAGAATCAGTCGCCACCGATCAGATTGGGGACCCCAAAGGGGATTCCTTCCCCCCTTCCAGAATAGAATAAGAACCCTAAACCCTTCG
This sequence comes from Thymus mandschuricus, assembly GCA_029379335.1. Taxonomy (NCBI): domain Eukaryota; kingdom Viridiplantae; phylum Streptophyta; class Magnoliopsida; order Lamiales; family Lamiaceae; genus Thymus; species Thymus mandschuricus. The sequence goes on from CM057083.1 coordinate 8,849,802, forward strand.
GACAGCGTCACCACCAGTGGGCAGCACTGTGCGTTCCTCCATCTGCATATCCAATTTGTTACATAATTTTATGTAGGTTCGTATGAGGAAACAAGAATTGGATTAGTTTCGGATTAGATCGAATCGGTTTGTAATTTTTTTGTTGTAATCTGGAATAGTTTCGTTTGTTTATTTGGTCCTTTCGTAAAAAACTTCAAGTTATTTGTGTATATTGGACATAATGCATATTATGTTGATTTTGTTGCATTTTAAACATCATTTTGATGCATTTTTATTTTATTTTATAACGAGGTTTCAGTTTTTCGTATTAGAGTTAGTTTTTCATACAAGTTAGGGTTTAACTTTCCCTACATGTTAGGGTATAGCTTTCTCTACAAGTTAGGTATAACTTTCCCAAATAGGGTTTCGATTTTCCTAATGGGTTAGGGTTTTAGTTTGGTTTTTCGATACATATTAGACAAATTTTGTGTATTATATTTTTTTGTGTATATATTTTTGAATGCATAATAAACACATATTACTTACTACATTTATATTAGATTTTGATGCATTGTATATCTGGTTTTGTAAATTTTTATACGTTATGTGTGTTTATTGGATATAATGCATATTAGGTCGATTTTGTTGCATTTATTATTCAGCCTGATGCATTTTCGTTTCATTTTCATACTTGGCTTCAGTTTGTCATGTTAAGGTTTAGTATCCATACGAGTTAGGCTTAATTTTCCCTACAAGTTAGGGTATAGCTTGACCAAATAGGGTTTAGTTTCCCCTATGGATTAGGGTTTATCATTCACTACAAGTTAGGGTTTAGCTTTTTATTTTCTGGGTTAGGAACTTAGGGTTTATATTTTTTTATTAGGTTAGGGTTTAGCTTCCCTACTGAGTTTAGTTCCAAGAATATGCAACAACATTATATATTTTGTGCAACAAAAATACGTATGCAGATCCATAAATTAAATTATGTAAATGAAAAGAAGATATGTTAATATGCAACAACTCATGACCTGTTATGCACCAAAACTATTTGAATGTATAACAATTGTTGAGTAATCACAAACAACTCATTGTAACTCAAATTGAATATCAATGCATATTCTAGTCATTTTGATGCATTTTCGACTGTTATGAAATTTATCAAATTTTGAACTCAAATCTCATTCAAATCGGATGAGACTACCCCAGAAACATGTTCTACACTTCAAGACTTTTCCAACGGTAGGTCTCCCATCTAAATCCAATCGACGATGAGGCCGAAATTGCATCTGGAAGTTTACGTCGCCGTTGAAGTCACGATTTCCATACTGTTCTGACTTCTTCAGCGAATATCTCATTCGTTTCTCCACCAAAACAAGCGATCCACCCATGAATCTCTTCGTCTCTTCGAGTAGAATAAACCCGATTGTCCGTTTTACGATTATCATCAAGATCTGGCCGGAAATTGCATTGTTGCAAGAGAAATGGAGTAGTGTATGTTGGTTATGGAAAATTCCTATTATTATGGAATGAGATTTTGTTTCTTTTTTAAATTAATTTTCTGGACGAATTTGTCCTTAATGACACAATATTTTATTTTTTTAATGCATTATTTCATTTAATCTCATCCATTGGATCCTTAAAATCAATGGATGTGGTTGGTTTCTAAGTTTCACTTTAAGTTAGTTTCCACCATAGCACAACCCTATATATATATATATATATATATATATATTTATATATATATATATATATATATATATATATATATATATAGGAGTTGGATCATATGAAAACCAAATATTTCGTGAAAACGTGAAAACCATGCACTTTCATTCATAACTGATGCACTTTCATGCATATCATGTTGCAGCAAAGATATAAATATTATTTTATTAAAAAAAATGCATATATTTTTGGTGCAACATGATATGCATGAAAGTGCATCATGTTATGAATGAAAGTGCATAGTTTTCACGTCACCAAAAGTAAGGTTTTCACCATATCCCAACCCTATATATATATATATATATATATATATATAGGGAGTGGTTCGTGTGCAAATAAATTTTGGCGTGCTAAAATGCGAAATATGCTTAAAACTGTACAAAATCATGCTTAAATCAGTATATATTTATACTTACAACACCATTATGCTTTTAAATGTACAAATTCATGCTTAAACCTAGTCATGCTTATGATACCTTATAATCATGCTTAAATCAATTACAGCCACAGATCAAATCAAGATCAATGGTCCAGATCTATTCCTATTTCTCACACCAGGACTTATTTCTAGAAACTCCTAAGTTTCGTTGATCAGTGATTGATCAACGGATTAGATTAAACCAATTTTGCTGCATTTAAAAATTGAAATCGTTAATATTAGGGACAAAACAGTCCAAATAAACACATTAAAATAAGGAAGTAATCCACTTTCCTTAATAATAGGAGATTTATTTGTTATATGCGTATTACAACTAACAACCGAATCTTTGGCATTTATCACAAAATCTACACTAATGGAAAAATAGAAACCTACTACCTAAAATCTACACACGACATTTACAAAGGGAGCAGATTCTGAAAAATCGCAACGGGAAGACGCCGAGAAAATTGAAAGATTGACCAAGCCAAAATACAAACTATGCAAGGAAAAAGAAAACGACGAGCATCAAATAAGGATACAGGTTTGAATCTCTAATTTATTGTTCAAAATTTACTCTCCAAACTCCATTCAAGAACTAGGGTTCACGAAATCAACGATGAAGGTGAGTTTAACAAATTTATGCATTGTTTCTAGGTTCCAATGTTTGTTTTGATTATGGGGTTCCAATTTATGCTTCAATTTTAGGGTTTTTGGGTTTGAATTTCGGGGAATTTATCTGGTTCATTTGTTGGATGCATACAATATATTGTTGAACGAATTGGAATGTTGTATCAATATTTTTGTTGCATTTAAACTGACATACTAGTATATTACATTGTAAATCAAAATATTTGAATTGATTGGATAAATAGGTCGAATGAGTGTTATATGTTCATGTTTATTCTCGCAATATGTTTGTTGAAATGTCTGATTGAAAATTTTGTATTTAAGACTAAAAAAAAAATAGGAATTGTATTCCTAGATGCTAGTAGGATTTGAAATATTTAATGTTGCACCTTTTGTTAGTTTTGTTGCATATTTCAATATTTACGTTGCATTATGTGCAATATAAATTTACTTAATTGTGATACTCATGTTTATAATAATGCAACAAATTCGAAATATGAAAAGTAAGCAAGTATGCAACAATTCATTTTTCTGATACTTGACATGTAATATATATATATACAAAGTTTGGTGTCGTCTTGCTTTGATATTTATGCAATAGTTTATTGATATTATGGAAACATGAAAATGTTGAATATTTTTTATATTTCATATCATATTCTTGGAAATCTAGACTGAAATGATTGACATAATATTTTAATGAAATGTGAACAAGTGAAATATATGAGGGCAATTGTGCAACAATTGCAACTGCACAATGCAACAGAAAGAAGCAACGTATATTATTCAAGATGTTGGCGCCAAAGAAGGAAGAGTTTGATAGGGACAAATATCAGTCTTGCCATGTGGCGCTCTTCATTGCTGATTAGACCATCCTCCCAGGAGCCTCAGATGACCTGCTCGGTATAGATGCCTAGGCTCGCACAGAGGCTATAAGGTTCTGGGCAGACCCTGGCTCATGCAGAAGCTATCTTGGTCTTGCTGGCATCTGCTAGGACTTGAGGATCTGCCAAACACGCAGTCCGCATGACTCTACGTACCTTAGGGTGAGGACCACTAAATTGATGACGAAGGGAATCTTGTCTCCTTAGGAATCTCTTTCTTGTCCTCCCCTGGTACGAGCATTCACCTTTTCCCTTTCCACACCTATAAATATCGAGTGATCACACCATTTCAAACATCTCAACTCTACACACACGCACTATTCCATTCATACTCTGCTCTCGCAAGCTAGAGCAACCGGAGTCCTTCTTCAAGGATTTCTCTTCTCTCATCACTCTCATCTGTATTCTCTTCGGTAAAGAAGGGGACTCCCAACAACTCAAGCCAAAGGTATAACTCTTGTTGCCTAGAGAGGTCGAAGCATGAAGACGCCTTGCGTTCTCTTCTTCTCCCTCTCCTTTTTCTCTTGTTTTCTAACTAAATGAGCTCTACACTCCATAAATTTAACCGATTTCATGGTTAAAAACACCCTTTGCCTAGTGTTTAGCTCGATTCTCTCTTTCTATGCTCAAAGGAAGATGCTCTGTAGAAAATAAGTTGTTTAAGTTAATAAATCGTACGAATCTCTTATTTATTGTCATTGTAATCCCTGACACGTGAATATTTCTTACAAACTTGATAAATAATCACATAATTGTTGTAGATCTTCAACCCGGATCTATCAACTGGCGCCGTCTGTGGGAAGTTTTGAGTTTAAGACGTTGATTTCCTTATACATAATACTCTGAATTTGTATTCGAATCCGGTTTTTTTCGTATCCGACTCCGAATTCGTGAGAAAATATGGTATGTGATACTTTATGAGCACTATTCGTCCGTATTCAATCCGTTTTCACCCCTACTCCTTTCTATCCTCTATTTATCTCATCTATTATTTTTTTCAATTTTCTTCTTTTAAGGTTAATTAATGTAACGCATCCACTTAATATTTGTACGAAATACCTGAAATTTTACCACTCATACCATGATTTTAACATTACCTGTTATATAGTTTGACTCATACCATTTTCTCTTGTTGCCTTTGAAGAGGTACGAAATGAGATTTTTTTTTTTTACCGTTCATACCATTGTTTTAAAAACTAGACCGGACCGGCCGGTTCGACCGGTTCGATCAGGAACTGGCCTGATACCGGTCCGGTTTGGACATTAAAACCGGAGGTCTGATGGAACCGGATTTGAACCGCTCGAACCGGTGAGAACCGGCCAGAACCGCTCGAACTGGGACAATTTTTGGAAAACCGAGCGGTTCAACTCCCTTACCCAAAATATATATATATATATATATATATATATATATATGTATATATATATATAGGGGCTGGTTCTCATGGATACTACTTAGATCATGAGAACTAGGAACCCATCACACCCGTTTATTTGTTGCAGATCAACGGTTATAAATTAAATCCCATAATTAATAATAACCATTTTTTCAACGTGTGTAGGGTTATTCTTGTCTATTTCCTTATACCCAAATCCGCACATCCGCACCTTCCTATAATTATGGGATATATTTATGACTTCTAATCTACCCATTATTTATTACTTATTTATTTCAATAATTTTATTTCTTTAATTAATTGAGTTTGTTTTTTTCTTAATTAGCAAGAAGACTCGTGTTTAACCACACTATAATTTATATAAATGCATAAAATGAGTCTTTATGAAGCATTTATTATGCTAGAACGTATATTATTTTTTAATTGAAAATAGCCACGATTTATATCATTTTATGAAATGCTTAATTAGTTTAATCGAGTTGCTTATTTATGCTTTTGTAATGCTTTTTTATATACTGATTATTATAAATTCTGCAAGAGATCATGGAATTTGAACCATACTTGAGTTTTCTAAATTCTAATAATTTAAAAATATTGAATTGTAAATATTTGGACAATATTAATTAAATATCTTAATAAACCTTAAAGCTAAGGAAAAGCTAAATAAGCATTTTAAGGTTATATTGATACATATATATATAGCTAGATAAGCAATACAATAATAACTTCTAAAGATTAGATCAAAATAATTAATTAAGCAAGTAATATACTTTTAATTGGGTGTAGAACTAAACATTGGAATTAAAAACTAAACCATGTTAGGAGAAACTAAACCCTATCGGGAAAAACTAAACCCTAGGAGAAAAAGTAAACCCTAGGGTTTAGTTTTTTTTTTTTTTTTTTGAGTATTACATCAAAGTTTACAACTATATATACAACTACTCATATACATGAGATATTTGGCACCACACACGATTGTGGGATTATATTACAATTTATAGCTCAATATCAACTCATGTATATCAACCCACACAGAGGTGGGACAACTACACCACACAAGGTGGGAAGGCTACACCACATACCATGCTGGTAGTGGGAATCGAACCCAGGACCTCTTGAAAGGAGAGTCCTAGGTGCCTCCCCCTTGCCACTAGGCCAAGGGGTCATTGGCAAACCCTAGGGTTTAGTTATTCTATAGGCTTTAATTTTTCTCGATAGGGTTTAGTTTTTTCCATGCTTAAATAATAATTATATAATTCTTAAATATTTATTAACTAGTACTATGATGCTTAAATAGTTATTAATCGACAATTAAAAGTAATATCATATGTTAATATTATGAGTCCTTCATCTATTTGTAAAATTATATTTTATGCTTAAATAGTTATCATCAAATGCTTATTAAATTATAAACCAACGCTTAAAAGAAAACAAAATTAACATTTCCATAAGTAAAATATTATTAAAGCTTAAATAATTATCATGTGATGCGTTACTGGTAGTAAAACTTTAAAATGCCTAGAAAAGTAGTAAAGTTTACCGAGGATGCTAAAAAAGCATTTAAAAAAAAGAAAATAAGCATTCAAAAAATATAAAGAAAATTGTTAGAAAATGTATCTATAAATAAAATATATATTAATACTAACTAGTAATGAGCACTAGGGCAGCCCGATAAAAAAAAAAGCACTAGGGCAACATAATTTAAGCATTAAAGTAAATATACGTTAAGGTCCATGCACCATATTGGCTTTTATACATTTTGATATTTTTAATGCTTAAATTAAAAATAAGCTATAAATCACTATAAATCATTTTATTAGTAAGTAATAAGCATTACTCCACTGTAAAAGAAGCACTGAAATGATATCTAAATAAATAAAGTAAAAGCTTTCATAATACCATTAAAATATTAAAAAAAATCCATATAATCTTTGGACGAAAATATTAAATTATCATAACAAAAGTATAAAATAATTCTTACTAAGGGGTATAGGAAAAAAAAGCCTCCCTTTTATATGGAAAATCGGTGACAAAATCCCATAATTATAGGAGTGGTTATATTAAGTAGACATTATTACCCTTTATCCAATTAAAAATGGTAGTTATTATATTTTTGAACTAATTTTCTAGCAAATCTGCAACCGTAGATTATAAAAAAATAGATGGATGAGATCGGTTCCTAGTTCTCACGAAATGAAAGGTTCCCATATGATCCATCCTCTATATATATATATATATATATATATATATATATAGTGTTGAAAGATATTTGAACCCATGACCTATTAGGTAAAAGACTATCAATTTTACCAACTAAGCTACATTAATCAAATATATTTAATAAGATAAGTAATTCTATTAATTGCAATTGACATAAGTATTATTTTTATATGAATGTTTATTTTAACTCTATCTTTCTAATTTCAATAATTTTTTCACCTAATTTTACATATTTTTAATCTTTATATACTGGTAGTTGTTAGAAATACAAAATTAAATATAACCAATACGTTTTCATTGTAAAAATATATTTAAAACATGATATTTAATTTATATTGAAAATAAATTTCGTTGTTATAACTTTAATGTATTTTTTACCGTATAAGTTATAAATTTATTTATATTTTTATGTATATCATGTAGTTTTTATAATTAATATTATTTAATAATTAATTTAATTGTATAACGGTTCAACCATGGTTTAACCGGTTCAACCAATTGAACCATGACCCGGAAGCCTCACCGGTTCGACATCCGGTTCGGTTCTTAAAACATTGATTCATACCGTGTTTTTTTGCATTATTTGAGCCATGTTTTTTTATTTATATATACGTGATCGCAAAAAATAGGTACGATTTGTGATTTTCCATATCCAATATTCACCGGGTATGAGTTCATAACAAATTCATAATCGTATATGTTTTTAGAAACATTTTCCTCTTGTTATCTCTATAGAAGTACGAAGTGTGAATTCGTACAAAAAAAATTGTAGATGAATCGTCAATGCATACCATGTACATTTATTAGGGAAAAAACACATAAAATGTAAAAAAATGCACCAAATCATCGTTAAATAATAAGATTAACTTCACCAAAGGATACAAAATTTGTTGAAGTGTGAATAATTTAATTGTGGTAAGAGGCTCCGCCTCCAAACTAATAGGTTGGGGGTTCGAGACACACTAAGAGGGGAAATGGGGAACCATTATTGATCCTCTTTTTAAAAAGAAAAAAAAATAATTTAATTGTGGTACTTAACATTAAATAGACACAAATTTTTTTAATGTATAAATAGAAAGAGTTTGATTAAATGTTATAATTTATACTTTTATAACGTTAAATTTATTTGCTTATTTTTAAATGCAATTGTAATAAACTAATATTTATAATAGTATCATTTTCAAATTTTCATATACATTACTACATCCATCTCACAAAAGTAGTACATCTTTCCTTTTTTGTCCATTTAATACATTAGTGCACTTTCTATAAATGACAAATAATACTTGACTACAATTAACTATTTTTCCTCAAAATTAATTACAACCACATATTCTCTTTTTCCTTAATTATTGTGACAAGTCAAACTAAGACTACTTTTGTGAGATGAAAGTAGTATTAATAATTATTATTGTTGGCATAAATGCTTCTAATAAATTAACTGAAATATCTATATATAGAATCAGACACTAATATTATATACGTCATCCGTCTCACGATTCATGACCCCTTTCTTTTCGACACGTGATTTAAGACGAGATTGTTTAGTGTTTAAAGTATATTGTGTGGGGAATTGTTAAGGATTATATGTTAAGGGGGAACCACTTTGGGAATGTTTAATAAAAATTTAAATTGTGTTTTTGATTCGATCCCAAAACCCCTCCTGTAAATCCTATTCCCAAGCGACCCTTATTGATTAGAATTATAGGTTAGAATTTTTCGAGCTTAAAAATGTTAGGAAAGCTCAACCTTCTTTAGTCGCTTAGGTCTAGCTTGCAGGATAGAAAGTGAAGCGAGAAGGCCACTCGCTTGGGTGTGTTTCAAATATAAAGCTAGTCCTCTTAGATATAACCCAAGCGTGCAAACCCAGACTTGGCCACTCTCAACGACAGAAGCATCTACTTGCCATGCGAGACAACGACAGCTCCACTACCATCCACATTCAAACTCGAGTTTGAATTGAGTCAAGTGAAGATCAACAACCATTAAATGAAGATCTCCACGTGGCACTCAAACAGTGGATGAAAAGAGTTGACTCGAAAGTACCGGCAGACAACAGTCGTTTTCTTGTCCAAGCTTGGTTACTGTTAAGCTTGGAAGATAGCCATTTCGGGAAAGAAGACAAACTGCTTCTCTGAAAAGCTGCAAGTCAAACCCGCCGTATTGCCGGAGCGTGGAGAGACAAGATCACCAACGAAGCAACGGACTGATCTTCTCTCTACCACTATATAAGGAGCTCTGCAGAAACAAGTACACTTAACACTTCTCTTGAAATTTCAGCCCTCAAACTGCAAGTTCTCGTGATTTCCAAAGCCATCTTTTCTCGAGTTCTTACGAAGTGTTTCAAGCTTTAGCAACATCGAAGCTTGTGTTTCTGCAACCTCAGCTCCACTCTAGATTTTAGGCTCTCATATATATCCTAGCCTAAAATCAAGAAGAATCCTAAGCCTTTACTTCATCTTGTAAATGATTCTTCTAAGTTATAGTGTGTGTTTCACCAACCCTACCCAAAACCCAAGTCTCGTATTTCGAGTGTGTTTTGTTGTGTTAGAGTTTGTGTGTTGAGTTGTAAAAGATCCAACTCTTCACTTCCATTGATAGTGAAAGGCTCGATCAAGGTTGTAGTGTGTGTTGATCCAAGCTTGCACTTTCATCGATAGTGTGAAGCTCGATCGTTGTTTAGGTTTCCAGAGAACCCGTCGTAATCTCTGTGGAATTCTTGAGTGAAAAGGATTTGTTCCAAGCGTGGAACAAAGTGGACGTAGGAGCTTGTTATCTCCAAACCACTATAAATCTCGCCATGTAGTATTTCTTTACCTAACGCTTTTAAGTTTGTTTACCTGCTTTGAATATTGCACGTGCACAAGCATCTAAACAACTTAATCGAGATTTTTATATTACTTAGGAAAAACTTTAGTTCACCTAACTTCCGCATTTGTGTAAGCGAGCAGCTCAAGAGATCAAGCCTTCGCTTCGGTCTTTTGTGTTAAGCTTGACTATAGATCTAGCTTACGCTTTGGTCTTAAGTTCAAGTAGCTCATTTTTGCATACTTTGTGATAAACTTGAAAAAGAAATTGAAAACTTCTAAACATGTATTCACCCCCTCTCTACGTGTTTCCTGCTTATTTGCACAGGGACCAACATATTGTATATAGAGATATAATGTGGTTTATGTATGTTGGCATATTTTCAAACTATAACATCATAGATGCATAAAACACATATTGATGTTTGATTTTAAATGAACGATCGTATTTGATATAAAAGTAATAAAAATCTGAAAATAAACGAACAAATTTTGCTAATTTAAACTTTTAGAATTTAAATTATATTGAGAAACGAGAGAGGTGAGTGATTGATGGATTCAATTATAGAATGTTAATTGTATAATTAGTTTCCTAAATATTTCCCAAAAAAAAAAAAGTCATAAATTATGAGACGGTTCAATAAAAAAAAAAATTAGACCATAATTTTATTGAGATGGAGGACTAGTATATGGGAAAAATATAGTTTATGGCCCAAACTTTCAATAATTTTTAATTTATAGCCTCAACTTCAGTGAACTTTCGAAAGTTCTTTTAAAAAGGGACCCGCCTTATATTTTTTCCGGCAGCCGGAGCTGACTTGGCTCGTCGGGTAATTGATGTGTAATTCTTTTTGCCATGTCACATTAAAGCTACGTCGTTTTGTGAGCAACAAATTAAAAAAGAATTCAAAAACAACGTAATCTTTTTGCCACATCACACTAAAATTACGTCGTTTTCGAATTATTAGAATAATTTTGAAAGTTCAGGCCATTTTCAGAAAAAAAAAAAAAAACTGAAATTGTGGCCAAGAATTAAAAATTATTGAAAGTTTAGGCCACAAACTATAATTTTCCCCTAGTATATAGATTCGAAGGAATAAAAATTCATCTTTACATGTCGTTGACGATTTGATGATTTTGACTTGTTATCTGGGATTATATTGCCACGTGCGATGATACTTGATATGTTGTGTGAAATTCTTTAAATTTACATTTTTCATTTTTTTGGGGTTTTGTAGATGATGGCTTCTGCCAATCATAAATTTTTTTTAGCAACAGCAATATGTATAACTACTCCTTATATTCTATTCGCATAAGAATAACTTTTTTACGATAGATGAAGTAAAATAAGAGTGATAGTAATGAATAAAATAGTGTAAATAAATTTTAATGGATTAAAATTTAATAATTTAAAATATTATCCCTGGGTTAGACGAAAATAAAAGTTATCCTTAAATAAATGGGATGAAGAGAATATAATTTTAAGAGCTAAAAAGGGCAAAATAGTACAAAAGATATACTACTTCCGTCCCACTTCACTTGACTTTTCCCCTTAGTTTTTCCCCTTAGTTTATGTTGGTAATGAATGTTAAGGATAATATTGTTTGCAAGCAGCTGACTGTGTCCAACTAACTCAGCACTAACGCTAGCATACATAACACGATACCACAAGCGTATATTGCCAAAACTCTGCAAAGTTCATCCTTTTCTTTTTCTTTCTTCCTTGAAATTCTGAAAGAAATTCGTAGTTTAGAACAATGGGGGCATCACTTCTGAGCGCACTCTCTCTCTCTCTCCTCCTAAATCTTTTGCTGCGAAGGTGATCATTCTTTCATTTCTTCAAAATTTTGTAAGAATCATTACTGCCATTTTCTCATTGCCGAATTGCTATAATTAGTATGAATTCGAGCCTGTTTCTTGCGTTGTGGTTGAGGAGACCTAGTTCTCGAGCATCATTTTCTTGTAATGAATTGATATTTCAAAATTTATTTATTTATTCTTGATGCGTCAACTCTTTTCTGGGAGCAACAAAAAACTGCATTTGAATCAAGAATCTGTCTGAAAATTTTAAAGCAGAAATTTAGATGTTTAGATTATAATTTTATTCTGACACTTACTTCGAGTACTCGGCTCAATTCTAGTTGATTGCTTGTGCTGGATGATTAACTGGGAAAATGGGATGCTTTCTTTATTGGTTTACCTGCTGTGCAAAAAGTTGATGAGAATGTTTTTTAAGATTTTTATTTTTTTAATTTTTTGAGTCAAACTAGATTTCGATTTAAGAATTGTTTGTGCATTTTGTTTAGCCTAGGGGAAATAGAGCAGGCTAGCTTACCACCTCGAGGTTGGAACTCTTATGATTCATTCTGTTGGACCGTCTCGGAGGAAGAGTTTCTCCGAAACGCCGAGCTTGTTTCTCACCGCTTACATGCTCATGGATATGAGGTATTTGACTAGCAACCTATGAATAATGTGGTTCCTTTTGGTACATTAGTTAACTGAACTCACTCTGCACCATATGGCTACAAGTAGTATGTGGTGGTGGATTATCTTTGGTATAGGAGGAAAGTTAAAGGCGCTTTTGTTGATTCTCTTGGATTTGATGTTATTGATAAATGGGGAAGGATGATGCCCGACCCGGGTAGATGGCCTTCCTCTCGAGATGGAGAAGGGTTTACGAAAGTGGCCGCCGAAGTTCACAGAATTGGCCTAAAATTTGGGATTCATGTTATGGGCGGTATCAGTACACAGGCATTCAATGAAAACACACCTATCCTGGATGTTAATACGGTAACTTAGTCTAACTCAATCTTTGCTAAAAGATTTGACATTTAGTGCTTCTATGAAAAGAAACTATAGCTGTAAAAGTCAAAATATTTGGTCGTAGAATATGTTTGATTAGGTGAATATGTATGATTAGGGCAAAGCATACGAAGAGTCTGGTCGACAGTGGTATGCAAAAGACATAGGAATCAAGGAGAGGACTTGCAAGTGGATGCAACATGGTTTCATGAGCGTGAACACCAAATCAGGAGCTGGACGAGCTTTCTTGAGGTCATTGTATCAACAATATGCTGACTGGGGTGTGGACTTTGGTACGTTCTTGTTTTTCTTGGAATCAAGAAAGTCATTTCGGTCACTATCTTCACTATGTAATTTTAAATACATCAAGCCATCGAAGATTATGGATATAATGACTACTTTCTATATCCATTTCCTTTATTTGTCTTTCTTAGAGTGTCTTAAAAACATTGTTCACAATTCACCTTGAGTTTGAGTTTTTCGCTAATACAGCTGAGTTTTTTTTTTTTTTTTTCCCTCTTTTCTTTTGTACTTTCCACTTGCTAATTTCATCTCTTTCATTGCAGTTAAACATGACTGTGTATTTGGCGAGGACTTTAATCTAGATGAGATAAGCTATGTTTCAAAGGTATAGCTGCTTCTTATTCTTTCCACTTCTCTACTAATCATATCAGACATCGGCCATTTCCAAATATAGATAGAAAAAAAAGATGGTCTGAAAACAGAAATGTAGCTTTGCTTTCAGAAAACGTGTTTAACATTTCTGGTGAAAAATCTGCAGGTCTTGACCGAACTTAACCGCCCAATTGTCTATTCCTTATCTCCCGGAAGCAGCGCGACTCCAGCTATGGCTAGGGATGTAAGTAATCTGGTCAATATGTACAGAATTACAGGTGATGACTGGGATACATGGAAAGATGTAGCTGCCCATTTTGACATATCTCGGTATGTCATATATGCTCTGCCTTTTTGTGCTGAAAACTTATCTTTTGTTCAGCATAGTTCTATAGGGGTTTATTCTTTGAGCTATTGTCACGTTATCCATAGCTCTTGTCATTTTATGTGTCTTTCATGCTCCTTAATATTCAGTTTTCTTCTACCTAGTTACTAACCATACTAGGGATTTTTCTGCTGCAAATATGACGGGAGCAAAAGGACTGCGTGGAAAGTCGTGGCCAGACTTAGATATGCTTCCGCTGGGCTGGCTTACTGATCCAGGTAAATGGAAGTATCCATCTAGTCTTATTGGTATAACATAATTAAGATAAGTAGAAATTTGGGTTTACGAAAGAATAGTAGTGTTTACATGTTGCTTACTTTCTTGTCCCTTCTCGATCTACTGGGCTATTAAGTTTTGCTTTTGATTGAAAAACTTGTACAAGAGAATTGCCTAACTATTTATCAGTGTTCTTAGAGTATGGCTGTCCACTGGCTTGATATAATAGGACTCTTAAGATGGATGCTTTTGATGCATTTGTTAATTCACAAGCTAACATTATGAAATAATACTATGGTTCAATAGGATCAATACTTTACTCTTGGCATTATGATCCACAAAGACGATTTTGCATACAGATAAATATGCAGTTTATACAATTCTTGACAGGTTCAAATGAAGGCCCTCATAGACGATGCAACCTTAATGTAGACGAACAAAAAACTCAGGTTAATGTGTACGACGTACATCAACTATGCTTGCTGTCTTACTATTTTCTAATAACATCAAAATTCCATTTACTATTATGATTGTGATCTTTGGACAGATGACATTGTGGTCCATGGCCAAGTCTCCTCTCATGTTCGGAGGAGACATGAGACAGCTGGATGAAGCAACATTCAGTATAATCACCAATCCCACTCTCTTAGAGATAAATGCCTTCAGCTCGAACAATATGGAGGCATGTTCTAGACATTACCATGTCTCATTCTCAGAATTGGGCAGAAATCTAATCTAACTAAACCTTACGAATTGCAGTTCCCTTATATCTCAAGTTCAAGTTTATGTCGTGTAAGAAATCAGGCAGTGGAAAGAAATCATGCATTAGAAAGATCGAATGCCTCTGAGCAGCTTACTCTGAGTCTCACTAGTTGCAAAGGTGCTGATGCAACTGGTTGGTCTGCTGCAGCTGTTGAAGATGATCATGAACAAGTCTGCTGGAAGGACAAGTCAAGAAGCAGACGGCGAGAGCCTTTTTGCCTTTACAGAAAACAATCTCTTCTCTTGTACATATCATCTCTTTCTCTCTGTGTCTGTATATCCTTATGTGTGTCATAACTTGTATCTTCTAACTTTCTTTTGGCGATGCTGTCGCAGAAACGATGATGCGACAAATGCACATTATTATAATGGAAAAGTCCATTTGTTGAAGACAAAGAAGGCAGAGGCATGCCTTGGTGCCTCTCCAAATGAAAAGCTCACTTCCAAGGAACTAAAAAGGGATTCATTTTCACCTTGCAGATGGCATGCCAACCAGGTAACTTCAACCTATTTTTGATATCGTTCCCATGTGCATGATGATGAGGATTTTCTTACATGTACAGTATAAAAGCAACGATCACTTGCAGTCAAGAAAAAATCTGCATTTTAGCTTAATCATTTTCTGAATTGTCTCTTTCCACAAACTGGAGTTGAGTTTAAAATGCAGATTTGTCCACCGTATACTTCAGAAGTTTCCCTTACATAGTAGCATTCATTAATTAAATATCATGTTTAGAAACTCTCATGACACACGTATACCTCGAATTGTGGCATGTGACCACCAAATCATTTTTTTCAAACAGATGTGGGAACTGACCCATAATGGCACCTTGAAGAATACCTATTCTGGCTTATGTGCGTCTATGAGAACCGTACGAGGTGATGTTTCATTTTGTGGTTTTATGTATGTTCTGTATTATCTAGAAGTGAATTAACTTGGTCTTCTTGCAGCTAGTTCTGTTTCCAAAAGCATTCGAGCTTGGATTGCAACAGGAAGAAGAGGTCTGATCTTCTAGAACTTATGACTAAATTGTGTAATTGCTATCACAAGTACTTCCTTGTATTTTGTGTAAAGAAAAATTCTAAATGTGGGAACTGCAATTATATTGTTTATGTCTATGGCTCCTCCCGGGAGATACTTATACGTAGGAAACTAGTCATAGGTTGCGTTCTCTTTGATGCGAAAGAAAAGGAGAGAGAAGAGAAATTTACCCTATAAATCCCACCCTTTTTCTCACCTTTTCTCACTTTTTCTATTTTTTCCCCTTCATTTGCACTACAATGGAGAGAAATTATAATCTCTCCAATTTGGTGTTGTAAATATTATCACCAATTTAAGGAGTAAAATCCCCCCTCATTTAGAAAAGGTGAGAAAAGGTGAGAAAAGGGGTGAAATTTATAGAGTAATTTTCTCTTTTCTCTCCTTTTCTTTCGCATCATAGGGAATGCAACCATATAGTATTATATTCCTCGGCAAACTGGTAGAGAGCTCTTCCTGTTTAGTTTTAGAATCAAATAATTAATCCATCCAACTTCTTATGTAATGACCATTTTCTATTATCAGGAGAAATATACGTTGCATTTTTCAACTTAGACAATCAGAATGCTGACATATCGATGAGGATAGCAGACTTGGGCAAGGTGCTTCCTGGTAAAAATTTTAGCAGTGCGTTGTGCAAATGCAGAGAAGAATGGAGTGGGAAAGACTTTGGAGTTTTAAAAGACTCCGTTGCAACACAAGTTGGAAGCCATGGATGCGCTCTTTTTGTCCTAAGCTGCTCTTATAGGTAAAAAGATCTCGCCTTCTTTCTTGGCTATCTCATAATCCTCGATGTGCAATGGCTAAGTTGTTTGTGTTTATCTCTACATAACATGTCGGTGTGCTGTCATCTTACGACCAAAAATATCATGTACAACCTTTGGTAGTAGATAATACAGTTCGATTGTGCGTATAAGTAGATCCCATAAGCGACTGTGTAATTCTTCTTACTTGTTTCATGAAAAATAAAATTAATTATAGACAGTATGAACGAGACGATGATAGTACAAAGTCACCTTCACTGAAGTTGATGATTCAAATCTCAGGCTACAGGCTGCAAGGAGGTTTAACTAATCAACTTAACTAAGGTATAGCCTTATAGGTATATGATATGAACCCCGCATACCTACAACAAAAACATTGATATTAAGACGGTACGAACGTCGGACTTGAAATGGAAAAATTACAGATTTTGTTGTCATTGAAGATTCTTTCGTTGTTCTGTTGGCTCATGGCTGCCCATCTTGCTTGTTTCATATGGTAACAACAAATAACAGCAAGGGAATTATTTCGGAATGACAATGGAAAATTATGTTGTCTGTTCCGTCGTTGTTCTGTCTTGAGCCGACAATTTTTCCTGTCATTCTCCGCTGGTGGTTTTCGGAATGACAATGGAATTATTGCCTAATCAAGTTAGTTTGAGGAAAGATTAAGGTTGTAGCTCACCGTGTGCGTCTGTTACGTTGAGTTCCAGGGGGTTAATTTTCGAGACTTAAGGTTTCCGAGTTCGAATTCTCTGTGACGCGGTCTTTAAACTTTCTATCAATTGTTTAAAAAACAAACAATTGTAGCTCATTTGTGAAACTGGCAAGCACTCGTGCATGTTAAATTGTTAATCCATAGATGATGGGCATGTACACTTTCTATGAGATCGGGGTTCAATCACTTTGAGTGCGTATGTGTGAGGGATGTTGCGTTTGCCTAATCAAAAGAAATATAATGGCTCGCCAACTCTAAAAAATTCTTTCTGAGTTCTATACAAATTCAAAGGATTTGCATTTTTCTAATGTAATACCTTGAATTCTTTGTGGTGCTCCTACCTCTCTTCTCCACCAAGAATATACCAAAAACAGAGAGCACATATCAACTGCAGTGAAGAGGAAAGGGACAATCTTGATCTCAAGCAATCTATGGTGTCGGATGATCGCCGGAATCTGGGAAAGTTTTGTGCTCTTGTTACTCATTGTTTGTTAGTCGACTACTTCATTGCCATATAATTTGTGAGTACTATGGATGCTCGTATTGTACCTCCGTAAGAGCATCAACATTAGAGTACTGGAGTATGTCGTATGCTAGACAAAAAGTGTGCTGACTAAGAATGAGTACGGAGGGTGCTGAAAAGTGGTGCATTAGAGAACAATTATTTTAAATGATGATTGGACTATTATGACCGGACATTTTAGTGTTATTGAATTTTTTTTTTTCATCATTTAAATATGAGATTTCAAATAAATCAATTTGTATTGCATATTTGAAAATTTGCAATACATATTAACCGAAAAAAATTAAACAAAGGAAATAATTAAAATGAAAACAAAGAGGGAAAAAAGGGAAAGAAAACGTTTAAAGAAAAAAGGGAAGAAAAGAAAAAAGGAAAAAAGAAAAGAAATAAAAAAAGTCGGAAAAAGGGAAAAAGAAAAAAGGAAAAAAAAAAAAAGCAAGAAAGAGTGAATAGCATCACGCCACGTGGCGTATGGTGTGTCCATCAGCCGTATGCGCAGGCCTACACCTTCGTGTACGCCGTACGCCACGTGTCATGATGTATCAGCGTTCGTCGGGAGTACGGCGTACGCACGCCGACGTGGCGGTGCCACACAAGCGCCACATGGCGTGCACACGCGAGAGGCTGGATGCTACTGCTGATGCTCTAACAGATATATGAAAATATTAGATGTATTTGTGTTGGAAATTGTTAAGGATTTATTTGTTAAGGGGGAACCTATTGCGACGCTTTAATAAAATTTGATATGTACTTTTGATTAGATCCCAAAACCCTCTATGTAAATCTTGTTCCCAAGCGACCCTATTTTGATTAGATATGATAGAATTTTTCAAGCTTATTATGTTAGGAAAGTTTGTTTGGTTTTAGTCGCTTTAGGTTTAGACTGCAGGTGTTCAAGCGAAGCGAGAAGACTCGCTTGAGTGTGTACTGAAGCGAAGCGAGTCTATCCAGACAAAGAGAAGCGAGTGCTCCCGATAAAGTCAAAGCGAGTCAACCCGACTACGCTAAAACGAGCGCCAAGACTAAAGCGAAGCGAGCCGTTCCAAACGCTTGAAAGCGACAAATCAACTACCAGCTCTAGTTCATACTTGAAGTTTAAACTCAAGTCAAGTGAAGATCACCGCATTAACTGAAGATCTCCACGTGGCACGAGAAGAATGGAGCATAGAGTTGACCGGCCTGACCGACAAGCAGCCGCAACAGTACTGGAGGAGCCCAGTTACTGTTACGCTTGGCTTTTAGTCATTTCGGAAAAGAAGACAAGCGAGCACCTGGAAAAGCTGCAGGTCAAAGCGTCGTACTGTCGAGTGTGGAGGGACAAAGCCACCAACCTTCAAACGACTCCAGTCATTCCCTCACACTATAAATAGTGGAGTGCAGAGAAGAGAACACTAGAACACTTACGAAATTTCCAGCGCTCAAATCACAAGTTCTCCTGAGTTTTCTGCCTTCATCTGCTTGAGTTCTTGTCTATTGTTCCCAAGTTTCAGTTCCATCGAAGCTTGTCTCTGCAACCTTCACTCTTAGAGTCTAAGCCACTATACATATCCCAGTTTAGAAGAAGAACTCTATGTTGGTCCCGGTTTGTTATAGGAAAAATACGTAGAGGGGGGGGGGGGGGGGGTGAATACGTATTTTGAAGTTTTTCAACTTCTTTTCCTTAACTCAGAGTATAAAGTAAAGTGCTCGCTTTAGAACTTAAGACCTAGTCAAGGACTAGATCTATAGTGAAGCAGTTCTCTTGACCTAAGCTTAGAGCTTGATCAAGAGTGAGACTTTACTCTAGATGCGGAATTCGGTGAGCTAAATCTTTCCTAAGTATTTAAAATTTCAAGTTATGTTTGTTTAGATGCAAGTGCAATGAATAATCAAACAAGGAAATAAAGAGTTAAGGGTTTAGAGAGATACGACACAAGATTTATAGTGGTTCGGAGATGAAGCTCCTACGTCCACTTGTTGCACGAAGCAACTGTTCTCTTCACTCAAGAACTTGAAGATTGCGGGCTCTTCAAAAGCCTGTGACAAGATCGAGCTTCACTCGCTTGGATCTGTCAGACACTGGGTGATTCCGGGTTCACACCAAAAACCTAAACTGGACTGGAAGCTTCACTCGCTTCAGTCCGACGACAGGGAGATTACGGGTTCTCCTTACAACCTAGTTTCGATCGAGCTTCACTTAATGAAAGTGTAAGCTTGGATCTAGACTCTATGATCGAGGCTTCTACGATCGATGAAGGTAGAGCCTTGGATCGAACAACCTAACGACGAACACAAAAACCTAACAAACAGAACTGGGGTTAGGGTTTTTGGTTTACGACGAACACACTATGAAGAGCTCTTTACAGTAAGTGAAAAGTAGGCTAGAGCTCTTCTTCTAAGCTGAGGTATGGAATGGGCTTAGAATTCTTGGTGTGAAGGTTGTGAAGACGAATTCCGATGAGACTGGAATTCGGAGAACACTTGGAAACAAAGACTCGAAGATTGCTTAGAAAGCTGGGAGTGTTTGTTTGCAGTAGGCGCTCGAATGCTCAAGTAGTGTTCTACTTCTTCACGTCTTGATCCTTCACTATTTATAGGCGGAGAGATGGCTGAGATCCATTGCTTGGTAGGTGGCCTTGTCTCTCCTCCTCTCGACAGTACTTGCACAGGCGGACAACTTTTCAGGCGTGCAGATTTGGCACTTTGCCGAAAATGGCTAAGTTACAAACCTAACAGTAACTGGAGCGAGCCAGTACTGTAGCGGCGCCCTGTCGGCCTGGCAGTCAACTCCGCTGCTCCTCTCCGTGTTCGACACGTGGAGATCTCGCAATTAATGCGAAGATCTCTAGTTGACTGAAGTTCAAAATCGGAGCGGGAATTGTGCTGTCGCTATCTGGTAGGTAGTGGCTCGCTTTGCTTTGAAGTTGTAGCGTCCACTTTGATTTGAGTCGCTTCAAGGTCATTCTGTAGCGAGTCGCTTGGGAAGTAAAGTTCCCTAGTGTCTGCTTTAGAAAATGTTGACCCGTGTTGACTCGTTTTGGCATTTCACTGTAGCGCTCGCTTCGCTTCGCTTTGGTGGACTCGCTTTGATTCCACTGTAGCGCTCGCTTCGCTTCGCTATTCTTCGGCACGCTTCACTTCGTCTCGGTAGACTCGCTTCGCTTGAAAAACACACTCAAGTGAGTGGCCTTCACTTGGAATTTTTGTAGTCTAAAAACCTAAGCAAAATTGAGCCATCCTAACAGAGTAGGCTTAGAAAAATTTCTAACCTATTATCTACATCAAAAATGGGTCGCTTGAGAATAGGACACTTGGGGGTTTTGGGATCGAATCAAAACAATACTTCATTTCTTAAAATGTCCCTCATATGTTCCCCCTTAACATGTTTGTCCTTAACAATTCCCAACACTCTACCCTTTGCATCTACTGTAAAGAGTTCTTCACTTAGAGTGTTTTCATAACCAAACCAAAACCCTTGTTCTTACCCAGTCAAGAGTATTAGAGTTTGTGTTAGTTGATAGGTTGTTGTAAGATCTAAGGTTTCACTTTCATCGATAGTGAACACCTTGATCGTATAGAGAGAGTCCAAGCTTGCACGTTCATCGATTGTACAGAGCTCGATTCTTGTATTAGGTTTTTGTGGAGAACCCGTAATCTCCCTATGTTGTTGTGATTGGATCCAAGCTTGTAAAGCTCGATCCGTTATCTTGGTTTTTGAGGAACCTGTAATCCTCAAAGCTTTCTTAAGTGAAGAGAAGTTGTTCCTGCGAGGAACGAAAGTGGACGTAGGTGTTTTACCACCGAACCACTATAAACCCTGGTCTCGTATTTTCTGCCCTTAAAGCTTTTCATTATTTACTTGTTTTGATTATTCATATTTGCCCAAGCATATAAGCAAACCTAAAACGAAGCTTTTAAATACTTAGGAAATTCTAGCTCACTAAATTCCGCATATAAGCAAGCAAGTCACAAGCGTCCGCTTAGGTCAAGAGTAAAGCTTTACTGTAGATCAACTTACAGTTTGGTCTTAAGTTTCAAAGCGACCCCAGTGTTGGTCCCAGTTTGTTATAGGAAAAATACGTAGAGGGGGAGGGGGGGGGGGGGGGGGGGGGTGAATACGTATTTTGAAGTTTTTCAACTTCAAATTCCTTAACTCAGAGTATAAAGTAAAGTGCTCTTAAGAAGTACTAAGACCTAGATCTAAAGCAATCAAGATTCTCTTGACCTAAGCTTAGAGCTTGATCAAGAGTGAGACTTTACTCTTAGTGCGGAATTCGGTGAGCTAAATCTTTTCCTAAGTAATTAAAACTCCAAGTTGTGTTTGTTTAGATGCAAGCGCAATGTATGATCAAACAAGAAAATAGTGTTTAGGGTTAGAGAGATACGACACGAGATTTATAGTTGTTCGGAGATAAAGCTCCTACGTCCACTTTGTTGCACTCGGCAACACGTTCTCTTCACTCAAGAACTTGAAGAGTACGGGCTCTTCAAAGGCCTGGTCGAGATCGAGCTTCACTCGCTTGGATCTGACGACAGACGTAGTGATTGCGGGTTCACTACAAAACCCTAACTGGACTAGAAGCTTCACTCGCTTCAATCCGACAACAGGGAGATTGCGGGCTCTCCTTACAGCCTAGCTTCGATCGAGCTTTACACAAACGATGTAAGTGCAAGCTTGGATCTAGACTCTATGATCGAGGCTTCTACAATCGATGAAAGTAGGGCCTTGGATCGAAACAACCTAACGACGAACACAAAAACCTAACAACAGAGCTTAGGGTTAGGGTTTTTGGTTTACGACGAACACACTATGAAGAGCTCTTTACAATAAGTGCAAAGATGGCTAGAGCTCTTCTTCTAAGCTTGGATATGGAATGGGCTTAGACTCTAAGTGTGAAGACGAGTTCCAATGAGACTGGTACTCGGAGAACACTTGGAAACAAAGACTCGAAGAATGCACTAAGGCTGGGAGTGTTTGTTTGCAATAGGCGCTCGAATGCTCAGGAAGTGTTCTCTCTTCTCTTCGTCTTCATCCTTCACTATTTATAGGCAGAGGGATGCCGAGATCCGTTGCTTGGTTGGTGGCTTTGTCCCTCCTCCTCTCGACAGTACTTGCACAGGCTGGCTGCTTTTCAGACGCAAAGTTTTGGCTCTTTTCCGGAAATGGCTAAGATCCAAATTCAACAGTAACTGGAGCGAGCCAGTACTGTAGCGGCGCCCTGTCGGCCTAGCAGTCAACTCCTCTGCTCCTCTCCGCGTTCGACACGTGGAGATCTCGCAATTAATGCGAAGATCTCTAGTTGACTGGAGTTCAAAATCGGAGCGGGAATTGGGCTATCGCTTTCTGGTAGGTAGTGGCTCGCTTTGCTTTGAAGTTGTAGCGTCCGCTTTGATCGAGTCGCTTCGGGTCATACTTGAAGCGTCTACTTTGGAAAATAGAATTTCCAAGTATTGCTTAAGTAGATTTTGACTTGCTTTGACTTTCGCTGTAGCGCTCGCTTCGCTTTACTTTAGCGGACTCGCTTCGATTCTACTGTAGCGCTCGCTTTGCTACGCTTTGGTGGACTCGCTTTGATTCCACTGAAGCGCTCGCTTCGCTACGCTATTCTTTGGCACGCTTCACTTCGGCTCGGTAGACTCGCTTCGCTTGGAAAACACACTCAAGCGAGTGACCTTCACTTGAATTTTCTGCAGTCTAACATCTAAGCAAAAATTGAGCCATCCTAACAGAGTAGGGTTAGAAAAATTTCTAACCTATCATCTACATCAAAATGGGTCGCTTGGGAACAGAACGCTTTGGGGGTTTTGGGATCAAATCAAAACAACTATTTGAAACACTTCGAAGTGTCCCATAGGAGTTCCCCCTTAACATTTGTTCTTAACAATTCCCAACAATTTCCCCCTTTTTGATGATGCCAAAACCCAAAACAACTCTTAGACTAAGAGATTTAGCCTACCTAACCGTGGAAGGAACTTCAAGCGACTGCTTCCTTTGCATGTTCGTTTGAAAATTTTTAAGTTCCTTTCCCCTTTTTTTTTCGGTTAAGTTATCTGAGTTTTGTAGCATAAGGATAAAATATTCACAAAGCTAGTAAATAACACAGGAGAGACATAAATTGAAATGAGATAGATGAACAATCAGTTCACAAAATATGAAGCTTGAAATTCAAGGATTTCCTGCAACTTCATCCTTCTCCACCTTCTCTTCCTCTGTCACCTCCTCTTCCTTCTTCTTCTCCTCTGACTCCAAATCCTTCTCCATCATCTCTTCAGGAACAACATATGCGTGGAAAACTTTTACTTCCAGGGTTCCTACATTGTGTATGCTAGGTCTCCTCCAAGTTTCCTCCAGTTTGAAGGCTTCATCAACCTCTGCATCAATGATGCGACGATCTGGAACGCTTGTGCTGGGCAGGAAGGGCATGGGGAAGTCCTTCGAGGCAGGCACTTTGATGATCAGAGGCATGGGCTTTGCAAGCTCTGCAAGGGTGAAAACCTTCCGCCTGAATTTCTCATCATAGGCACTTAGGAAGTTGATGAGCGCGTTGATCCTTGAGCATTCAGTCTGAAGTGGCACTACTTCCCAGTAGTAGTACGCTTTGATGAACTTCTCTTTGTAGTATAGCCACCGCTCAAGTAGATCGTCGGGGATGAACTGCTCGATTTCTCGGGCATCAGGATGCTCATTTCTGCGCACAATCAACTCCTCTTCTGATCGGCTGGACATCTGAGTCATGATAGCAGTGAACTTCGCACTTAGCTCTGTGTTCCACTTCGGGAGCATATCAGTCAGTCGCCTGCAGATGAATTGTTGCTCTTCTCTGCGCGGGTAGCGACCGGAATCGATCATCTCCGTAGTGGTCACATTGCAAGCGTCCATCCAGGCTTGCTTCACACATGCATCTGACTCTTCAGGCAGAAATGGGATGAAGGCGCTTCGAGTGAGGGCGGACTGGATGAGTCTCACTTCATTGAAGTGTTCCTCGATCCGACCCTCGATGATCTGCATACGCCTTGCCTTGATCTTTCTTTCCTTCTCCTCTTCCTCCTTTTTCTCTTCTACTCTCTTCTTTCTCCTCTCCACCTGACCAGCTCGTGAAGCGACTGCCTGCTTGATCTTTCGGCGCTTGGCCTCGGGATCATCATCTCTCGCTTCGGGGGCAGTCCGCTTCAAAGCTTGTTTTGGTGCTGGCGGTGGAGGCATCTCTTCCTTCTTCTTTTCTGCTTCTTTAGGAGGGATGACTGCTGGGGCACTTCGTGGGATGATAGCTTGGCTGGATGAAGTGGCTCCTGCAAAATCAGAAATAAGTGCAAGAGTTGAAGCGGCCAGAGGTGAAGCGGGCGCTTGGAACTCGGCAAAGGCCTTCAGATCGAATTGCTTCTCCATATCGCGGGCTAGGGCCTCGTCTACTCGGATTTGTGCCTCCTTTTGTTCCTTGGTTAGCACAACCGGAGGGTGAGCAGCAATGGAAGAGGCAAGCAATTTCCCTTCGATTGGCCTGCGAGGCTCTTCTGTTAACTTCTCTTTGCCCAATGTCCTCGCACGCTCGGCGCGAGCTCCATCCTCCTGCTCCATCTCCTTCTCCACTCCACTTACTCCTTCAACTCCTCCTTCAATCACCTTCTCCACTCCACTTCCTCCTTCTCTACCTTGTAACTCCAGAATTTCAGCACTCTTCTGCACAATACCTTCCCCCTTTTTGCCATCATCACTGCCAGGGGTCGGGGTGATCATCTTTCCAGTAAGAGAGTGATGAAGATTGTTGACTGCATTGAACACAGCATGCAGCATCCGCTCGGTCTTCCCTGCGAACGTATGCTCCTGGGAGAGCACCAATTCGGTAGTTTTGATACTTATCTCCTCGAGCAGATACTCACACTGCTTCTCTCTTTCTCTGACAGAAGCCATCAGCCTCTCAAACGACTCCACATTCCTGAAGCGAGCGGCTAGCTCCGCTTCGATCTCTGCTCGAATTTCCTTGCGCTCCTCCTTGATCGTGAGATTAAGGAAGTTCTGAGAAGCTTCAAGTTCTGCCTTCGCAGTAGCTATGGCGCTTTCCTGGCTGTTGAGCGTCACACGAACTTGTGCAAGCTCGACAATCTTGATAGCGAGCTCACTGGCCTTCTTTTTAGCTTCGTCAATTTGGATGGCCAGCTCAGCTTGCTTTAGATCAGTGGCTTTAGCACTCTTCCTTCTGCTCTCGAGCTCTTTCGAATATATCTCATGCTCAAGCTTGAGATCCTTCATCTCTTGTTTTAGCTTGTCAAGGGCATTTTTGGTCCTGGTTAGTTCGCTTCCCTTCATCACCAGATCAGCATCCTTCTCTTCTACCTTCCCCTTCAACTCTTTCACTTCCTCCTCCAACTTCTTCTTCTCTTTGCCAATTGTAACTAGCTTGGCATTGATGTCCCTCAAGCGGCTCCTTTCCGCATCAAGCGAGAGCTTGAGTTCATCAAGTTTCTTCTCCTGGTCTCCGACCAGCACCAGCTTCACCTGCTCCTCTAACGCCTTCTCATTTTCCTCCAATAACTTCTCCTTCTCTGCAACCTTTCCCTCCAATTCACCCATTTTCTTGTCAAAATCTGCACGCAGATTATTGACTTCTTCAATCTTTTTCTCCATCTCTACATTCCTCCTGGTGATCTCACTCTGCAAGCTTGAGATCTCCGCATCCTTCACCTCCACCTCCTCCGCATGCTCCCTTATCAGCCTCCGCTCATGAATGGTTGGCACATGCTCGGGGACTGAAGCGTCTGGATAGGCACGCTTCACCTTTGCATCCAGCTTGTCCCAGAAGCTGGTCCCAGTGAGAAATGCATGGAAGCCATTCTCACCGATGAAGTCGAGCAGCTTTCCCTCCATTTGAATGAGATCTTCCTCTGAGAAAGCCTTTAGGAGACGGAAGACCTTGTAGTACTCAGTGCCGCGGTATGTGATGTATGTGAGAAAATCGACGGTCTTGGTGAAGAACCCGTCGGACATCGGCACGGAGGAGTATCAATCCTTGATGGTCTCTGCAGCCTGCTCTCTGTCTCTCGCATATCTTTCGAGAGCTTCTAATTCTGCAGGGGCCTTGGAGAGTTGGAATTGAGGGATGATAGTGGTTTGGGCGGTATCGGCTGTAGCTGCCGATGAGGAGGGGGATTGAGATGATGATGAGGTTTGGGAGGTTTCAGTGATTTCGATGGGTTCGGGTTGTGGTGGTGTTTGCTGGATTTGCTGGGATTGGGTAGGTTGGAATGTGGAGAATGCAGCTCTGGGATCAGTGCTTAGAAGAGGTATTTTGGGTAGTTGGAATGAAGAAGTGGATTCTTCTTCATGTGGAGAGAAGGGGGATTACTGGGTATGTGGTTGGGCTGATGATGAGGCTTGAGGTTCTGGTGGTTGGGTTGTTTGTGTTTGTGTTTGTGGTGGGGGAGTTTGGATTTTGATGGGTGAAGGCTGGGGTTGAGTTTCTTCAGTCTCCTCAAGCGGCTGCTCCTCAGCCTCGCTTGACTTGACTAATGTAGCGACCAACTTCAATTTCTTCTTGGCTCGCTTCGGCGCAGCTCGCTTCCCAGATGAAGCGGCTCGCTTTGTTTGGGGGGCTTCAACTTGCCTTTCGGCAACAGGTACTGCAACGGGCACTTCAACCTCGAGAAGTCCCAAATCAATCGGAATTTAGTTTGACCTCCACAGATCATGGAACACCGTGAGCTTGTTGTAAACGGCAACGTCAGATTCTGGCCATACTTTGTTGGGATACCGTTCCTCCAGTGCGACGGAGAGTCTGGAGAAAAATTTCAGCTTCCCTTTGCGGAGAATCTGATCGGTGCTCCCCCTCACGAACTTGAAATCATCAGCAGATTCGTGAATCTGGTTGAGAAACCAACCATGCCAATCGAATTTGGTTCCTGTGAGACTGTCGACGATGACAGTGGTGGCGAAGAGCTTTGTTTCTGAAAGCGTGCCCAAGGTTCCGACGTAGCATGCGAAGCACTTCGAAAAGAGCTCGCACACATGATTGAAAGGAGCCTTCAGATCTGAACGGATACTGGCCTCCTTGTAGTTGGGCTCTGCTTTCTCGGTGGCAAACCGAGCATATTCGACTCCGGCCGATAACTCCCTTCCCAACAAGGAGTCTCCACCTTCCCTCGGCAAGTCGAATACGCCGATAAGATTGCTCAGGTCCACCTCCACCGGTTCTCCGTTCTGTGGATCAGTGAAGGACGAAGTGTTTCGTCCTTTCCTCAGATTTAGGAGAATTTCGGCCACCGCCTTGGCCAAAACCTTCGTCGGCACCGCCGTCACAAACTTCCATAAGCCGGCCATGGTCACGACCTTATGGAAGAAACCATTTTCCTCGATGACGGTCGGGTCGAGATGAGGCTCGACGATGATGTGCTTGTCGACCTCTGTGAGAAACTCTTCCATCGTCTCAGTTTTCTGTTTCTTTCCCATGTTGAAAAATTTGAGAGAGTTTGATCGGAGATTTAAGGACGAAAAATGGGGTTGAGACTCGTGAATTGCAGAAGTTTGCAGATCTTGCACGAGAATGGTAAAAATAGAGAGTTGTGAAAGTTTTCTCAGTCTGCAACGACGTCCTTAAATAGAGGTAGGGTTCGGCTGACGTAGCAGGGGCAAGACAGTAATATCACCGAAGATCCTGTTTCTATACGGCGGCCAACGGCGAAGTGATTGACGTGTCCGGCGTCATCACATGAAAAAGTGAACCGCCAACTTGCTCGGCGTCTCCACGTGGCCTGCTGTGATTCGTCACTTTACACGGCGTCGGATCCAACGACTATAAATCGGGGACTGTTTGGATTCGATGGTTGGATCTCGTCCGTCCTTTCCCGCTTCGAATTCAAAGTGCAGTGCACGCGCCCGTTATTTTCGGCTGTACGTGAACCTGCATTAAATGTAAAGTAAAAGGTAAAATCTGCACTCGAGTGCAGACAGCTCATACTCGCTTCGTACCTGCTCACTTCGAGTTGGGCCGCTTGGCCTTTACTCGCTTTGAGAGGTACTCGCTTGAGTGACTGTTCCGCACTCGCTTGCGATGGCTCGCTTGGAGTGACGTAGCACTCGCTTGGCCATCTGAAGCGACTGGAATAAGAAATGAAATTTCTTTGCTTAATTTTAAAATGTTTCTGACTTACATACTTCGAGGATAAACAAGAATGTTTTCCTCTTTGTGTTTGTGTCAGATTCATTTCATATTTTCCACATAGTGAGTGAAGGTTTCTAGCACGCTTCAGCTCACTTAGTGTACTTAAAATTGAAATACTTACCAGTCAATCTCACTTCGTAGGAGATTGATACCACGTATTGAAGACTTCATTTTGTGGATTTGGACAGGACTTGATGAATCCACTAGATGATATTGCTTGGAGCTTTTTGATACCACCTTTGTTGAATATCACTTCACTTGTTGGATACTCCATCTTCTTGGCATTCATCTTCATGGCATTCATCTTCCTCTACGAATTAGAGTGTCCTCCATCGAAGTGAATGGGGGAGAGAATGAATATAGTACACAAGCTTACTACAACCTAGAGGGGAGCTTCACGTAAGTGTACTTATTCACGACGAATGGGGGATGAGTACAAGTCCTTATCACAGAGCAGAATAGGACAGGATGACAATGAGAATGCTCTGACAAGACAATCTCGTATTTTACGCAGAAGCATGTCACCAGCCCTGCAACCTTTTGAGGAAAAGGTAACCCTTCAAGCTTCCTCCTACAAGCTACAGAATGAGTTTGCAATCGACTCGCTTGACCCAGACTAGGGTTAATTGAAGCGATGCAGAATTCAAAGTGGGGGAGGAATGGATAGACATCCGGCAGCTCTACTCAATGAAGAGTGAGTAAGGATTGGATGTTTATCCACGATGAAGGAGATGAGAAGACTTGCTCCTCTTCGGCGGAAAGATGGGAAGATGACGCAAGGTCTAGGTGCCAGCCCTGCCTAAGCTTTCACCATTTTTACGTGGGAAGGCCCGATACAAGACCCCACAACCGTTACTAGAAATGGCACTTGCGAGTGTTTATACCCACTCGCTAGGAATCCTAGGCTAGGTAGCAGCTTTCCTTGCTCGCTTTGGAAGTAGCTTGCTCCGAGAGCAAACAATAGTTCCCCCTTAACCAATGGCTTAACAATTCCTGTAAGCGGGTAGGGAACGTCTTCCAACACTCCACCTTTCTCCACCTTATTACTCCTTCTTCAAGCGAGTGGAGTTTTGAAGTGACTTGCTTGAGTTGGTGAAGATCCGAAGCGAGTGACGCTCAAAAGAACAAGCGATCACTCCTTCGTGCATCCTGGATCTAGCACTCTTCACCGGGGTCTAGCAACCCTAATTCCATGCATAGCTGATTGAAACGAGACTCAGCTAGAGGCTTGGTAAGGATATCTGCTCGCCGGAGATCGGTATGGATTTTCTCGAGCTTGATATCCTTCTTCTCGACATGATCACGAATGAAGTGATGTCGGATTTCCACGTGCTTGCATCTGGTGTGTAGCACTGGATTTTGCGAGATGCATAGAATATAGGAATTTCATTCGCTTCAACTCTGTAGTCCTTCAACTGCTGACGAAGCCATAGAATTTGAGAACAGCAGCTTCCAGTGGCCATATACTCGGCTTCAGTCGTTGAAGTAGCTACACTCGTCTGCTTCTTTGAAAACCATGAAACCAGAAGATCCAACAATCTTTAACTACAAAAACTTCACGTATGACGGTGAAGAAAAATGAGGAAGAAGAGAAGAGGAGAAAGTCCAAGAAGGAGGAGAAACTTCGGATTGCCAGAGTCAAGAAAGTCGAAGAGTGTGCTGCCAGTCTATGGGAAGAGGTTAAGCTGATTCAATCAGCCCTAGTTCGAAGCGCCTACATCTCATTCACGCCGGAAGAATCAGATGCTTGCGCCGTTCAAGCGGACATTGATGTGTGCCGTGTCATGATCAAAGAGATGATCGATTCTCGCTGCTACTCTCCAGATGAGTTCGACATCATCCGCAAAGTCATTAACAAAAGGCTTCCCCAGTTCAACTCCGAAATGGGTGATAAGTTCAACAAAAAGATGAAGGAAATGACAGAGAGGTCAGCAGAAGAGATTGAAGCGAGGAGGGCAGATTATCCAGACGCTTGCGAGATCAAGAAATTCTTATCTGACGATCTGATGGGAGAATGGATACAGTGCAAGGAGAAATTCATCAAGGCCTACTACTTCTGGCAAGTAGTGCCTTTCCAGGATGAATGTTCAAAGCTGGATGCTTTGAATAATTTTCAGTGCTTGTACAATGAGGAATTGCGCAGGAAAATCTTCGTACAAGCAGAGCTCGTGGAGCCCAAGAAGAAGATTATTATCGTGCCAGAGAAGAAGCAATTTCCTCTGCCTCTAATGCCGAGATCCGATGTGCCGAACCGAAGATTGATTAAAGATGAAGTGGATGAGGCATTGGAGATGGATAACACACACAGGGAGAGCAAGGAGAACATCAAGACGATGAGATCAAGGTCTTATCTGCTTATTTCTCAAAACCTGCTGAGAAATCTTAAATTGTTGATCTGTTGTCGTGCTTGAACTATCAATCTATCTTTATGTTCTGTCAAGCTTGTCTCACTTTACAAGCTTTGTGTGTATTTATCCTTTGTCCTACAAACTCACAAAACCATAAAAGCGCATAAAAAAAAAAAAATAATAATTAAAGAAGACTGCAAAGGAAGCAGTCGCTTGAAAGTTCTTAGTCTTGGTGAAAAATAGTGGGTTTTGGCATCATCAAAAAGGGGGAAATTGTTGGGAATTGTTAAGGATCTTATGTTAAGGGGGAACTTAACGGGACGCTTTAATTTAAATGGATATGTATTTTGATTCGATCCCAAAACCCCCTATGTATCCTATTCCCAAGCGACCCTATTTTGATGTAGATAGGTTAGAATTTTTTCTAAGCCTATAATGTTAGGATGGCTTCTATTTTGCTTTAGATGCTTAGGTTTTAGACTGCTAGATTTTCAAATGAAGGCTACTCGCTTGAGTGTGTTTTTGAAGTGAAGCGAGTCTACCGAAGCGAAGCGAAGCGTGCCGAAGTGTAGCGAGGCGAAGCGAAGCAGACGCTACAGTAGTATCAAAGCGAGTCTGCTGAAGAGAAGCGAAGCGAGCGCTACAGTGAAAGTCAAAGCGAGTCAACGATTACTAAAGCGGATGCTTAGAAAATCTATTTCGAAGCAAACGCTACAGTATGACTTAAAACGACTCGATTCAAAGTGGACGCTCCAAATCTGAAGCGAAGCGAGCCTCTACCTAACAGAAAGCGACAACTCAATTCCCGCTCCAATTTAAACGACGAGTTCAAACTTCAGTCAAGTGAAGATCGAAGCATTAATTGTGTATCTCCACGTGGCGATTGAAGAATGGAGCACCGGAGTTCACCGCCAGGTCGACAAGGACGCCGCAACAGTACTGGGCGCTCCAGTTACTGTTAAAATTGGCTCTTAGCCATTTTCGGCAAAGAGACAAATGGACGCGTCTGAAAAGCTGCCGGTCAAGGCGAGTACTGTCGAGAGAAGGAGGGACAAAGCCACCAACCATCAAACGGCTCTTGCCCATCCCTCCCTATATAAATAGTGAAGGTCGAAGACGGAGAAGAGTAGAACACTACTTGAGCAATCAGCGCCTACTGCAAACAAACACTCACAGCCTTCGAGCAAATCTTCGAGTCTTTGTTTAAGTGTTCTCCGAGTTTCTGCAACATCAAAACTCATCTTCGCAACCTTCACACTCCATAGATCTAAGCCTACATCATAAATCCGAGCTTAGAGAAGAACTCTACCCTTCTTTGCATTCACTGTAAAGAGTTCTTCATTTAGAGTGTCGTCAAATCCAAAAACCCTAACCCTAGTTCTGTCGAGTTAGGTTTTTGTGTTTGTCGAAAGGTTGTTGTGTCAAGATCTAAGACTCTACTTTCCTCGATAGTAGAAGTCTCGATCATATAGTATAGATCCAAGCTAGCACAGTCCTCGATTGTGTAAATCTCGATCTTAGCTAGGTTTGTGTGGAGAACCCAAAATCTCCAAGTTGTTGTGTCGGATCCAAGCGAGTGAAGCTCAATCCAGTTCTGGTTTTTGAGGAACCCGTAATCCTCAAGATTCTTGAGTGAAGAGAATCAGTTGCTGCGAGTAACAAAGTGGACATAGGTGTTTTACCACCGAACCACTATAATCCTCGGTGTCGTATCTCTTTTCCCTAGCTTTCCATTATTTACTTGCTTTGATTATTCATATTGTACAAGCATCGTAAACAAACTTAAAACGAAGTTTTAAATACTTAAGAAAGAATAGCTCACTAAATTCCGCATTGCAAGTAAGCCTCACTCTTGATCAAGCATTTGCTTATGTCAAGAAGTAAAACTTCCACTATAGATCTAGTTTGAAGCTAGGTCTTAAGTACTTGAAGCGAGCGATATACTTGTTACTCTGAGATAAGGGAAAAAGAAGTTGAAAAACTTCTATACACGTATTCACCCCCCTCCCCCCCGCCCCCCCACGTGTGTATCCCCTATCAAACCGGGACCAACACATCTGCATTGCACAATACGATCTCTTCTATCTAGGCTCCTTCGATTGAGCTGGCTATCCGTGCTAATTTGTCAGCTTCTGTATTTTCTTCACGAGGGATCTGAATTACTTCAGATCTGGGGAAATAGCTCAACAACTCCTTCACGGTATTGGCATATGCTATCATCCATTCTTCTCTCTTTTCACAGGTCCCCAAGACCTGATGTGTCACCAACTGGGAATCTGAGTAAACAACTACGTACTTTGCACCCATGTTTTGCAATATATCCAGGCATCTTACCAAGGCCTCGTATTTTGGCTCATTATTAGAGACGCGATAATTCATTTTGATGGCAAATTTGTAAGTGTGGCCCTCGAGATCTTGGATAAACATCCCTACTCCAGCTCCTTCTTTAGTTACCGAACCATCTACATAAGCTTTCCACAGCTGGTATTCTTCCTCCAATCCTCTAGTGGTTTCTTGTAAGAAATCAGCCAATGCTTGAGCCTTAATGGCTACTCTTGGCTCAAAATCTACGTCATATTCACTCAATTCTATTGCCCATTTGACCAGTCTTCCTGATAGGTCTGGTTTACCCAACACCTACTTCAGTGGCTCATTCGTTCTAACCACTACCTTATGAGATAAGAAATAAGGCCTCAATTTCCTCGCTGTGACCATCACGGCTAATGCTGCTTTCTCAATGCTCGGGTACCGCATTTCTGCACCCTGTATCATCTTGCTTGTATAATAGATGGGCTTCCGTGCTGGCCCTTCTTCTCTCATGAGTACTGTACTGATGGATTCTTCTCCCACAGCTATATATAGGTATAAGGTTTTTGTGGGAGTGGCTTAGTAAGCAAGGGCAACCCGGCCAGATGCTTCATCAGTTCCTCAAAAGCCTTTTGACATTCGTCCGTCCATTCGAATTTACTTCCTTTTCTCAAGATTTTGAAAAAAGGCAGGCTTCTATCCGCTGATCGAGAGATGAAACGACTTAGTGCTGTGATTCTTCCATTAAGTCTTTGACACTTTTGGCCAGTATGTCATCAACGTATACTTCCATGTTCTTGCCGATTTGATTCTTGGAAATCTTGTCCATCATTCTTTGATAGGTAGCACCAGCGTTCTTTAAGCCAAAAGGCATGCTCTGGAAACCGAACGTCCCAGCACAGACCCCAAAGGCGGCTTTTGGAACATCCGATGGATTCATTTTTACTTGATGGTAACCTTGGTATGCATCCATCATGGACAACAATTCACATCCCGATGTAGAATCCACTAATTGGTCGATTCTAGGTAAAGGATAATGATCTTTAGGGCATGCTTTGTTCAGGTCCCTGAAATCAATACACATCCGCCAGGTGCTCGTGGTTCCCTTAGCTACCATTACAGCATTTGACAACCATTCCGGGAATTGTACCTCCCTTATGTGCTTGGCTTCCAATAATTTTGCAACTTCTTCTCTGATAATTTTTTTCATTTTCAGGACCGAATTGTCTTAATTTTTGTTTTACTGGTTTTGCCGTAGGGTCCACATTCAAGCAGTGCAAGGCTACAGCTGTATCCACCCCCACCAAGTCGGATGATCCAAAGGCAAAGACATCTGCGTTCCTTTGTAAGCACTGCACCAGTTTCTGCGATACATCTTCAGGCATCTGAGTACCGATTTTAGTAGTAAAACCACTTTTTCCTGGGATCAATTCTACCTCTATCAATTGCTCCGCAGGGATTATCAAATTATGTCCTTCTTTAAAGGTATCAGCAATTTTGAAACTTTTCTCTTCACCTTCTGCCTTGTGTCTAGGAGTAATGGGTTTCGGTACTGCCCACTTAGTTTCCTCTGTCTTGACAGATTGAACGTAACATTTCCGCGAGGTCAACTGATGCCCCGACACCTGGCCCACCCGATTTCCCACAGGGAATTTCATTATCAGGTGATAAGTAGATATTATTGCCTGGAAAGAGTTCAGGGCAGTTCTCCCCAAGACAACATTGTAGGATGATCTCTGATTAACTACCCAGCTCATGCCTATGCGTACTAAGGGTAATTGTGCTTCCCACTCCCTCCTGGGCCTCGTGCTGAGGGTCTGAATTTTCGAAATTCACCCTCAGGGCGTGGAGTCTTTTTTCTACAGCTTCGTCGATCACACCTTCTACGAGTGTTTCTTTCGCAGGAGCATAGTGGGAGAAGAGTGAGTCTCCGCATTGACGCTAGCTTCGGTTACCAGAGTGTCTCCTCTTTCATTCTCCAGTGGAGAGTTTTCCGAGCCTCTAGGAGCTTGTGAAGCCTCCCTTGAGTTAGCATCTGAGTTTGCAGTCATTTTTGCAAGGTTCTGCAATTTTGTGTAAAGTTTTTAGAACGTTAGTCCCAGGTGCCTAAGAAATAGGCTTGCATAAATGTTTGACTACTTAAGCAGGGCTTTGATGCATATTGTCCATTGATGCATGTAGCTTTATTAGAGCCTATTTGCATAGGACTTAATGGATGTTGCCTATTTTCATAGGGCTTAGTGAATGTTGCCTATTTTCATTGGGCTTAACAGATGATGCCTATTTTCATAGGGCTTGATGAGCTTCTTCCTACTTTCATAGGGCTTACGGGTTGTTGCCTATAAATAGGGCTTTTTGAGTTTTTGCTTATTAGATAGGGCTTTTTGAGAGTTCTGTCTGTTATATAGGGCTTACGAGATTTGTGCCTATTAGATAGGGCTTATGAGGGTTCTGCCTATTATATAGGGCTTACGAAGTTTGTGCCTATTAGATAGGGCTTATGAGGGTTCTGCCTATTATATAGGGCTCACGAAGTTTGTGCCTATTAGATAGGGCTTTTGAGAGCATTTTAGCGCGTTCATAGAGAATTTATGCCTTCCAATGTGGGGCCCCCTCATCATGGTGAGGGGGTGACCTCGTCATTTTGGGCTCTCTGTTTTCGGTATTTTGCCTTTTGTGGTTTTCGGTTCATGATTATACAGGGGCCCATGATTGTATCACAGTGCTTCCTCTGTACAATCAATTCCTCATAACCCGCAGGCTGATATCATGATTCATGATGTTCGGCGGAACCTTAGACTCACCGATTGTCAGGGCTGTATTTGAGTATGCCTCGGAATTGCTCCAAATTTGATTCAACTTTCTAGAATTCTCCACAACTTCACTACAAGCAGAAACACAGTTTAGCCATTTCAATTACTATTGCAAAGGAAACGTAATTCAGGCATCGCCTCATACTCTGCAGTTTAAACCAGGAAAAATCCAACATAGATCAACTAACACTTTTCGCATTTGGATTTTTGCAAATTATTTAGCAAACATAATATACCCATTCACTCTAGACATTGATTCTTCTCTGGATCTCCCATACGAGGGGGTGAAACGCAATTTTATTGACAATACTATAACGACGAGCTAAGAAATTTGTTTATAAAAGAGGAAATCGACGTCTTAAACTCAGAATTTCCCACAGATGGCGCCAGTTGTTAGATCCGGGTCAAAGATTAACAATAATTATACAATTATTCATCATATTTACAGATTTGCAAAGAATATTCGCGTACAAACGATCATAAATAGAAATAAGGGAAGAATCGACAAAGGACATCAATCTTCTTAGCTCGATTCCCCCGATACATCATTTCTCCGTGAAAGGGGACTAAGATAGAGGCAAAACGCAAAGCGTCCGAACTATCCGTCCAGCCTTGTCCACAAAGTCGAGATATAACGGAGAAGAATGGAGAATGAAATGGTTAACGCAAGGGGCTCTTCCACTTGTCCTCGAGTAATGATGAGAATTATACCTTCGAGTTCCGTAATCGAGGCCGTTGGGCGCCTGCAAAACAAAGCCGGAGGAACAAAGGGAGAGGTTCCTCCGGGAAGGACCTCCGACGCTCAAGTCAGTAAGAGCACGAGAAGAACTCTTAGGAGAGTGTGAATAAACAGTGTAGAAAGTGTAGAACTCGTACCTCAGAATTGTGAGATCATTATCTATTTATAGGTGTAAAAAAGGGGTGAAAATGTGAATGTACCTGTATAGGTAGGACAGAAAAGGAATTTTTGGGGTGACAAGATTCCCTCCGTCATTAATTTAGCGGTCCTCACCCTAGGATACGTAGAGTCACGCGGATGGCATGCTTGGCAGGTCCCTAAGCATAGGCAGATGCCGAGGGGTCTGAGATAGCTTCTGCATAAGCCGGGATCTGCTTAGGTTGCGTTTGGTAGAGGAGATGAAGCAAGATGGGATGAGTCCTCTTAGGTTAAATGGGTGTTTGGTATTCAAGATGTTTTTTTTCGGGGGCCCGTGATTAGGCTAAGGCCCGCTCTTATTCACTATTCCCTTTAGCTTATTTATCTACCCTCTACCCCATGATAACTCATCTTGATTCAAATAGTGTAACATGCTAGCTATGGAAATTTCCATTATGCCCTTAATAAAATTCATTTCCAGGTGTTCAGATTTATGGAATGGTTTATATTCCCGACAAAGTATAAAAAATTGCTTCTCTTCGGATTTATGAAATGGGTCAAATTTCACGAAACCCATTTCAATTTTTCCACATTATGCCAATAATATGAATAGTTTTTTTTTAATATAGTTTTTTTTTTGGATTTTTTATTTTAATAACTAAAAAAGGGAAAAGATGAGAACTCAAACACGAGTATTTAATTCGTTCGGATAATGAATTTATAAATGTGGGTTTGTATACTTAAATCCTACATGATACTTAGATCATTTAATTAATTAAAGAAGGTTATTATTGTCAATTTATATTTTAGTCTAGGATATTATCACATATACCAAACACAAATATTAGTCATCTTGCATTTTGAATCTTTCCTACCAAACAAACATGTAAAATATTCATCTTTACTACTATTCATCTAAATCATCTTAGGATGAGTCATCCTGCTACATCCTATCTCACCTATCAAACGGAGCCTTAGAGCCTTATAGCTTCTGCATTGGCCAAGGCATCTGCCCCGAGTTCACCATTCGAGGCCTCTAATACACAGATCCAGTCAGCATTCCGGGACGCCACGTGACAATGCTGATATTAATCCCTATCAATAACAAAATAAATAAAATCAAAAGCGACAAAGAACAATAATTTAACAAAATTTAATCGACATTCACAAAATAAAAAATCTAAAGGAAACACATAATTGTTATATTAGTGATATACAAAAATTATAATACAATGAGATTCATAATTAAATTAAATAATGAGGAAAGTAACATATAAGGAAGAAGAATTTAGAAGAATTCTTATAGTGAATTTGGAGATATATTATAACTATTAATTTTATCATCATTATAAACATATAGATTAACCAATTAATTAATTAATCGGCAAAATGATATCTTCTAGTATATTATAATTGTCATAATCGGCAAACTTAATTATATTATTACTATATATTATCAATTACTGTATATATATAGAATTTGTAGAATTGTAATTGTTATTTTATTATAAATAAAATAAGTTTTTAGATAAATAGGAACGGAAAGCATAGGGAACGCCACGTGGGCATGTGAATGAACGTGGTGCTCCGAATCCGCATTGCTATTATATATATAGATGATAGATGATTCTATTTTCGTCTGTTCATTAATATAAGGGCATTATCTAAAATTTAAAAAAAAAAAAAAAAAAAAAATCAACCCATTAAAACTCATTTCACACTACTTTATCCACTCTCAGTCTTAGTTTTGTGTCGGGGAAATGTCATTGACAGAGGGAGTATAAAATATAGAAGGATATCAAAGATAGGATACAGACTCTCTTGAATGAGACGCTTCCACTAAAATTCATTAAAATGCATTTTAGTTACATATTCAGTACATGACATATGGAATTGAGATCAAAGGTTGGTTCTGAGCAGGACAAGAGAATCAAAATGTCCAACTGGTGCAAGAACGATCTTTCACTTGAAAGTTGAAAGCCTTGGAAGCTTGTCGCGCAAATAGTAAAGTCCGGCTCTCCTGACTTTCCGGTGTTTGAGTACTTTTATCTCTTTGATATTCGGTGAATAACTGTAGAACAGCACAGAAAAGAAATCAGATGTGGAGAACGCATCTGTGATGTAATAGAAGGCAGAAAATTTCTAATACTAGATGAGCCTCATACGCGTTGTTCATTTACAGATAATAAAGTTGGGCACAAGAAGCCTGAAAAGATCCTGGCTTCCAATGCGGGGCAGCAAGTCAATAAGAGAAAGCTTACACAAAAATCAAGGATAATCAATTAGTAACCAACTTATATGTGCTTTAAGCCATGTCTGGATAACTCATATGTGCTTAAAGACACGTATTGCGCTGACTGAGTAATCGAACAAAGGCATGCGATTAAGTGAAATCTATAATCCCATTAATTGGCATCTGCTCAGAAAACTTTATTTATAGAATGGAAGTCCTCATTTGTAAAGTAACATCTCAAAAAGCAGAGTTTGGATGAGGAACCCTCATTGATACTCATACTCCAGTCTGTCTTTCCAGTTCAGAAATCCAATTGGATCCAACTTACATGTCTCTAATCTTACAAACAGACAAATGATAACCCAATATCCTCTAAGCCCATGACTAGCTAGTGGTACAAAACTCACTTCAATTGTATATCTCAGTCTCATTCACCATTTCCTATTGCTCCTTCCGTTCAGCTTTTCAATGTTACAGATAATTACTTAGAACATAATCCCCTTACATCTCTAATAAAGTTCACAACTGGAAACAAAAATGTGAAACAGTCTATTACTTTTGTGATCGTCTTTCAAGGCTCTAGAGAATCACTTGCAAAAAAGTCCTTTTGAATCTCCAATAAATCTCAAACTTGATAAGTCCATTCAAAAACTCCAATATTCTTCTAGCAACACTTGTGCCAAAAACCGGTGTCTAAACTTAATTACTACATCAACATTACTCAGGGAATTTGTGATCAAAGAGAACACAAGCACAATGTTCCTGCTCCTTGTAGCACCAACAGACCATTCCAACTTACGAGTTTTAATACACTATGAAGTCCATTTCATTCAGGTTTCACTATATAATCCTTTCAAATTAGACTTGACATCTATGAAACAGGAAAAATTGATTGGATGGACTTGGTGAAATGAATCAAAAGATAATAGCAACACCATTTAATAAAACACAAGCTTTTTTATCATATTTCTCAACTCAAGAGGTATGGTCTATGTTGGATTAGGTGAACAAAAAGTATTGTCACGTACTATAAACCAGAGAAGCTGGACAAAAGAACAACAGATTTAACGACAGAGATTAAATCACACTGACATAGTTTTGATTTCCTAGCCACTAAAACTGTTTCCGCTGAAGGTCTATTCTAGATCCCTCTGCAACAAAGTCATGTTGCAGTGTTAAGTTATTCTCATATGTTAAGCATATCAGTGGATAATGATAACATGAAGATTTTTTATTTTATTTTTCGTGCTTGCTGGCTACATTTTGGAAAAAATAAATTTTAGAATTTAGAGTAATGATCTCGAAGTGTGAATACTTACACTGGGAATACAATCTCAACTCCAACACCAGCAATAACACGTCTTATGTGAATTGTTGTGTGGATGCCAGCATTTTGCTTTGATATAACTATACCTTTGTATATAGACAATCTTCGTCTGTTTTCTGGAACTTCCTGTGAAACAAATAAAATCTCTTCCTTTCATTTACTGTGAAACTTAATAAATTTTGACAGGAAGCCATAGGTAATTTTACAAAAAATAAATCTAAATTGCATAGAAACGTATACCAGCTTGATTTCCACGATATCTCCTGTACGCAGATCTGGGATTGGCCTTTCGCTATCTGATGCTTCAACTGCTTTTTTGTTTAGTATCTGGTTTGTACAAGCAAATGCAGACGTATTATACACCAATAAGCTTAGGAAATAATCAAAACGTTTAACTTAGAAAAGTCAGAACAGATGGGAACTAAGCTTACACTAGCACATACTTTGTGAACCAGTACAATGCTCTCTAGGATCCTTTAGTATTCTTTAAGTTAAATGACTCAAGTAAAATGAGGATCCTATCTGTATATGCTAAGCCCCACAACACAAAACAAAGAGTAAACACAAAACAACGTATCATACAAATTCATTCTGGATACAGTTCGAGACTCTCTTCTCTTATGCAACTACAACAATCTCCATATACGTCGATAAACCAATATGTAGAGCCCATTTGTACATCACACCAGCTTTATGGAACTTGCATTCTTAGCTTACATTACATATCTTTTCTTTAATTTCAACAAAATGCTGAGTCTATTCACTCAAGAAATAATACCATTCAAAGAGACTTTCCATAAACCATGTAGAATATTAATCTAATTTTGGTATAAAAAATAGAGATATTTGCAACACTTACCCCCATTATGTCGCCGAGCTTGATCCTCGGTTTATAAGGCGGCTTATCACCAGGCAAAACTACAGCCTCTTCAGACTCGCTACCGGCATTTTCTTCAAGCACCACATCTGCTTCAGGACTGGCTTCAGCCCTCACATAAAAGGATAAACTTGCATCCTTCTCCGCGAAATTGAACCTAGAAGGCCGCACTGAGACCCTAGAAGCCAGCCCTCTTACGGAGGGCCGCCGCGATAAGGCTGTGGAAAACGCTAGGTTTCTCGGCTGGCAATGCGCCGAACATTTAGGGACCATGAACAACGTCTGCAAAAATATATATCGAAATTTATAAAAGAAAAAATAGATAAATTTAAAAAGAAGAAATTCTTTACAATTAGCTGTTATTCAATGTTAAAAGGCGATGAACTCGAAATTTACAGGAAGGAGAGTAACCTGAGGAAGAATGTTGGAAGACATAATTTGGGGAGTAGAGAGAGAGGAGGGGGAAGAAGATAGATTGATGATATGGAATGTTGGATCCCCTGCTTTGCAACAAAACACAGCACCATGGTGCTGTGCCAATTTTATGGCAAAACGGCACCGTTTCATCATTCATTTGTCCAATTTAATTTTTTTCCTTTTCCTTTTTCTTTCCTTTTATTTTATTTATTTTCTCAACTCTTCTCTCTTTATTATTGTATCTCAATTTTATTTTATTTTTTTTGTTGATAATTGTTTATAAGTAGTGTAGAGGTAGAATCTACAATTACAGTTTTTCGGACGATCTGGTCGATTAGTGCAATAACAACATGTTACCAACACAAAGGACACGTTAGAGCCCTATGAAGAACACCGAAGGGGGTGTCAGTCGTAGGACCTCCGACGCTCAAGTTAGTATGGTATTCGAATAATAGAACGTAAAAACAAATGACAACGAAAGTAAATAATAAAGCAATGGCAGTGGCCGTGGACGACTTAGAGCGTTCGGTAGGCTAAGGAGGTGACAAGAAGTAACGTGTGAGGGAGGATTGACGGCGGA
Source organism: Thymus mandschuricus (assembly GCA_029379335.1). NCBI lineage: Eukaryota > Viridiplantae > Streptophyta > Magnoliopsida > Lamiales > Lamiaceae > Thymus > Thymus mandschuricus. The sequence continues at coordinate 8,892,594 of CM057083.1, forward strand.
GGAAGCTTATTCGGCTTACTCCGACGGCGGCGACTGTCGTGATTGTGCAGAGTGCATGAGAGCAGTTGAGAGCGTAGTGGAGAGTGTGAGCTTGGAATAGATCGTGCCTGACTCGACCTAGTCAGTTGGTATATATATACAGGAAGGAGAGTAACCTGAGGAAGAATGTTGGAAGACATAATTTGGGGAGTAGAGAGAGAGGAGGGGGAAGAAGATAGATTGATGATATGGAATGTTGGATCCCCTGCTTTGCAACAAAACACAGCACCATGGTGCTGTGCCAATTTTATGGCAAAACGGCACCGTTTCATCATTCATTTGTCCAATTTAATTTTTTTTCCCTTTTTCTTTCCTTTTATTTTATTTATTTTCTCAACTCTTCTCTCTTTATTATTGTATCTCAATTTTATTTTATTTTTTTGTTGATAATTGTTTATAAGTAGTGTAGAGGTAGAATCTACAATTACAGTTTTTTCGGGCGATCCGGTCGATTAGTGCAATAACAACATGTTACCAACACAAAGGACACGTTAGAGCCCTACGAAGAACACCGAAGGGGGTGTCAGTCGTAGGACCTCCGACGCTCAAGTTAGTACGGTATTCGAATAATAGAACGTAAAAACAAATGACAACGAAAGTAAATAATAAAGCAATGGCAGTGGTCGTGGACGACTAAGAGCGTTCGGTAGGCTAAGGAGGTGACAAGAAGTAACGTGTGAGGGAGGATTGACGGCGGAGGAAGCTTATTCGGCTTACTCCGACGGCGGCGACTGTCGTGATTGTGCAGAGTGCATGAGAGCAGTTGAGAGCGTAGTGGAGAGTGTGAGCTTGGAATAGATCGTGCCTGACTCGACCTAGTCAGTTGGTATATATATACAGGAAGGAGAGTAACCTGAGGAAGAATGTTGGAAGACATAATTTGGGGAGTAGAGAGAGAGGAGGGGGAAGAAGATAGATTGATGATATGGAATGTTGGATCCCCTGCTTTGCAACAAAACACAGCACCATGGTGCTGTGCCAATTTTATGGCAAAACGGCACCGTTTCATCATTCATTTGTCCAATTTAATTTTTTTTCCTTTTTCTTTCCTTTTATTTTATTTATTTTCTCAACTCTTCTCTCTTTATTATTGTATCTCAATTTTATTTTTTTTTTTGTTGATAATTGTTTATAAGTAGTGTAGAGGTAGAATCTACAATTACAGTTTTTTCGGGCGATCCGGTCGATTAGTGCAATAACAACATGTTACCAACACAAAGGACACGTTAGAGCCCTACGAAGAACACCGAAGGGGGTGTCAGTCGTAGGACCTCCGACGCTCAAGTTAGTACGGTATTCGAATAATAGAACGTAAAAACAAATGACAACGAAAGTAAATAATAAAGCAATGGCAGTGGTCGTGGACGACTAAGAGCGTTCGGTAGGCTAAGGAGGTGACAAGAAGTAACGTGTGAGGGAGGATTGACGGCGGAGGAAGCTTATTCGACTAACTCCGACGGCGGCGACTGTCGTGATTGTGCAGAGTGCGTGAGAGCAGTTGAGAGCGTAGTGGAGAGTGTGAGCTTGGAATAGATCGTGCCTGACTCGACCTAGTCAGTTGGTATATATACGCCCCCCCCCCCCCCAGGGTTTCGCTCATGGGCCTTATCAGTTCGTGTCCATCTCCCTCGATCCGTTCTGGCTTCCGCGGCCGAGTTAACATACTCTGACTCGGTCTTTGATTTAAATGATAAGTCACACGTATCGACTGTGTTGACTGTTGTGGCTGACGTAACCGGATAGGCTCTAGGTCTACTTAATTGAATTAGGCCTGAATAACTTTTCTATTGGGCCATTTCAACCGTCCAGCCTGGTCCGTTAAGACCGTTGGGCCATTTAATTTGGGCTTACGAATTTTGCCCACTACAGTCAATGTTCTAAAAAGCGCTAGGCGCTAGTCGGGCGGTGGAGGGGTGACTAGCGCCTAGGCGCCGCCTAGGCGGATTCGAACTATAATGCTTATTTTTACTATTCTTACAATATTGTTGCCAAATTTATAATAAATACACATACTATGACAATTGATATGTTAGTTTCATAATTATAAATCCAAAATCATCCATAGAGTAGCATAGTTTGCCTAAACATAGATTAATTAACACATAAAGACTATTGATTAATTTACAACAGTGGCTCGTTGGGTATCGCATAGAGCCTAGGCGGATTACTTATTAGTCGGGCGGCGAGGTACTGACTAGCGCCTAGGCGCCGCCTAGGCGGACCTAGGCGGCGTCTTTTAGAACACTGACTACAGTTTGCCCCTCATTCTCTAGTCAAAATAATCTTAACTAGAGAATTAATAATTATTATTATTATTAAACATTTATGTATTTTTATGCCTCATAATAGTGTATTTAAGTATATTCATTAAATATTTTTATGATTGCATTCATTTCGAGAAGTTGAAAAGTCAAAAGACACAAACCTTTCATCTTCCTAATAAATTTGTATTAATGATGAGACCATTATATAAAGTGATTTTGTCTTTCACAAATTTAAACATTTCGATAAAAAATTGATTACGTAAATCAAAAGGATAATTTTGTTTTCATGCTCAAAGTTTGAGGATTAAGGCGTGGGATTCTTACTTAATTTTATGCACGTTGATTTGAGTTTGTTCCTTTTAATATCATGTCACTGTAGTATGTTTATTTGACATTACGTGATGAGTATGACCGTCCAATTAAAGTTGTCCATTTGACTTTGATCTCACTCAATTGCGCATATTGCATGTTGACTTTAATATTCATATGTGCCTCCATTTTATTAAACTGAACAAGCTCGCATAAATTCTCACACTGTGTATATTCAAATATACTCATCCCATCATTTATAATTTCAGGTAATTAAGTTTGGAAGCGTGGAGGATCGAATGACAAGTCAAAAATCTCCATCTCAAAATAATTATTTCATATTTCCCGCATTAAATTTTAATAAAATTTACTTATAACGCCTTATTTAGATTGGGGTGTTACAACAACAACAATGGACTCATTAATTGTGACAAAACCTATACGGTTTCTAAGTACTAGATTTGCCCATTTTATTACAAGCTATTTCAAAATAATAAAATTATAAGGGTTTTAAATACTTCATTCGTTCACCTTATCTATATAATATTACTAAAGTAAAATAGTTTAATTTCCCTCTTCTTCTTCTTTTTTTTTTTTTTTATTTTTTTTTTATCAGTGTTTAATAATTATTTTTCTTTAATTAATTTATGTTGTTTTCTACACAATTCTACAATGCATTTATTCCTATAAAATATTCATTTTTATTCATTAAAGTTCAACGTATTAAATAATTACAAACACTAGTATTAATTTTAATTTCCTTTTTTTATTTTCATTTTTTCTTAAATGTAATTGTAATAATATATGTATTTAATTTTTTTTTATTCCTTGACTATTAAAATATAGTGTGTGTATTAGTATATAATATTCTTTTTATGTATGTCTAATTTTCATTTTAACATATATAATTAATACAACAATTTACGGTGCATTTGAATAACTCAGTTATTGTTAATAATCGTATAGTCTTATGTTTATAAAATTCATATGCACTTGAATGTTTGGTCATATTATATATGAAAATGAGCTACAAATCTACCTATGTATGTAAAGTTTACAATACATAAACAATTGTGTATAATCTATATTTATATAAAAAGAGCATTGTTTTATAAAAATATGCATTGCCTATAATATCCTTATTATATATTTTAAATTAAGGGTAGTAATTTATTCAAAAATATGATGGTTTATAATAACTACAAAAAATCGATGTATATTAAATTTGCCTTCAAAAATATGATGGTTTACTTTTGACATCTTTTACGTATTTAATTGTATTTGTATTTTTAGTTAGTACTTCTTTTGTTACATTGATAAAGAGTCCACTTCAATAAAATTTAGTCTACTATAATAATTAGTAGACTCTATATAAATGAGATGACGAAAGGAGTATAATTTGATATTTTACATTTTTGTACTTTATACATTCAAAGGCTTCGAAGTTAAATAAAAGTATACGCAAGTTTTAAATTCTTAATATACATGTACAGAACACGAAGTAGAGATAACAACAAAGAAAGAGAAAACAACACAGTAATGCCTCACCCCTCCCCGGCGCCACCTCGACAACTGGATCATGGGGGCTTAACCCCGCAGCTATGAGATCCCCCTCCGAGAACTCATTCGCAATGACCCCGGCTTTCGCCAGGGCCTTTTGAAGGTCACTGAAGTCGTCATCAGTGTTCCAATCATTTATCTTCTCGGTTCTCCACGCGAATTGGAGAGCGCCATCAAACCGAGGTGCAAGATAGAACCTATCCCCATTAGACCTAAACTGGTAAAATCTATTCATCAAACCCAGCGATAGAGGAAAATCACAGTGGCTTGACATCACAGCAAAAACCGTGATTTGACGAATGGCATTCGGATAAAGCTGGGCTATGGAAATGCCAAGAAAATGTTGAAGCTTGATAGGGTGCATTTTTACCCTATTATCTAAGTGTTATATTATCGTTTTCTTGTCTTATTTTGATAGTTTAGCTCATGTTTTGTATTTTTTACGTTATTTCGAGCTAGATTACGCTTTTGGGTTGTTTTGAGTATTTTTAGGGCTTTTGAGTCGAGAAAACCCAAGATGAGATGAGAGGCGATGAAACCAAGGAAGAGATGAAGTATTGATCTCATGTTCTGACTTCTCACGATTTTTTGGAAGAGTTATTCTGGAAAAATGAAAGTATATCATTGAAGAGGAGTTCAATAGGAGCACGTAGGCGAAAACGGAGGTCAATTCGGAGTTCGGACGAGGAAGATACGGCCGAATCAAGAAAGTTGCGCAGAACCCTCTCGACCCTCTCGACCACCCTCTTGATCGAGAGAGGTGTCGAGAGGATACCCCTGTTTTCCAGCCGAGATTTCTCCTAAAAGGCAATTTTTAATTCCTTCTTGGTTTCCTTGTACACTTAGGTTTTAGATGTAAACTTTTACCCTATAAATACCTCTAAAACTTATCATTGTGAGAGAGTTCTCTAGTTCTCTCATTCCTTAGATTAGTTTTTATTCTTTTCTCTACACTTTTATACTTTAGATCTAGATTTATTTTATGTATGAAGACAATTGAAGATTGAAGATTCATCAAGATTCAAGAGTTTTTCTATCCCTTTCTTTTTACTTTATGTTTTTTATTATGTTTATTCTTCCTTCTACCAACATTTAATTATGTCTAGCTAAATTCCTTAGTTGATTTTAGGGATTGAATGCCTAATTGAATTTATGTGAGTGTTTTTGTTTACAATTAACCTTCCAATCTAGGTGCATGTTTCATGGTGCTTATTCTCATGCATGATTAATTGGCCACTAATTATGTATGCATAGTTATGTTTTTATGCCTTGGTAGGATAATTGCATAATTGATCTCATGAATACATGGTATGATGATTTAATTGTCTTAGCCGAAGTTAGATTAGCATAGGTCTACATATAGTCGATATAGGTGTCGTAGCTGAACCTTGTTGATTGTATTATCGATACTTGTTCTATTTTGCACTTGATTTGATTTCTATGAGAACGAGAGGAGATTAAGATCTTATTGAGTGACGATCTATATGTTGGAACGGCTGCTTGAAAGCCGCCCGAATCTCAGATCTTAGATTGGATGCGGTGATTCGATCGTGCACATAAGTTCATGCAAGGGCTCGAGTACATACCTTATGATTATGGAAGACGAGGAATCTGAGTCGTGTCTGATCGATCTACGGTTCTGATCTTCTAGGATGTGATCCCACAACTCTAGATCTGAGACTTGGTGGGCGTCTCGAGATCTCTGGAACCTCGATCTCCTTCACTCAAGCACTCGCAGCTCTCTCTCTCTCTCGTCACCTAGGGTTTCGCGTGAAACTCTCTGACAATTCTATTGTGTGCTGCTCTAGGGTTTTAGATGAGAGACTTAGAGTATTTATATGGTTCATAAATAAGGAGATATGATTCCTTATTTATCTCTAACCATATATGTGCCAATCCCATATTTATTCTTTTTCCATAACTACAAATCTTATTCCCATAATTAATACAAGATTAATTAGGAATTAATTTGTTCCGTTATGCAACTGTATATCCGGAATTAATTCTAACAAATAGAATTAATCCTAATACCAGTAGAAGAATAAATAAATAAATATATATCAAATATATTTATTTATATGATATTTATCCCCATAAGGTTTAAATAAATAAATCTTATCTTATTAGATTTAATCTTATCCTTGAATAATTAAATAATAACTAATTAGATTTAATCTTATCCCATAGGATATAAATCTAAATTATTATATTTAATATCCATCCATGGATGTAAATCCAATATATATCATATACTGGGCTGAGTACAATTATTGAGTCCAGACTCAATAATACAATTTAGATCGATTCCTGAGGTCTGTTTGGGCCATCATAGGGATCGGATACCAGACAGAGTTGGGCCTTATCTAATTCGATATTTCCATGTCCACCCCTGAACATGTATCTCATTAGAGCTATGACGCACTCCACTAAAGTGTCATAACTGATTCACCGCTCTGTCCCAATTATGTAGATTGGGGCTGGTATTTTGTTTAGTTCGACCCCCGTGTTTAAGACCTTCCATATCCATTAATTAATTAGAGCTACCATGACTGCTCCTAATTAATTAACATCTCATTCCTCAGGTAGTACCCGTTCACACCTTATTATTATACCTGAACTTAATCAGCATGCATGACTTGGTATAACAAACCTTGTGAACTCCCTGAGGGGATAACGTCAACTTACACTCACGTAGGACACGGCTTATTGATAACACTTATTAGACATACTATGCATCTCCGTGTTACCCAAAGTACAACATGATTGAGATGAACTAACGAGAAGTTCATATCTTCGTAAATCAAAGTAACATCGAAGAATACATATACATCTATTAGTTTACCAAGGTTAAGATCGAGCTACTAAAGCCTGAGATGTGTAGCTCTTCACCTATATCACATTTGATACAGGGTCAGTATCAGAAGAGCATTATCTCCCTTGATCCTCAATACGTTCCACCGTACCAGTATAATTAGTGATTAGGACTCATCACTACCATTAAGCTGCACTCTAGACCGATAGTTCAGCCCAAGCTATCTCGACTGTGAACTGTTTATATCTCATCATTGTCAAACGACCTTCGTGATCCCCTCCGAACTCAGATCGACACGTGGTCTAAAACATGAGATAATGGTCTTTATTCTTGCTTATACATATTCTTCTAGATAGGGATTGTTAACAGTGGACCGGTGTCGTAACCACTAAAACAACTGGTTTTGCATTAGATATACAACAACACCAACACTATACTGCCTTAGCCAGAGTGTTAGGTTATTTTCGTATATCGCGTCTAGATTGGATTAAATTGGTTAATTGAGTCAATTGTTACTTGCATATGTTTGATTAGGTAGGCTTCCCTAGAATTAACACTTTTCCTTAATTGAGTTTTTCCTTGTTTGATTATTTGCTTACTTGTTAGTTACCTTATTTGATTTATTGTTTTCTTATTTATTTATTTCCTTGTTTATTTAATTGTGTCCTTTTATTTATTTGCTTAGACTATAAATACCACATCTTTAAATTCCTAATTGCTTAAACATCAGTTTAATTATAAAGTAGAGGTACTGTGTGTGGTTTCGGTATATTAGTCCCTGTGGATACGATACTCGTGCTTCTCTTTTACTATACCTATTTTGTGTGTTAGAAAATAGTGAGATCAAATTTTGGCGCCGTTGCCGGGGATTGATTAGATTTCATACGCATATTTTGAAATAGAATTAATAGGTGATTTAGGCGCTTTAATTTTCTATTTTTTGTTTATTGATCTAATTTCTTCTTTTCCTTCTCTTTGGTTTAGGTAGTGCATGACCACAAGGTCTAAAGGGATAAATCTTATTCCGATAGACTTGGAAATTGAGCCTGTACTAAGGGCAAGGAGGCGAGAGCAGCAGGCAAGCAAGATCGATACACCACTCTCTTCACCACCCGATTCTCCAAGGAGTCAAGCATCAATGGGAGATCGTGAGGCGAGGAGGACTTTGAACGATCGGTTCAAGCCGGTCGTGGACCAATTTCAGCAAGGAGGATGGGGGACCATGGATGCTAACAACTATGAGATCAAGACGTCCCTCATCAACATGGTGCAATCCAACCATTATGGTGGCTCACCAACGGAGCATCCAAATGCTCACTTGAAGCAGTTTTTGGACATTTGTGCAACCTACAAGGCCAATGGAGTTTCATCGGACTACCTCAAGCTCAGTTTGTTCGTGTGGTCTCTCAAGGACGATGCGAGGGAATGACTTGATGGATTGGACAAGACGGATATTAGGACTTGGGCCGAGATGTGCACCAGAGTTTTGAACAAGTTTTTCCCACCCTCGAGGGGTCAGAAACTCATCAATGAGATCAACCAATTCCAACAATACGAGGACGAGTATTTCTACGAGGCGTGGGGGAGATTCAAGAAGCTACTACGAGCATGTCCGAACCATGTAATTAGCAAGGATGATTAAATCACGCGCTTCTATCGTGGTTTGAATAAGATGTGTATAGGAAGGAGCTCGACTATGCTTCTAAAGGAGGGTTTTTGAACAACGAGTACGATGTGGCTATGGAGATAATTGAGCTTACCATTAATTCGAGTTATGAAGAGGCTACTGACCGACGCATTGGAAGGAGGAGAGTTGCCACTGTTGGGATCGATGTTTACGATGACTTGATGGAGAAGTACACGAAAACAGCAAAGGAGTTGGATACCATCAAGAAAGGAGTGCTTCGGTGCAATGCTATAGTTGATGAACAAGCACCCCAGCCCGAAGGAGAAGATGCCAATTTTGTGCAACAAGGTGGCAAGTGGCAACCAAATCAAGGAAACAATTGGCAAGGAGGCTACAAGAAGCCTGATCGCACTATTTTCTACCACACAAAATAGGTATAGTATACGAAAGTACGAGTATCGTATCCACAGGGACTGAATAACCGAAAACACACACAGTACCTTTACTATAGAACTAAACTGATGTCTAGACTTTTAGGAATTTAGGATGTGGTATTTATACTAGGCAAATAAATAAAAGGACTCAATTAATCATATAAGGAAATAAGCAAGTAAAGAAATAAGTAGTCAAATAAAACAACTTAAGAAACAAGTAATTAAGTAAATAAGGGAAGTGAACAATTAAGGAAAAGTGTTGACTTTAGAGAAGCCTACCTAATCAAATCTATACAAGCAATTAATGTATACAATTAACCACTTTAATCCAATCTAAATGTGATACATGCAAAAATAACCTACACCCTAATTAAAGCAATGCAAGTAGTCACCTAACGAGATCCTAATATTCTTTCGAATTGTAAGAATCGAATCAAGTGCAAAATAGAACAAGTACCAATAATATAATCAACTAGGTTCAACTAAGACACCAAATCAATTATATATGAATATATAACAATTCAATTATCAATCAAGAAAATCAAACTATTATATCATGCATTCAAGAGATCGATTATGCAATTACCCTATCAAGGCATAAACACATAATTATGCATACACAATTAATGGCCAATTAACTATGCATGAGAATAAGCACCATGAAACATGCATCTAGATTGGAAGGCTAATTGTAAACAAGAACACTTACATAAATTCAATTAGGCATTCAATCTCTAAAATCAACTAAGGAATTTAGCTAGACATAATTAAAGTAAACATGAACACAAAGAATTGGAAGAACATAATTAAAAAGTAAGAGTAAGAAAAACTTGGAATTGAATCTTGAACACGAAGAACTTCGAAACTTGAATCTTGAATAAACTTGAATAAAGCTCCAATGTTGAACAAAAATAAAAGCTGGAAATTTAAAGAGAAAATTATGAAAAACTAAAGAGTGCTATCAATTCTAGGTTAGGTTTACAATGCTAGAATAGGAGTATATATAGGAGAAATTTACATAAGGAAAACCTAAACCAAAAAGGAGTCAAATTAAATAAGGAGAAAAATTCCCGGCTGAACACCTCTCGACAGACCTCTCGATCGAGAGGTCGATCGAGAGGGTATCATCTTTTGCTCTCGATCGATAGCTGCGGCAGAAGGCACCTCTCGACACCTCTCTCGATCGAGAGGTCGATCGAGAGGCCTTCACTTGAACTCCAATCTTGCATTTCAAGCTTCGATCTTTACGCCTTTTCTCGTCTCGGGATTTTATCATCGATTTATGCCTGAAAACACAGAAAAACACCTACAAGCATAATATTGTCCCATATACTAAAAACCATATAAAACATAGACAATACTATAAAATCAAGATACAAAATCGACTCTTTTTGGCTATTAAAACAGGGTAAATTTCACCTATATCAAATCCCCCAAACTTAAACATTGTTCGTCCCGAACAATACCAAAACATAAACAATAGACTCTAGCATTGTGAACTATATAGGCCTCAAAACTTTTCAAAACCAATACTCATGATCATGATCAAAACTATGCATACAACCTTAGCATCAATAACACAACCTATCCAACAAATTCGAAACATGTCAATCTATCAAAGAACACTCTCCAAACATGTGAGATTATGTATATAAGTGAACTCTCAACTCTCTCAAAGAAAAGATGTAATATAATGTACATCATAAAGGTTCACTCAATATCAATGCAATGCAACATGTTTACCATAGGCTTGCCCCTAATCTCAACATCTCCACCTAATGTAATATTCACAAACTAAGATCAAAAAGGTCTTTATAAAAGCTTGTAATGTAGGGACATTGGTTAAGGTAGGGAATATATAGGCTAAGTGACTCAAATTACTCCAAATCATTACCCTCTTTTCAACTCCAACCAAAGTACAGATTTTTACTCCATCTTCTACCATCCAACACCAACTACAAAACTCAATATCATAGATGCAACATATACAATCCAAGCTAACTATCCCCTTATGCTTTTATTGTCTTTTTTTTTTTTTTTTTTTTTTTTTTTTTTTTTTTTTTTTTTTTTTTTTTTTTTTACTATAGAGCTCCTCTAATAAATGTTCTTTCTAATAATCGAACAAAGGCTCTAACTTTCTTTTCTCTCTTTTTTTTTTCACAACTATTTTTTCTAAGCTCATAGGGATAGAACTATACTTAATCAAGCATCTCAAATTCTTTTCTTTTTCTTTTCATACCACATCAAGATAATCTACTCAACTCCTTCCATATCACCAACTAAATCCACTAAAGATACCCTTATCCATCCAAACCTCCTATCATCCAAGCTCAAGAAAGAAAGGCTCATAACAAGGCTCAAAGGGGGTAAACAAAGATAATGATCAAGGTTAGTGTATGGGAATCATGTGGCTACGAAAGAATGGCCTAATATCATCTCCTAGTTCATAAATATACTAAGGTCTTGACGGAGAAATAAGGCAAGTTCTAGAAACAATGAAGCATACATGATCACTCAATCAAGAAAATAGGCATCAATATGCACCAATAGCTCAAAACTCACGGGCTCAAACTAACTAGTTCCCGACTTCATGACATGCTTTAATTTCAATGAATAAAATGCGTCGCTTCGCCAAGGTTCCATGCATAATAAAGATCATGAATTTTCTCAAAAATCAAGCAAAATTTTTCTATCATTGGCCAATTCACAATACTATCATCACATGCTTACTTGACTCAATTTAAACCTAAGACTCAAAACAATAAAAGACTCTAACATACCCCAAAATAATACTAAACAAATAAACGACTCTCAAAGCAAGAAAACAATAAAAGTAATTAACTTAGACACTCTTTCCCTCCCCCAAACTTATTTCAAAGCATAGCAAAGAAATAAGTTTAAAGAAAAGAAGTAGGCTAAGTCAAAAACTGACCTCATTGAAATGGCGGTGGGAAGGGAGGGTTGTCGGGATTATTGGGGTCGAATCGATGATGGCTCTCCGGGTAGTGAGGATAAAAGTAGTGCATCTCATGCACCATCCTATTATAATTCTCCAAGTACGCTCGTTCATCCTCACGCCTCTTCGCCTCCTCTTCTCGAAATTTCCTCTCGTTCTCAATGTAAGCGTCGAGAGCATCAAAACGACCTCCAATGAATGTACGAAGGTCCCCCACCTCGGTTCTCAACGTTTGAACCTCCTCTCGAACTCCTCTTACTTGAGACTCAACAAACTCCCTACCATCCCAATGGTAGTTGTCCATCGCCTCCATTGACTCCGTATGCCAATCGTGCATCGTAGAGAAGTCCGGAGCTCTCATGTGGAAACCGGGCTGTGGAACACCTTCGTATCCTTGCGCATACGCATCCTCCTCTTGATCGAAACCTTGCTCGTATTGCTCAGCCTCGTCTTCATCTTCTTCCTCCTCATCATCATCACCCCCTTCGTCGGGTTTTGGACCTCCCTCAGCCCACATAAGCTCCTTGTGTTGAGGCAAATCCATCTTTTCGTTCCCTCTCCGCAGCTTCTCGTTCTCGATCACCTCCGTCAAATAACTGTTCGGATGCGGAAAGAGATAAATACCACTTCTCCCATGTAGCTTGAAGAACCACCCGGACGTGTCATATGAGATCATCCTCGCAAGCTCCAACGTCCGTCTATCCACAAAGATGGACGTAGATACGGGCTGCTCTCCAATCGGAATGTTGAAATGTTGGGCAATGGGAGTGACGAAAGCTCCTATCCCGATCTTTTGCCCCCCGAACAAGTATGCTTGGTTCTCCATATGATCTACGAGGTAAAGGGCTGCACATTGAGAGTGGCCTCGCAAAGAAGTCCAAATAAGATGTGCGTCGGTGGCAAGGAAGGTGCCGGAGTCGTGGCGGGAGTGAATAGTACACGAAATCAGCCTATGGAAGTAGCGAATCGTAGGATTCCGAATTGAGGTGGCCTTTGCTTTCGCCGGGTTGTAGGATCTCGTCCTTTCCTCCTCAAAGTCCACAAAGTGAGCCCACAAATCTTGAAGATTTGGATGATTATTGCCAATATATTCGCCATTCTTGTTTCCTCCGATGATATCACTAAGTTGATCCATGTCAAGCTCCCTCGGTTGACCACCGAGTTGGAAACGAATGACGTGGGGCACTTGGTTGACTCGCTCCACTACCAAAGTTGAGAGAAACTCCACCGTGAGAATGTGGTAGGTTAAGTGATTCCCTTGAAAGATGTTGGTGAAGCCTCCTCGTTGCATCAATTGGGTGATTTCATTGGCTATCCCCATCGCCGCAATCGTCTCTTGGTGTAGGAAACGACAATGCTTGTGCTTGAGTTGCACAAGGTGGGACCATCTCCTCTTTGATTCCGCTGTGGTGAGCTTAAGCTTGAACGCCTTGGGCTCCAAACTCGAGGGCATCGACCTTGCCGGCGGTATTCTAGTCTCCGGGATAGTCTTGTCATTCTTCCACGTCTCCTTTCCCTTGCTCGAAGAGGTGACCTTTTCTTTCCCCTTTCCTTTGCCCGAAGAGGTCGAAGCAACATTCTTGCCCTTGTCTCTTGCCATTCTTAGTACCTAAAAGTATCACAAATCAATACAAGAGATGCAAGAATAAAGCAATTTAAATCATCTTCCCCCAAACTTCAACCAAATTCAATTCTCCCCCATTATCAACTTAATTTCATCACCAATGTATACAATCAACACATTACTCCTCCACAAACATGTACTTATCATCACACAATTTTTATCTCATGCATATAGATACCAACGAATCTTCAATAATTCATAGACAAATTTAAAGACTCATTCAAATATCAATACACAATTATCTCCGCATTCATCCATGAATTCAATTCATACAAATAATTCAATGAATTCCATGAATCCAATCTATCATGCTCAATCTAATACCCAATCTATCAATTCAACGAATTTAACCATTAAAATTGAATTTTAATCGGTCAAAACATGCGAAACCATGTAAAGAACCAAGAATTAATAAGAAGAGGGCAAGAAATCGAGTACCTTTTGACGAATCGAAGAGAGAAATCGAGAGTATTTGTGTGTGCTTGAGAGAATTTGTGAGTTATGAGAGTATGGTATGTGAGTTGTGTGCAAAAGAGGTATTTAAAGGAGTAAATAAACCTGGTCAAAGTCGGAATTTGCGCCGTCAACGACCCTCTCGATCGACCTCTCGATCGAGAGAGGTGTCGAGAGGTGCATACTGGAATCCAAAATTTGACCTCTCGATCGACCTCTCGATCAAGAGAGGTGTCGAGAGGTGCTACACTGTACGTTCTGACCTCCCCTCTCGATCGAAAACACGGGGGTCTTGATCGAGAGGCTTCACGTGACACACCTGGGAAATCAAAAATTCAAAACCTCTCGATACACCTCTCGATCGAGAGGGGTGTCGAGAGACCCCTACTGTATGCCAAAATTTCACCTCTCGATCAACCTCTCGATCGAGAGAGGTGTCGAGAGGACCTGCTCAATTTTGTTTTCTACACAACTTTTTAACATTCGTTAGTATATTAAGGGGTTCGACTGTAAAATACAAAATTTGACTCAAAACTACGAAAAATAAACTACCTAAGACTCTAAAACGTAAAACAAAACAAATTAAAAACGGGATACGAATATTGGGTTACCTCCCAACAAGTGCTACGTTTTACGTCTTTAGCCCGACGATACCTCCTTTCTAACTTGGGTCATCGAGGTAAGTGGCCGCTTTCTTGGGAAAAAACGGCAACGGCTTGAAGTAGTGCTTGAGGCGATGTCCATTCACTACGAACTTTTCACCGTCGTTCTTCAACACCTCGAATGCACCATTCTTCAAGTCCTTGTAAATGACATACGGCCCCGACCACTTACTTTGCAATTTTCCTGGAAACAACCGAAGTCGAGAATTAAAAACAAGAACATCATCACCAATTTCGAACTTACGCTTCTTGATGCTCAAGTCGTGGAATCTTGCAGCTCGTTCCTTGTAGATCCTCGAATTTTCGAATGCTTCGTTTCTCCATTCATCAAGCTCCAACAAGTCGTCATATCTTTGGCCCATGGCTTCCTTGAACTCGAAGTTGATCCTTCTCGTCGCCCAATAAGCTTTATGCTCCAACTCCATTGGTAAGTGGCAAGACTTGCCAAATAGCAATTGATATGGCGATCTCCCAATTGGCGTCTTGAAAGCCGTCCTATAGGCCCAAAGTGCGTCGTCTAAGTACTTCGCCCACTCCTTCTTGTTGGTGATGGTCTTCTCCAAAATTTGCTTGATCTCACGATTAGCTAACTCGGCTTGACCATTTGCTTGAGGGTGATAGGGCGATGTGACCTTGTGCTTGACTCCATACTTCGCAAGAAGCGATCCTAACCAACGATTGTTGAAGTGGCTCCCCCCATCACTAAGCAATGCCCTCGGAGTTCCAAATCGAGTCAAAATATTTCGCTGGAGGAATTTGATCATCACCTTCGAATCGTTGGTTGTAGTCGGAATGGCCTCGACCCATCTAGAAACATACTCCACCGCAAGTAAATGTAGGAGAACCCTTGAGACTTGGGAAAAGGACCCATGAAGTCAATCCCCCAAACATCGAAGAGCTCTACTTCCATGATAGTTCGTTGCGGCATCTCGTCCCTCTTCGTGATATTCCCCATTCTTTGGCATCGATCACATGACTTGATGAACTCGTGGCAATCCTTGTAGATCGAAGGCCAATAGAAACCACTATGAAAGATCTTGAGGGCGGTCCGATTCGCTGCAAAGTGTCCCCCATTCGGAGCGCTATGGCAGTCTTCGATGATCTTCTTCCATTCCGATTGTCGAACACATCGCCTTATCACTCCATCGGCACACCTCCTGTACAAGTATGGATCATCCCAATAATAGAACTTACAATCGTGGAGGAACTTCTTCTTTTGATGAGACGATAGATCCTTGGGCACATGATGTATCACCAAGTAGTTGACGATGTCGGCGAACCAAGGTATCAAATCGTCCATCTGAAAAATCTGCTCATCGGGGAAGCTCTCCTTGATTTCAATTTTCGAATCCTCTCCTTCCACGGGCTGCTCGAGTCTCGAGAGATGGTCGGCCACCACATTCTCGCGTCCTTTCCTATCTTTGATCTCCATGTTGAACTCTTGAAGAAGCAAAATCCAGCGAACCAACCTTGGCTTCGAGTCCTTCTTGTTGAACAAAAGTGAATGGCGGCATGGTCGGTGTGCACAATCGTGTGAGATCCTACCAAGTAAGGTCTAAACTTGTCGAAAGCGTAGACCACAGCAAGTAACTCCTTCTCCGTGGTGGTGTAGTTCCTTTGAGCCGAGTCCAACGTCTTACTAGCATAGTAGATCACTCGGAAAAGCTTATCCCTCTTCTGCCCCAAAACAGCTCCTACCGCCCAATCACTAGCATCGCACATGAGCTCGAACGGAGCACTCCAATCCGGCGACACCAAGACGGGGGTAGAGATAAGCGCCTTCTTCAATGACTCGAAGGCTTCCAAGCACTCATCATCGAACACGAACTTGACATCTTTCTCGAGCAATCCACACAACGGCTTTGTGATCTTTGAGAAATCCTTAATCAATCTCCTATAGAAGCCGGCATGTCCCAAGAAACTCTCACCGATTTGACATTGGTTGGTGGTGGCAACTTCTCGATGGCTACAACTTTGGCTCGATCTACCTCCAATCCATATGAAGACACCTTGTGACCAAGTACAACTCCTTCTTGAACCATGAAGTGGCACTTCTCCCAATTGAGAACGAGGTTCGTCTCTTCGCACCTTTGAAGCACCGTGGCGAGATTATCCAAACATTGGTCAAAAGAAGAACCAAAGACTGAAAAATCATCCATAAACACCTCCATGATATTCTCGATCAATCCGTGGAAAATGGCCATCATACACCTTTGGAAAGTGGCCGGTGCATTGCATAATCCGAACGGCATCCTCCGATAAGCGAAAACTCCATATGGGCATGTGAATGCCGTCTTGTGTTGGTCCTCCGGAGCGATGGCGATTTGATTGTAGCCGGAGTAACCGTCGAGGAAGCAATAATACTCATGGCCGGCTAGACGATCGAGCATTTGATCTACGAACGGGAGGGGAAAGTGATCCTTCCTTGTTGCCGCGTTGAGAAGACGATAATCAATGCACACTCGCCATCCCGTGACGAGCCTTGTCGCGATCAGCTCTCCTTTCTCGTCGTTGATGACCGTCATGCCTCCTTTCTTTGACACCACTTGAGTAGGACTCACCCATTCACTATCCGAAATAGCATAGATCATGCCGGCATCAAGCAATTTCAGCACCTCCTTCCTCACAACTTCTTGCATGGCTGGGTTCAATCGTCTTTGGGGTTGAACTCTTGGGCGATGGCCTTCCTCGAGCAAGATCCTATGCATGCAAATCGTTGGACTAATACCTATGTCGGCAATCGTCCATCCAATTGCAGATTTGTGATCCCTTAGCACCCTCAATAGCTTGTCCGTGTTTGCCTCCGTGAGATGAGAAGACACGATCACTGGGTACGTCTCTTCATCTCCTAAGAACTTGTACTTGAGGTGCTCGGGTAATGGCTTCAATTCCACCTTAGGGGATGCATCCTTCTTCTCTTCTTCTTCGAAAAATCTGTCATCCACCTTCTTGTTGATGTCGAGATATGAAACCTCCTTGTGGTGACTCGATGGTCGATTAGCCTCCAACTGATTGAGATACTCGAGAATCTCGTCGCAAGCTTCATCCAACTCCTCGTAGGCATAGAGAGAATTCGAGATACAATGGTTAAGTGCCTCCTCCGAGTAGGTGGTGTCAATGTCTCGATGGAGAAGATATCCTCACGTTGATCGTCGGGTCTCTTCATAGCTTCGTAGATAGAAATTTTCAGTTCCTCCCCGTTGACCCGAAATGTGAGGTCTCCATCTTGAACATCGATCAATGCTCTCCCCGTCGCTAAGAATGGCCGCCCCAAGATCAATGGTTGATTTGTGTTCTCGGGCATGTCCAAGACTACGAAATCTGCCGGAAAGACGAGGTTGTGCACTTGAACTAGAACGTCTTCCACTATCCCCCTTGGATAAGAAACTGATCGGTCCGCCATAAGTAGAGAGATGGTGGTTGGCTTCATCTTCCCGATCTTGAGCCGGTTGAATATAGGGAGAGGCATCAAATTTATGCTAGCACCAAGATCACATAGCACATTTTGGAAGATTTGATCACCAATCTTGCATGACAAAGTGAATCTTCCGGGATCCTTTTGCTTCAATGGTAGCTTCCTTTGGATCACCGCGCTGCACTCCTCCGTGAGATTGATCGTCTCGAACTTCCCCCACTTCTTCTTCCCCGAAACCGCATCCTTGATGAACTTCATGTGGTTGGGCATGTCTCGAAGAGAATCGAGAAGTGGTATGTTGATGTTGACCTTTTGTAGTATCTCCATGAAGCGTTGATACTTCTCATCTTGCTTCGTCTTGGTCAATCGTTGCGGGAAGGGGGCCTTCGGAGTGTAAGTCGGAAGTTGGTGCGGCTGCTGGGCCTCTCGACCGACCTCTCGATCGAGAGAGGTGTCGAGAGGTCCCTTCTGACCTCGGTTTTTGACCTCTCGATCGACCTCTCGATCGAGAGAGGTGTCGAGAGGTTCCATTTGAATCTCCTCGTCGTAGACCTCTCGATCCTCCTCTCGATCGAGAGAGGTGTCGAGAGGTGGATGCTGACTTCCAGTATGGACCTCTCGATCGACCTCTCGATCGAGAGAGGTGTCGAGAGGCCCTCGCCTCGGCTCTTGGATCCTCGTTTCCTCGAGCACTACATTCTTGAAGTTCCCGACTCCTTTCTTCTCAGCTTCCAAGGATGGATTTGTGTACGTAGTGCCGCTCCGAAGCTCAATAGCATGAACATGACGGTTGTTCTTCGGGTTTTGCTCATTGTTACTTGGGAATTGGCAGGGCTTATGGACTCCTCCTTGAGCGTAGGCTATTTGACTCATTTGCGTCTCCAACATTTGCATTTGTTTGGTCAACGCATTGATGCTACTCGCCAAGTTGTTAGTTGAGGTACTTTGAGTGAGCTCCAATGTCCTCAACTTTGCATCTTGTTGTGTCATCCTCATCTCCGATTGAGCCATATATTGACGAATCAAATCGTCGGTAGACATCTCCTTCTTGGGCTCTTGGATGACTCCGTTCTCAACATGGAAGCTGGGAGGTGGTTGCAAGGCGTTGTTCGGATTGGCATAGGAAAAGTTCGGATGATTTCGGTTGTTGGGAACATATGGTTTCTTGTACCCTCCTTGATAGTTCGAACCTCCTTGTCCTCCTTGCCCTCCTTGCCACTTGGTTCCTTGATTCGGTTGCCACTTGCCCCCTTGTTGCACAAAATTGGCATCTTCCTCTTCGGTTGGGTTTGCTTGATCATCCGTGATAGCATCGCACCGAAGTACTCCTTTCTTGATAGAATCCAACTCATTCGCTGTTTTTGTGTACTTCTCCATCAAGTCCTCGTAAGCATCGATCCCAATGTTGGCAACTCTCCTTCTTCCAAGACGACGGTCAGTAGCCTCCTCATAACTCGAATTCACGGTCAGCTCAATGATCTCCATAGCAACATCATACTCATTATTCAGAAATCCTCCCTTCGAAGCGTAGTCGAGCTCCTTCCTACACAACTTGTTCAAACCACGATAAAAGTTCGTGATTTGATCCTCCTTGGTAATTCCATGATTTGGGCATGCTCGTAGTAGCTTCTTGAATCTCCCCCATGCCTCGTAGAAGTGCTCATCCTCGAATTGTTGAAACTGTATGATCTCATTGATAAGCTTTTGAGCCCTCGAGGGTGGAAAGAACTTGTTAAGAAACTTGGTGCACATGTCAGCCCAAGTAGTGACCTCCGTCTTGTCCAATCCATCTAACCACTCCCGAGCATCGTCCTTGAGAGACCACACGAAGAGGCTGAGCTTGAGGTAATCCGAAGACACTCCATTGGCCTTGTATGTAGCACATATGTCCAGAAATTGCTTCAAGTGTGCGTTCGGATCCTCCGCCGGTGATCCTCCGTATTGATTGTTTTGCACCATGTTGATGAGGGACGTCTTGAACTCGTAGTTGTTGGCTTCGGTTGTCCCCCATCCTCCTTGCTGAAATTGATCAACGACCGGCTTGTAGCGGTCGTTCAAAGTCTTCCTCACTTGATCCCCCATTGAATCGAAACTCCTTGGTGAAACGGGTGGTGAAGAGAGTGGTGTATCGTTCTTAATTGCCTCCTTTCCTCGCCTCAATGCTCGAAGAGAGCGCTCTAACTCCAAGTCTATAGGAATAGGATTTATCCCTTTAGACCTTGTGGTCATGCACTACCTAAAACCAAAGAGAAGAAAAGAAAAACGTTAGATCAATAAACCGAAAACAGAAAATTAAAGCGCCTAAATCACCTATTAATTCTATTTCAAAATATGTATGTGAAATCTAAACAGTCCCCGGCAACGGCGCCAAAATTTGATCGCACTATTTTCTACCACACAAAATAGGTATAGTATACGAAAGTACGAGTATCGTATCCACAGGGACTGAATAACCGAAAACACACACAGTACCTTTACTATAGAACTAAACTGATGTCTAGACTTTTAGGAATTTAGGATGTGGTATTTATACTAGGCAAATAAATAAAAGGACTCAATTAATCATATAAGGAAATAAGCAAGTAAAGAAATAAGTAGTCAAATAAAACAACTTAAGAAACAAGTAATTAAGTAAATAAGGGAAGTGAACAATTAAGGAAAAGTGTTGACTTTAGAGAAGCCTACCTAATCAAATCTATACAAGCAATTAATGTATACAATTAACCACTTTAATCCAATCTAAATGTGATACATGCAAAAATAACCTACACCCGAATTAAAGCAATGCAAGTAGTCACCTAACGAGATCCTAATATTCTTTCGAATTGTAAGAATCGAATCAAGTGCAAAATAGAACAAGTACCAATAATATAATCAACTAGGTTCAACTAAGACACCAAATCAATTATATATGAACATATAACAATTCAATTATCAATCAAGAAAATCAAACTATTATATCATGCATTCATGAGATCGATTATGCAATTACCCTATCAAGGCATAAACACATAATTATGCATACACAATTAATGGCCAATTAACTATGCATGAGAATAAGCACCATGAAACATGCATCTAGATTGGAAGGCTAATTGTAAACAAGAACACTTACATAAATTCAATTAGGCATTCAATCTCTAAAATCAACTAAGGAATTTAGCTAGACATAATTAAAGTAAACATGAACACAAAGAATTGGAAGAACATAATTAAAAAGTAAGAGTAAGAAAAACTTGGAATTGAATCTTGAACACGAAGGACTTCGAAACTTGAATCTTGAATAAACTTGAATAAAGCTCCAATGTTGAACAAAAATAAAAGCTGGAAATTTAAAGAGAAAATTATGAAAAACTAAAGAGTGCTATCAATTCTAGGTTAGGTTTACAATGCTAGAATAGGAGTATATATAGGAGAAATTTACATAAGGAAAACCTAAACCAAAAAGGAGTCAAATTAAATAAGGAGAAAAATTCCCGGCTGAACACCTCTCGACAGACCTCTCGATCGAGAGGTCGATCGAGAGGGTATCATCTTTTGCTCTCGATCGATAGCTGCGGCAGAAGGCACCTCTCGACACCTCTCTCGATCGAGAGGTCGATCGAGAGGCCTTCACTTGAACTCCAATCTTGCATTTCAAGCTTCGATCTTTACGCCTTTTCTCGTCTCGGGATTTTATCATCGATTTATGCCTGAAAACACAGAAAAACACCTACAAGCATAATATTGTCCCATATACTAAAAACCATATAAAACATAGACAATACTATAAAATCAAGATACAAAATCGACTCTTTTTGGCTATTAAAACAGGGTAAATTTCACCTATATCAAAGCCTTATGTTCCCAACAATCGCAACCATCCGAACTTCTCTTATGCCAACCCAAACAACGCCTTGCAACCACCTCCCGGCTTCCATGTTGAAAATGGAGTCATCCAAGAGCCAAAGAAGGAGATGTCTACCAACGACAATATATGGCTCAATCGGAGATGAGGATGACACAACAAGATGCGAAGTTGAGGACATTGGAGCTTACTCAAACTACCTTGAGCAACAATTTGGGGAGTAGCATCAATGCTTTGACCAAGCAAATGCAGATGTTGGAGATGCAAGTGAGTTAAATAGCCAATGCTCAAGGAGGAGTCCATAAGCCCAGCCAATTCCCAAGCAACACCGAGCAAAACCCGAAGAACAACCATCAAGTTCATGCTATTGAGCTTCGGAGTGGCACAAAGTATACAAATCCATCCTTGGAAGCTAAAGATACTGGAAACGAAAGCTACAAGAATGCGGAGTTCGAGGAGACGAGGAGACAAGTGCCAAATCGAGGACCTCTCGATACCCCTCTCGATCGAGAGGCCTATCGAGAGGTCAACACTGCAGTCCCGAAGGATCCTCTTGTATCGAGAGGAGGATCGAGAGCTTTACGACGAGGAGATCCAATGCGACCCTCTCGACACCTCTCTCGATCGAGAGGCCTGTCGAGAGGTCACCCAGCAAAAGCAGAAGAAACCTCTCGACACCCCTATCGATCGAGATGGGGGTCGAGAGGTCAATGTTCGAGGTCAGAAGGGACCTCTCAACACCTCTCTCGATTGAGAGGGTGATCGAGAGGGTGTGCAGCCGCCCCAACTCCCGACTTATGTTCCGAAGGCCTCGTTCCCACAACGTTTGACCAAGACGAAGCAAGACGAGAAGTATCAACGATTCTTGGAGATACTTCAAAAGGTCAACATCAACATCCCACTTCTCGATGCTCTTTGAGACTTGCCCAACCACATGAAGTTTATCAAAGATGCGGTATCAGGAAAGAAGAAGTGGGGGAAGTTCGAGACGATTAACCTCACGGAGGAGTGTAGCACGGTGATTCAAAAGAAGCTCCCGTTGAAGCAAAAGGATCCCGGGAGGTTCACTCTATCGTGCAAGATCAGTGATCACGTATTTCAAAACGTCCTTTGTGATCTTGGTGCTAGCATCAATTTGATGCCTCTCTCTATTTTCAACCGGCTCAAGATTGGGAAGATGAAGCCGACTACTATCTCCCTACTCATGGCGGACCGTTCGGTTTCATATCCAAGGTGGATAGTCGAAGATGTTCTCGTTCAAGTTCACAACCTTGTTTTCCCGGTGGATTTTGTAGTATTGGATATGCCCGAGGATGCAAATCAGCCGTTGATCTTGGGACGACCATTCCTAGCTACGGGGAGAGCTTTGATCGATATTCAAGATGGAGATCTTACATTTAGAGTTAATGGAGAGGAATTGAAGATTTCCATTTATGAAGCAATGAAGAGGCCCGATGATAATCGAGAGGATGTTTTTGCCGTCCAAGTCTTGGAACCTCCTATACCACCGGCACTGGATGAAGTTCTCGACAAGATCATCACCAATTTCTTGCACTATTACTTGGAGACGTCCGGAGTTTGCGAGGAGATGCTCGAGTACTTAAATCAGTTGGAAGCCATTCCACCGTTGAAGTTATCCAAATTCAAGATCTCAATCGATGGAGCCATGAGGAAACTTGATGATGGGGGAGAGAAGTGTCTTTATTTGGATCCGCCTTGAAAAGAGGTAACGTCGGGCTAAAGACGTAAAACGTAGCACTTGTTGGGAGGTAACCCAACTCTATCTATTTTCAGTTTTCGTTTTATTTTCATTTTTATTTTTATTTGAGTCTTATCTTTTTAAGCTTTTTATCCAAGAATTTTCAAAGCTTGTGAGTTGTAGGTTTTCTCGACGAGGTTTTGATTAAGAGGAGAAGATCGATAGTAAGCTAGCTTCGGTGAAAGGTACGCTCGTTAACTTATCCACACCTTCTTCTTGAAACTTATTCCTTCATCATGATTTGAAATAAGTTTGGGGGAGGGGGAAGTGTGGCTTCGTTAACTTGTGTGCATGCGTTCTTGGATAGTAGTTTAATATTGGTTATTAGTTGTAGTTAGTAGAGTCTTAGGAGTTTAGACCATTGAGTCAAGCATGATTTATGAGTATAATTGAATTTGCCAATGATAGCATGATTTTCTTTGAAATAGAGATTGATATTATGTTTGGAACCTTGGTGGAGATTATGCATGTGTGTGATGAATTTGATTATGCTTTGATTTTGGGAAACGTTTTGTTATAACCTGTGAGGATTTGAGCCTTTGGTGCATGTTTATGCCTATTTTCTTTCGTGAGAGTATCATACATGTATTTGTACTTCTAGAACTTGCCTTTGTTCTCCTTCGAGACTACGTATGTGTGTAGGAATTTAGAAGTGATTTTAGGCCATCTTTTGTTAGCCACATCTTTCCTAAACACTATCATTTACATATATTCCTTTGCTAGCCACTTTTGAGCCTTTATAGCCGTTTGTTCTTTTAACCGGATGAAAGGAGGTAAAGGAGGAATTATGGGTATCTTGGGAGTTGCTTTGTGAGGGATTATGTTTGGAGAAGTTTTCTTTTTAGTAAGCTCCTTTGAAAGAAAGAAATTTTAGATCCCTATAAGCTCTAGGGGAAAAAAAAGAAAAAAAAAAAGGGAATAAAGGACTTAGAAAAACAGTTTTGAAAAGAAAATATATATATATATATATATATATATATATATATATATATAGTTCAAAAGAAAAGAAAAAAAATGAGCATAAAGGGATGGATAGAATATTTAGTATTTTGGGAGTTGAATAAAAGAAGGTTAAGAAGAGATAAGGTTGATATTTGAGAATGAGTTGATGAGTAGAAGATGGAGTTAAATCCATACTAGTTTGGAGTTGCTAAAAGGTTGGTACTTGGAGACGTCTAAGTCACTTAGCCTATATTTTCCCTACCCTAAACCAATGTGCCTACATTACAACCTTGAAAAAAGACCTAATTGATCTTAGTTCTTACATACAATTAAGTGGTGGAGATGTTGAGATAAAGGGCAAGCCTATGGTAAGTCTTTTGCATTGTATTGATTTTGAGTGAGCCTATACACTTAAATTATTTCATTGTGAGTTGAGAGTTCACTTAAACACTTATATCTTCACATGTCTTGAGTGAGTTTCTCTTTTAAAGCATGATTTGATTTTGTTGTACTTTCGTAGAGTCGAAACTTTGAGGTTGTTTATATGATATTGATTGATGTTTCTATGAAGATCTATGAGGCTCTTAGAGTTCATTATGCTTGTATTTTGAGTTTGCTTGATTTGTCTATTCTTTATTCTAGGTTTAGTTTATTGTTCAGGATGAACAATGTTAAAGTTTGGGGGATTTTGATAGGTTGCATTTTTACCCTATTATCTAAGTGTTATATTATCGTTTTCTTGTCTTATTTTGATACTTTAGCTCATGTTTTGTATTGTTTACGTTATTTCAAGCTAGATTACGCTTTTGGGTTATTTTGAGTGTTTTTAGGGCTTTTGAGTCGAGAAAACCCAAGATGAGATGAGAGGCGATGAAACCAAGGAAGAGATGAAGTATTGATCCCATGTTCTGACTTCTCATGATTTTCTGGAAGAGTTATTCTGGGAAAATGAAAGTATATCATTGAAGAGGAGTTCAATAGGAGCACGTAGGTGAAAACGGAGGTCAATTTGGAGTTCGGACGAGGAAGATACAGCCAAAACAAGAAAGTTGCGTAGAACTCTCTCGATCCTCTCGACCACCCTCTCGATCGAGAGAGGTGTCGAGAGGATACCACTGTTTTCCAGCCGGGATTTCTCCTAAAAGGCAATTTTTAATTCCTTCTTGGTTTCCTTGTACACTTAGGTTTTAGATGTAAACTTTTACCCTATAAATACCTCTAAAACTTGTCATTGTGAGAGAGTTCTCTAGTTCTCTCATTCCTTAGATTAGTTTTTATTCTTTTCTCTACACTTTTATACTTTAGATCTAGATTCATTTTATGTATGAAGACAATTGAAGATTGAAGATTCATCAAGATTTTTTCTATCCCTTTCTTTTTACTTTATGTTTTTCATTATGTTTATTCTTCCTTCTACCTTTCTTTTAATTATGTCTAGCTAAATTCCTTAGTTGATTTTAGGGATTGAATGCCTAATTGAATTTATGTGAGTGTTTTTGTTTACAATTAGCCTTCCAATCTAGGTGCATATTTCATGGTGCTTATTCTCATGCATGATTAATTGGCCACTAATTATATATGCATAGTTATGTTTTTATGCCTTGGCAGGATGATTGCATAATTGATCTCATGAATACATGGTATGATGATTTAATTGTCTTAGCTGAAGTTAGATTATCATAGGTCTACATATAGTCGATATAGGTGTCGTAGCTGAACCTTGTTGATTGTATTATCGATACTTGTTCTATTTTGCACTTGATTTGATTTCTATGAGAACGAGAGGAGATTAAGATCTTATTGAGTGATGATCTATACTGCCTTAGCCAGAGTGTTAGGTTATTTTCGTGTATCGCGTCTAGATTGGATTAAATTGGTTAATTGAGTCAATTGTTACTTGCATAGGTTTGATTAGGTAGGCTTCCCTAGAATCAACACTTTTCCTTAATTGAGTTTTTCCTTGTTTGATTATTTGCTTACTTGTTAGTTACCTTATTTGATTTATTGTTTTCTTATTTATTTATTTCCTTGTTTATTTAATTGTGTCCTTTTATTTATTTGCTTAGACTATAAATACCACATCTTTAAATTCCTAATTGCTTAAACATCAGTTTAATTCTATAGTAGAGGTACTGTGTGTGGTTTCGGTATATCAGTCCCTGTGGATATGATAATCGTGCTTCCCTTTTACTATACCTATTTTGTGTGGTAGAAAATAGTGCGATCAAAGCTCAGTGTAAATGGTTGGATATGGGACACGAAGACCCGATTTCAACGAGTCCTCGTATATAGTCACGAAGACTGCCGGCGGCTAGCTAGCACGATCTTCAGGCCGGGGCAATAACAAACGAGACGAACGAAATAAACCTATACTCCCGACTATTCCGGACGAGATCGCGGATTTTCAACACAGACGCCTAGGTTGTAACTGTTCCGTCTACACCTATTGGCTCTAGAAAATTATCAGCCATGATGGACACATCCAGCAAATCGGTCTTAACGACTTCAACGTCGAAGAGGCCGGCCTCCGGAAGCATGGGCGTTTTACTAGAAACAGGAACAGTAAAAACAGAGGAAGACGCCATCGCAATAACTTACTTGTTATGGGTGAAGAAGCAGTGTCGCACAAAACTTGAGGAGGAAGACGATGAACAGATGTGGAGGGAAAGAGAAAATTTTGGGAAATTCTGGAAGTTCCAAATTTAGGGTAAAAATTATTGGCGTGAAGGGAAAGCCTTTTGATAACCTGCGACAACTGTTTACCTTCACCAACCAATCACATCCCACCTTTATCGGGAGTCCAACCGGTGCCCGCATTAAATGCCTCTGACACAATACCCCGACCTGGACACTGATCTCGGATACAAACCATCTCGGAGGGAGCAACAACTTGACTTCATCGATGACGAGCTAAATATTAACTACCGCAACAGTACGGGTAATCCTAATATAGAGCAAGTAAGGTCGTATTCCACGAGGACCAATTAAACGAAATGATAGTGGATACTATTACTAAGTTCTTTCGATCAATCTAAGCTAACAAGATTTTGAGTGGTTTTCTAAGCTACTAATGCAAGTAAATAAAGCACATAAACAAAAACAAGTAAACGAAAGTGAACTAATGAAGAAACGATGAAGTAGAGTTATTCTAGGGGTCCGAAATTGGTGGATTGCAATGGATATAGCCTAAATCTATCAATACATGAACCAATTATCTCTATCTAAGGCGATCTCGAAGTCGTATTTGCCTCATCTCGGACCACAACTACCGTAGATTACAAGCCATGGTCATAGTCTCCTATAAACCTCTAGCGTATAACTCCTAAAAGCTCCTAGGATCAATTGCCCTAACAATTACTCTCACCCACTCGGTTTATCGAGCAATTATGCCTTGTGATCGGTTTCCAACATCGAATCTCATCTCCCGATACTCAATTCAATGTCTAAAGCATGCATCAATGGTGATCAAACATCAAAGCATCCATACAAAATAAGATTACAAGGAGATAAATCTAATTAATCATGCATTAATAGGAAATAAGATCAATCCATTACAAATCCAACTATCCTTCTCCCTAGAATAAATGAATTTAGCCAATCAAACACATGATGGGCATAAATACCAAATCCAAGCTAAACATGAATAAAAGACTAAGGGAAAATGGGTTTAGAATCAAATCCAAGCTCTTGATCTTCTATTCTTGCTCGTTAGACTCTCTCCTTCAACAATTCTTCAATCCCAAGTGAAGCCCCCAAAAATGGAATGATGATGATGGGTGAAGAAAATGGTGTAGAGATTAGTGTGTGAAATAATGAGGTTTACTTAGAAATGAGGTTTGAAATGGGTATTTATATGTTTTAGTAGAGAGGGACTAAGCAACAATTAAGATTGGGGAGGAAAATAATAGAAAATGGGGTCGAAAATGAGAATAGGAGAAGAATCGGGGAAGAAAGAAGGAGTAGAAGAATTGGACGACAAGGAGCACCCACTCGGGCTACCCTCGTGGCGCAGGCCAACGGCCCTTTGGGCACGCGAGGGCAGACCCTGGGCGTGCGCGCGGGGTGGTGAGCGGGTGCTCGCCGCTGCCTTGCGGTGCTGCCTCGGCGCGCGGCCCGGGCTCTTCGTCGCCCGGCCGTGCGTGTCTCGCCATTTCGCCTCGTTCTCCCTCATACGAACTCCGATTCGATCACCATTTTTGCCTACGCGCTCCTCTCGAACTGAGCTACGTCGTGGGCTCACTTTCCTTGTCCAATCTTCTCTCATTTCCTGTAAAAATAAGCAAAACTAAGCTCGAGAAGAAAGACTCGATAATTCGACATTAAAAACGACGATAATCGCTAAAAACAAGCACGAGGGGACTATAAAACGACACAATATCACCCCATAAACTCTAAGAAAACCATGTTTGTTGTGTGGAAAAATGGTGCGAAAGTTGGTTTCTCAAGGGCGAGGAGGCGTAAAGACTCCTTTTCCCATCATTACTTCTATTTCACATAATCGAGATAAGAGAGAGATAATAACATCCAAATTGCCCTTCTATCAATAGAGGGCTATTTATTTTTACTTTTATTATATTTTTATCGGGCGCCTAAGGACGCGTGAGAAACTTTTGCAGACTCATTAATGGCGGTAGTACATCGTGGGGTAGTGGATAGGACATACTCGATTCTTTTTCTCTCTCCTTCATCCTTTTTAGGGAGGGTTTATAACCTCTCCCTTCCTTTTCTTCTTACCATTTCTTAGGTTGCTCCAAAGAGAAAAGGAACAGCGCCCTCGTCTCTTCTACTTTCTTCAGGTTTACGGAGACTACTCTACTTTCTTTCCCCTCAAGGATAAGCAGGTATTCTTCTTATTGCTTCGTCATCCTCTCCTGTTCTTCTATGAACTATGTTCCTGTGATCTTGAAACCAGGACACCTTTCATGTTTCTGTCATTCTCTCCCTCATTTCCTCAGAGGAAAACCAATGAGTTTGATAATTTCACCTGTAAGCTCCATTTCCAGAGAAACAAAATAGGGATTTTGATATATAACGAATGATTCATTATTACTTAAATTTATGTACAAGATTTACCCGGGTTTATCCGGTGATGCCGTGCGTTGCTTCTTCTTCTCCTCTTTTTTTTTTCTTTTTTTTTTTCATAAATCTCTCCTCTTCACCATTCGCCTTTATTCTTTGTTGCTTTGTAGTTATGGACTCAACTAAACAGAGTCTAGGGAAGAAGGCTCGAGAAAAGATACTACGTATGATAGAGCAGATGAAAACCGGTGACTCTAATCCTGTTTCTTCCTCTGGCGACGTTTCTGTACCAACTACGGTATCAGCTAGGGATCTCGAACTTCCCAGGGAAGCTTCCAATGAAATAATAGCTATAGTGCCACGCATGAAGCCTTATTCTCCGAGCCCAAGTGTTGCTAGCTTTGTAGCGGCTGCTAGTGGACTCTTTTCTTCGTCGTCTACTCCTATTCTGGAGACTTCAGGCCTCTCGACTTCTGAAAGCCCTGCTTTACCATCTTCATTGATGTTAACACTTATGTCCCTTCTTCTTCTTCTGCCTTCCTCGGACTTCATTCCATAGAATCTCCGCCTTCCTCCAAGGGAAAGGTGATTCCCCCTCTTCTTCGGCTGCAAAGAAGGGTAAAATCCATGTGGACCCTATTGGTGTTTCGACATTGGCCTTTGACCGCACACAAGGGTGTTTACCCCAGTCCGAGAGGAGCAGAGAACAACTCCAAGTTGAGGTTGATCGCCTCAATGAGTCTTTGCAGGACAGGGAGAGGCATTATTTTATCCTCGGCCAGCGCATGTCTTCTCTCTCTGAGAGGGTGGGAGAGCTAGAGAAAGCTCTGAAGGCTTCTTTGGACCGAATGATACAGGTGCAGGGGCCTATGCAGCCGAAACGAAGCAACTGGTGCATCTCCATGAGCAGGAGTTGGAGCGCTCGCAAGCCTCCTCTTACAATCGAGGAAGGAGAGCTGGTCTAGACCAGGGCACCTCTTCAGGGATTCAAGATTTCAAATCTCATCTACTGTTGACCCCCTATGGCTAAACATTTCTGGATTCTCTAGTAAGGCATCTGCCAGAGGCTTATCTCCACTCATCCAATTTCTGGCTTCGCATGGTCGAGCCCCTTACCGAGTGGGCTGCAGCGGCAATCCTTGAGTGTTGCCGACAGCTGGGTGTTCCTGAACAAGCCGCTGCCATCAATGTAGAGCCTATAGTAAGGATCTTCGAAAGGGAGCCTGAGACTCTTGGGAGAGACCATCACTCATCTGCCAAGAACCCTTGGTTCCTGCCTGTGCTGAAAGAGGCGTCCCAGATCTTCTACCAGCCCCCCAAATCCGAGGGAGATCTTCCTGCTTGGGATGCCCCCTTATTTCCTCTCTTTCTTCCTAATGCTAGAGTGATGCGGTCTATGCAAAAGGCCTTTCTTGAGGTACCCTTTTCCTATCTGAATTCTATGACTAGATTCTTCATCTGTTCCCTCTATTACTTGTAATAAGGATTATTTATTACTACTTATCATTTCTTCTTTGTAATTTTCTCCCCTTGTTAGTAGCTAAAAGAGAAGAACGCTTCGAGCTCATCTGGAAGCGGGCAACGAACTCCTTCTGTGCCTGTCCTGGCCGAGACGGTGGGTGGTTCCCAAGGAACAGATGCTCTGGTAACTGAAGCGGGTCAGCATGAGGAGAATCCTATTACATACCCTGCAACAACTTCAGTCACCCCCGAGGGTCAAGCTTCGTCCCCTCTTTCCCAGAGCTCTGAAGATCCAGTTCCTGGCTCGGATACCTCTATTTGATTCTTAACCATGTTGAATTTGATTGGGTGTCTTAAAAAAATTTCTTTTTAAAGTTTTTGATGGGGTACAAAACAACTTTTCTTTCATTTGCTTTTGGCCAGGTGCCTTTTATTGCCTTGCACTTGACACATTTTCATTTCTTTTTTGGATTATCAAAACAATCATGTTTCGCTTCTTTTGTTGTTAATTCGGCATGTTTGGCTCTTGATTGTTTTCTTTGCGATAAAACCTTCTATGATGGTGGGGTATAAGATATGAGGGGTTAATGTTTCCTTATTAACATTTCTTTCATGTTGGCTGGTGGATTGAAAACAATTCTTCTGTTTTGATTTTAGCATTTATTTTATGCTTTTTGGGATCTGCCTTATGCTTTCACTATTTATGAATCAACCTATCTTTCATTTTCATGTTTATGCAGCTTCTTGCCATGTTTCTGCCTGTTACATTTTTTCTTGATAAAACATCCTCTTTATAATGCAAGGTATCCTTTGTCTTTTACCTATCGATACTGGGACATATCGTCCCTTGCCTTTATCTTGCTGGAGCATTTTAAAATAATGGATTATGGATAATGGGGTATAAGGTATCCCCTACTCCTTCCCCAAGTGAGGTTATAAGAAATCGAAGGAATTATAACTCATTCATTGTATCACCTGGATTGAACGAACGCCTTAAAACAAAAACGTACTTTGCTCTTCCAACATACTAATTTAAACAGACAATAAAGAGAGATAGAGGGCATGACTGCCCCCGTGTTTCATCATTCCTAAGAGGTAATGTTTAATTTTTCCTGACTCCGAGAGTGCTTTTCCCTCCTTCACCTTGAGCACTTACCATCTGCTTTTTAACTTCCTTTACCATTTGGTAGGATCTGCCTTTGGATCCTTCACTTCCTTTGAGACCGGCATTTCTTTGAATTTTCTAGTCATGATCATCAGACCTAATTGATAGGGATCAATATCAGCTTTGCCACGTGGTAAGTTTTAAGTGTTGATTGAACTTGCGTTATAGGAGACTCAGATGCCATCTTTGGTGCAAAAGTCATACCCGACACAGAAGCCATAAGTTTCTGCGCAGATCCGTCACCGCGCAGAAGCTATCCTAACCTACTAGCATCTGCCTATACCCAGGGATCTGCTAGATATGCAACCCGCATGACTCTACGTACCCTAGGGTGAGGACCACTAAATTAATGACGAAGGGAATCTGGTCCCCCTAGAAATTCCTCTCTTGTCCTTCCCATATATGTACCTTTACCTTTTCGTCCTTTCCTACACTTTCAACAACTTTGGCAACACTTTTGCATGCTATTCCATTCACTCTCTACTTAGAACTTTCTCTCGAACCAGAGCAGCCGAGGTCCTTCTTCAAGGAGCCTCCTCCATTATTTCTCCCATTTTCCACCTTGTGGACGAAAAACACTTTCAACAACTTAATCTAAAGGTACAATTCTTGTTACCAAGAGAGGACGAGTATGAAGGCGCCTTGCGTTCTCTACTTCGCCCTCTTCTTTCTTTTTCTCCTTTCTAAATGAGCTCTGTTCTTCGTGAACTTGGCTGGATCGATAGCTCAAACGCCTTGCGCTTGACCCCTATTGTAATCCCCCTTTACATGGAAAAGTGGTGTTCTATGGAAGTTGAGCTGTTAAGACCAATACACCTCATGAGTCTCTTCTATATCTTCACTTGTACTCATTCGTACATGAATACTCTTTGCTAATCTATAAATATGGTGAATAATTGTGTAATTGTGATACGATCTTAGTCGAGCAAAAGATGTCGACGAAGATACGTAGCCCAGAATCGGAAGCCATAGATAAAATAAACGAACAAAGTAAAAGGATAGGATGGAATATCCCAATATACCTACGCTCTAACCCTCTAAATGATATAAGTCAGATTAGATCCGCCTATACCCCAAAGAGACAGTCATCGCAGTCACACGAGGACGATGAATGACACACAAACGAGGGTGATGAACTCGATTGATTCGCCGATAAAAAAATACCTCTATGAATTAAGAAATCCATAGGATACACAAAGGAGATAAAATCTCACATTTTAATTGATAATCAAATATTTTGAGGCTTATTTTTGTCACCCCTCTTTAGGCCTTATTTATAGGCTTCAAAAAGTCCTAATTACACAAGGAAACTAGTCAAAAATCTATCCTAAGATATATCAAATCAAATCCTAGTCTAAAAAAAATAAAATCTCCAAAATAATGCTTAAAATAACCCTATCAACTAGGGAACTAAATAAAAACGAAAATTACATAAAATAAAATAGATAAAATAATATCTTCAAGCTTTATCCCATAAAATCTTCAAATCTCGATCCAGAAGCTTGTTATCTCGAACCATGGGCTGCATCATTCCCCTCCTCTTGAAGACGATTTGTCCTCAAATCGTAGAATTTGAGTAATTAAATCTTCAAATCCCCTCCATGATCAACCTGTTTAAATAAAAATACCTATTTTTTTCTTTTTTTTCTTTTTTTTTTCACTAAAGAAAGAAAAATAAATAAAAAAATCCTAGGCTCTGATACCAAATGATACGATCCCCGACGACCGATAACACACAAGGCGAGCGGAAGACTCAAAATTGATAGAAAGGATCGAGATTTGAAGATTTTATGGGATAAAGCTTGAAGATATTATTTTATCTATTTTATTTTATGTAATTTTCATTTTATTTAGTTCCCTAGTTGATAGGGTTATTTTAAGCATTATTTTGGAGATTTTATTCCTTTTTAGACTATGCTTTGATTTGATATATCTTATGATAGATTTTTGACAAGTTTCCCTGTGTAATTAGGACTTTTTGAAGCCTATAAATAAGGCCTAAAGAGGGGTGACAAAAATAAGCCTCAAAATATTTGATTATCAATTAAAATGTGAGATTTTATCTCCTTTGTATATCCTATGGATTTCTTAATTCATAGAAGTATTTTTTTATCGGCGAATCAATCGAGTTCATCACCCTCGTTTGTGTGTCATTCATCGTCCTCGTGTGACTGCGACGACTGTCTCTTTGGGGTATAGGCGGATCTAATCTGACTTATATCATTTAGAGGGTTAGAGCGTAGGTATGTTGGGATATTCCATCTTATCCTTTTACTTTGTTCGTTTATTTTATCTATGGCTTCCGATTCTGGGCTACGTATCTTCGTCGACATCATTTGGTATCAGAGCCAGAGTTCGTCGTCCAGGTTCTTCGTATCTCTATTTTTGTTTTCTTCTATTCCAGATTCGTTTCCTTCTAGCGTCTATGTTGATGCAGCCCATGGTTCGAGATAACAAGCTTCTGGATCGAGATTTGAAGATTTTATGGGATAAAGCTTGAAGATATTATTTTATCTATTATTTTTTTTTTTACGATGAATAAAGAAGACAAACAAAACGAATCCAAAAAACTAAGACACAAACGAAAGAATGATAAGGAATGAGTAACCTAGAAACGAATCTAAGAATACTCACAAACGAATCCGATGTACGGAACGAAAATCGAAGGAACGGAACGAACGACGAAGACTCGAACGAATGACACGAACAGAACGAAAAACAAGAAGATACGAATACCAAAACAAACAAAAGATAAAACCTGGATGCCGTAAACTCTGGCTCTGGTGCCAAATGATACGATCTTAGTCGAGCACAAGATGTCGACGAAGATACGTAGCCCAGAATCGGAAGCCATAGATAAAATAAACGAACAAAGTAAAAGGATAAGATGGAATATCCCAATATACCTACGCTCTAACCCTCTAAATGATATAAGTCAGATTAGATCCGCCTATACCCCAAAGAGACAGTCATCGCAGTCACACGAGGACGATGAATGACACACAAACGAGGGTGATGAACTCGATTGATTCGCCGATAAAAAAATACCTCTATGAATTAAGAAATCCATAGGATACACAAAGGAGATAAAATCTCACATTTTAATTGATAATCAAATATTTTGAGGCTTATTTTCGTCACCCCTCTTTAGGCCTTATTTATAGGCTTCAAAAAGTCCTAATTACACAAGGAAACTAGTCAAAATCTATCCTAAGATATATCAAATCAAATCCTAGTCTAAAAAGGAATAAAATCTCCAAAATAATGATTAAAATAACCCTATCAACTAGGGAACTAAATAAAAACGAAAATTACATAAAATAAAATAGATAAAATAATATCTTCAAGCTTTATCCCATAAATCTTCAAATCTCGATCTAGAAGCTTGTTATCTCGAACCATGGGCTGCATCAAATTGTTGTGGATCTTTGACCCGGATCTAACACTAATGATAGCTTTCTTTCCTTTGGCCCCGCAAGGGTGATCGCACTATTTTCTACCACACAAAAATAGGTATAGTATAAAGAAGTACGAGTATCGTATCCACAGGGACTGACAAATCGAAAACACACACAATACCTCTACTTTAGAACTAAACTGATGTCTAGACTTTTGAGAGTTTAGGAATGTGGTATTTATACTAGACAAATAAAAGGACTCAATTAATCAAATAAGGAAATAAACAAATAAGGAAACAATTAAACAAATAAAATAACTAACAAGTAAGCAAATAATTAAACAAGGAAAAAAACTCAAATAAGGAAAAGTGTTGATTCTAGGGAAGCCTACCTAATCAAATATATGCAAGCAATTAATGAATACAATTAACCAATTTAATCCAATCTAGATGTGATACACGAAAATAACCTAACACTCCGGCTAAGGCAGTATAGATCGTCACCTAAAAAGATCCTAATCTCCTTCCGGACTCATAGATATCAAATCAAGTGCAAAATAGAACAAGTATCAATGATATAATCAATTAAGTTCAATCACGACACTCAAATCGATTATATATAGACATATGATAATTCAACTTCGATCAAGACAATCAAACTATCATACCATGTATTCATGAGATCTATTATGCAATTATCCTATCACGGCATAAACACATAATTATGCATACATAATCAATGGCCAGTTAATCATGCATGAGAATAAGCACCATGAAACATGCACCTAGATTGGAAGGCTAATTGTAAACAAAAGACACTTACATAAATTCAATTAGGCATTCAATCCCTAAAATCAACTAAAGAATTTAGCTAGACATAATTAAAAGAAAGGTAGAAGGAAGAATAAACATAAGTAAAAGCATAAATAAAAGAGAAAGGGATAGAAAAACTCTTGAATCTTGAATAAGTCTTCAATCTTCAATTGTCTTCATACATAAAATAAATCTAGATCTAAAGTATAAAAGTGTAGAGAAAAAACTAATCTAAAGTATGTGAAAGATTTGAAGACCTCAAACTAAAAAATTATGAAAAACTTCATGATGAGTTTTGGGGTATATATAAGGTAGGGGTTCATAATTGTTACCTAAGTGGGCAAGGATTAGGTTAAGGAAATAAAAATATGAAATTTAAGAATTTTCGTGTGATTCACTCGGCCGGCGACTCGGATGGTGACTCGGCCGAGTAGGTTCAGCAGTAGCTTCACTCGGCCACTGACTCGGCCGAGTGGTCGTCCGAGTGGATCCATGCAGTTTGCGCACCTTTCTTGTTTCGATCGTATCTTCCTCATCCGAACTCCGAATCGACCTCCGTTTTCGCCTACATGCTCCTATCGAACTCCTCTTCAATGCTATGCTTCCATAATTCCAGAATAACTCTTCCAAAATATCGTGAGAAGTCAGAACTTTGGGGTCAATACATCATCGCCTTCCTTGCTTTCATCGCCTCTCGTCTCGCCTTGGGTTTTCTCGACTCAAAAGCCCTAAAAACACATAAAACCACCCAAAAGCGTAATCTAGCTCGACATAACATAAAAAATACAAAATACAAGATAAAATATAAAAATACGACAAGAAAACGATAATATAACACTTAGATAATAGGGTAAAAATACACCCTATCAAAATCCCCCAAACTTAAACATTGTTCGTCCCGAACAATAACAAAAACGAAATAAACAATAGACTCAAGCATTGTGAACTATATAGGCCTCAAAACTTTTCAAAAATAATCTCTCATGATCATGATCAAAACTATGCACACAACATTAGCACCAACAACACAATCTACTCAACAAACTCAAAACATGCTAATCCATCTAAGAACACTCTCCAACATGTGAAATTATGTGTATGAAAGTGAACACTCAACTCTCTCAAAGAAAAGATGTATATAATAATGCACATCGTAAAGGGCTCACTCATCATCAATGCAATGCAACATGTTTACCATAGGCTTGCCCTTAATCTCAACATCTCCACCTAATGTAATACTTACAAACTAGGATCAAAAAGGACTTTTATAAGCTTGTAATGTAGGGACATTGGTTAAGGTAGGGAATGTATAGGCTTAGTGACTCAAAATACTACAAATCATCAACCTCTTTTCAACTCCAACCAAAGTATGGATTTTCAACTCCATCTTCTACCATCCAACACACCAAATATAAACTCAAAGATGCTAAAATATCAACTATACAAATCAAAGCTAACTATCCCCTTATGCTTACATATCTCTCTCTCTTTTTCTTTTCTTTTTTTTCTTTTTTTTTCTTTTTTTTTTCTCTAGAACTCAACTAAGAATGTTCTTTCTAATGACGAACAAAAGCTCTATTTTTTTTCTCATCTTTTTTTTTTCTTTTTCTTTTTCTTTTTTCTAAGCTCATAGGGATAGCTAACTACATAAATCAAGCATCTAAAACTCCTTTCTTCTCCCTCTTCACCACAACAAAACTTTTCTATTCAACTTCCTCCATATCACCAACTATCAAAAGATACCCATAACCATCCAAACCTCCTATCATCCGGTTTTACAAAGAACGGCTAACAAAGGCTCAAAAGGGGTAAACAAAGGTTTATGAACAAGGTTAGTGTATAGGAATCATGTGGCTAAGAAAGATGGCCTAAGATCATCTCCTAGTTCATAAATATACTAAGGTCTTGATGGAGAAACAAGGCAAGTTCTAGAAACAATGAAGAATGCATGATCACTCAATCAAATAAATAGGCATCAACATGCACAAATAGCTCAAATCTCACGGGTTCAAACTAACTAGTTCCCGACATCATAGCATACTTCAAACTCATCAAATAAATCGCGTCACTTCGCCAAGGTTCCATGCATAATAAAGATCATGAATTTTTCTCCAAAAATCAACAAAATTTTTCTATCATCGGCCAAATCCACAATACTATCATCACATGCTTACTTGACTCAATTAACTCCTAAGACTCAACAAAAATAAAAACTACTAATGAAATATCCAAAAATCCAAAAATTAAGCTACAATCCAAGAACTCATGTAAACGAGTTAACGAAGCCACACTTCCCCCTCCCCCAAACTTATTTCGAATCATGATGAAGGAATAAGTTTAAAAAGAAGGAGTGGTTAAGTTAACGAGCGTACCTTTCACCGAAGCTAGCTTACTATCGATCTTCTCTTCTAGCCGAAACCTTGTCGAGAAAACCTACAACTCACAAGCTTCGAAAATTCTTGGATAAAAAGCTTAATAAAAGATAAGACTCAAAGGAAAAATAAAAATCAAAACAAATGAAACAAAACTGAAAATTAAAGATAAAGTTGGGTTACCTCCCAACAAGTGCTACGTTTTACGTCTTTAGCCCGACGATACCTTATATCAAGGTGGATCAAAATGAAAGTTCTTTTCTCCCCCATCTTTGAGTTTCCTCATGGCTCCATCAATTGATCTCTTGAATTCGGCTAACTTCAATGGTGAAATGGCTTCCAACTGATTTAAGCACCCGAGGATCTCTTTGAAAACTCCGGACATCTCCAAATAATGGTGCAAGAAGTTGGTGATGATCTTGTCGAGAACTTCATCCGGCGCCGGAGGTATAGGAGGTTCCAAGACTTGGACGGCAAACACATCTTCTCGATTATCATCGGGCCTCTTCATTGCTTCATAGATGGAAATCTTTAATTCTTCTCCGTTGACTCTAAATGTCAAATCTCCATCTTGAATATCGATCAAAGCTCTCCCCGTAGCTAGGAATGGCCGTCCTAAGATCAATGGTTGATTATCATCCTCGGGCATATCCAAGACTACGAAATCCGCCGGAAAGACGAGGTTGTGAACTTGAACGAGAACATCCTCGACTATTCCACGTGGATAAGAAACCGAACGATCCGCCATAAGTAGAGAGATGGTAGTTGGCTTCATCTTCCCGATCTTGAGTCGGTTGAAAATCGAGAGAGGCATCAAATTGATGCTAGCTCCAAGATCACAAAGGACATTTTGGAATACTTGATCACCGATCTTGCATGATAGTGTAAACCTCCCGGGATCCTTTTGTTTTAACGGAAGCTTCTTTTGTAAGACCGCGCTACACTCCTCCGTGAGGTTGATCGTCTCGAACTTAGCCCACTTCTTCTTCCCCGCCACCGCATCCTTGATAAACTTCATGTGGTTTGGCATGTCACGGAGAGCATCTAGAAGCGGGATGTTGATGTTAACCTTTTGAAGCATCTCCAAAAACCTCTGGTACTTCTCGTCTTGCTTCGTCTTGGCCAATCGTTGCGGAAACGGGGCCTTGGGAGTCGATTCGTGCGTCGGGGTGAGAACGGGTTCGGAGTTGGGTTCCACTCGGCCGGGTACTCGGCCGAGTGAGTGGCCGAGTGGGGTGACTCGGCCGAGTGGTGATCCGAGTGAGTCTTCCAGTGGAGCGACTCGGCCAGCGACTCGGCCGAGTGCTCGGCCGAGTGAGTCTCCTTCCGGATTTTCGTCTTTCGCCTCGTCCTTTTCCGCCTCCGAATTGCTTCCATCACCCAAATCTTCGACTCTTCCTTCAACTTCATCTTCCAAAGATGGATTTGTGTAACGAGTGCCACTCCTAAGCTCAATAGCGTGAACTTGATGGTTGTTCTTCGGGTTTTGCTCGGTGTTGCTTGGGAAGTGGCCGGGCTTGTAGACTCCTCCTTGAGCATTGGCTATTTGACTCATTTGCGTCTCCAACATTTGCATTTGCTTGGTCAACGCATTGATGCTACTCTCCAAGTTGTTAGTCGAGGTATTTTGAGTAAGCTCCAATGTCCTCAACTTTGCATCTTGTTGTGTCCCAATGTCCTCATCTCCGACTGTGTCATCCTCTTCTCCGACTGAGCCATATATTGACGAATCAAGTCGTCGGTAGACATCTCCTTCTTTGGCTCTTGGATGACTCCGTTCTCAACATGGAAGCCGGGAGGTGGTTGCAAGGCATTGTTCGGGTTGGTATAAGAGAAGTTCGGATGGTTTCGGTTGTTGGGAACATAAGGCTTCTTGTAACCTCCTTGGTAGTTCGAACCTCCTTGTTCTCCTTGCCAGTTGTTTCCTTGATTTTGTTGCCACTTGCCACCTTGTTGCATGAAATTGGTATCTTCTCCTTCGGGTTGGGGTGCTTGTTCATCAACTATAGCATCGCACCGAAGCACTCCTTTCTTGATGTTATCCAACTCCTTTGCTGTTTTTGTGTACTTCTCCATCAAGTCTTCATAAGCATCGATTCCAATGTTGGCAACTCTCCTTCTTCCAATGCGACGGTCAGTAGCCTCCTCATAACTTGAATTCACGGTCAGCTCAATAATCTCCATGGCCACGTCGTACTCGTTGTTCAAAAATCCTCCTTTCGAAGCGTAGTCGAGCTCCTTCCTACACATCTTGTTCAAACCACGATAGAAGTTCGTGATTTGATCCTCCTTGCTAATTCCATGATTCGGGCATGCTCGTAGTAGCTTCTTGAATCTCCCCCATGCCTCGTAGAAGTGCTCATCCTCGTATTGTTGAAACTGGATAATCTCGTTGATGAGTTTCTGAGCCTTCGAAGGTGGGAAGAATTTGTTGAGAAACTTCGTGCACATATCGCTCCAAGTAGTGACCTCCTTCTTGTCCAATCCATCTAACCATTCTCTTGCATCGTCCTTGAGAGACCACACGAAGAGGCTAAGCTTGAGGTAATCCGAAGACACTCCATTGGCTTTATATGTAGCACAAATATCCAGAAACTGCTTCAAGTGAGCGTTCGGGTCCTCCATCGGTGTGCCTCCATATTGGTTGTTTTGCACCATGTTGATGAAGGACGCCTTGATCTCATAGTTATTAGCTTCAGTGGTCCCCCATCCTCCTTGCTGGAATTGATCAACGACCGGCTTGTAACGGTCGTTCAAAGTCCTTCTCACTCCTTGATCCGCCATAAGAATTTTTTCCTAATCAAAGGAAGAAGACGGTTAAATCAATACACATAAATAGAAAAATAAACGCCTAAATCACTTATTAATCCTATTTCAAAATATCTATGTGAAATCTAATCAATCCCCGGCAACGGCGCCAAAATTTGATCGCACTATTTTCTACCACACAAAAATAGGTATAGTATAAAGAAGTACGAGTATCGTATCCACAGGGACTGACAAATCGAAAACACACACAATACCTCTACTTTAGAACTAAACTGATGTCTAGACTTTTGAGAGTTTAGGAATGTGGTATTTATACTAGACAAATAAAAGGACTCAATTAATCAAATAAGGAAATTAACAAATAAGGAAATTAACAAATAAGGAAACAATTAAACAAATAAAATAACTAACAAGTAAGCAAATAATTAAACAAGGAAAAAAACTCAAATAAGGAAAAGTGTTGATTCTAGGGAAGCCTACCTAATCAAATATATGCAAGCAATTAATGAATACAATTAACCAATTTAATCCAATCTAGATGTGATACACGAAAATAACCTAACACTCCGGCTAAGGCAGTATAGATCGTCACCTAAAAAGATCCTAATCTCCTTCCGGACTCATAGATATCAAATCAAGTGCAAAATAGAACAAGTATCAATGATATAATCAATTAAGTTCAATCACGACACTCAAATCGATTATATATAGACATATGATAATTCAACTTCGATCAAGACAATCAAACTATCATACCATGTATTCATGAGATCTATTATGCAATTATCCTATCACGGCATAAACACATAATTATGCATACATAATCAATGGCCAGTTAATCATGCATGAGAATAAGCACCATGAAACATGCACCTAGATTGGAAGGCTAATTGTAAACAAAAGACACTTACATAAATTCAATTAGGCATTCAATCCCTAAAATCAACTAAAGAATTTAGCTAGACATAATTAAAAGAAAGGTAGAAGGAAGAATAAACATAAGTAAAAGCATAAATAAAAGAGAAAGGGATAGAAAAACTCTTGAATCTTGAATAAGTCTTCAATCTTCAATTGTCTTCATACATAAAATAAATCTAGATCTAAAGTATAAAAGTGTAGAGAAAAAACTAATCTAAAGTATGTGAAAGATTTGAAGACCTCAAACTAAAAAACTTATGAAAAACTTCATGATGAGTTTTGGGGTATTTATAAGGTAGGGGTTCATAATTGTTACCTAAGTGGGCAAGGATTAGGTTAAGGAAATAAAAATATGAAATTTAAGAATTTCCGTGTGCTTCACTCGGCCGGCGACTCGGATGGTGACTCGGCCGAGTAGGTTCAGCAGTAGCTTCACTCGGCCGAGTGGTCGTCCGAGTGGATCCATGCAGTTTGCGCACCTTTCTTGTTTCGATCGTATCTTCCTCATCCGAACTCCGAATTGACCTCCGTTTTCGCCTACATGCTCCTATCGAACTCCTCTTCAATGCTATGCTTCCATAATTCCAGAATAACTCTTCCAAAATATCGTGAGAAGTCAGAACTTTGGGGTCAATACATCATCGCCTTCCTTGCTTTCATCGCCTCTCGTCTCGCCTTGGGTTTTCTCGACTCAAAAGCCCTAAAAACACTTAAAACAACCCAAAAGCGTAATCTAGCTCGACATAACATAAACAATACAAAATAAAAGATAAAATATCAAAATACGACAAGAAAACGATAATATAACACTTAGATAATAGGGTAAAAATACACCCTATCAAAGGGTCATTCCCTTCTCTCCCTTTCTGTGGTGATTCACCAATATTTGCATGAGATAGGATGCTAGCTATGTCCAGGACTTTCGCCTTCATCTTGATGATCAAGGTCTTCCAATTTCTTTTTTCAGTTGAGGTGTTGAGGGTGCGAGCCTTTCCAACTCCAACTCTCTCCTTTGCCCTTTCAGCATTGTTTAGGTTTGTGTGACATCTGCATTCTAGGGGCTATGCCTCCTTCAGGTATCTCCCCCTTGTTATCAAGCCATTCATTTAACCTTTTGATTGATACAAGCTTTGCCGCAAAGTTTGTGTTTGGATTAAACGCCACTTCCGCCTTGCTGTGCTGATTTTCAGGAGGTTCGCTACTCTGTATTTTTGCATCTGTTAAGGTGATTGTTGGTCCCGGTTTGTTATAGGAAAAATACGTGGGGGGGGGGGGGGGGGGGGGGGAGGGGATGAATACGTATTTTGAAGTTTTCAACTTCTTTTCCTTAACTCAGAGTATGAAGTAAAGTGCTCGTAAGAGATACAAAGACCTAGCCGAGAGCTAGATCTAAAGTATTCACGATTCTCTTTGACCTAAGCTTAGAGCTTGATCAAGAGTGAGACTTTACTCTTAGTGCGGAATTCGGTGAGCTAAATGTTTTCTAAGTATTTGAAAGTTCCAAGTTATGTTTGTTTAGATGCAAGTGCAATGAATAATCAAACAA
The DNA here is from genome assembly GCA_029379335.1 of Thymus mandschuricus. NCBI lineage: Eukaryota > Viridiplantae > Streptophyta > Magnoliopsida > Lamiales > Lamiaceae > Thymus > Thymus mandschuricus. The sequence continues at coordinate 8,936,757 of CM057083.1, forward strand.
GAAAAATAAAGAGTTTAGGGTTAGAGAGATACGACACGAGATTTATAGTGGTTCAGAGACGAAGCTCCTACGTCCACTTTGTTGCACTCGGCAATTGTTCTCTTCACTTAAGAACTTGAAGATTACGGGCTCTTCGAAAGCCTGGTCGAGATCGAGCTTCACTCGCTTGGATCTGACAACAGACGCAGTGATTACGGGTTCACTACTAAAACCTAAACTGGACTAGAAGCTTCACTCGCTTCAGTTAGACAACAACAGGGAGATTGCGGGCTCTCCTTACAGCCTAGTTTCGATCGAGCTTTACACGAACGATGTAAGTGCAAGCTTGGATCTAGACTCTATGATCGAGGCTTCTACAATCGATGAAAGTAGAGCCTTGGATCGAAACAACCTAACGACGAACACAAAAACCTAACGAACAGAACTTCAGGTTAGGGTTTTTGGTTTACGACGAACACACTATGAAGAGCTCTTTACAGTAAGTGCAAAGATGGCTAGAGCTCTTCTTCTAAGCTGGGGTTTGGAATGGGCTTAGAATTCTCTGTGTGAAGGTTGCGAAGACGAGTTCCGATGAGACTGGAACTCGGCGAACACATGGAAACAAAGACTCGAAGATTGCTTAGAAAGCTGGGAGTGTTTGTTTGCAGTAGGCCCTCGAATGCTCAAGTAGTGTTCTACATCTCTTCGTCTTCATCCTTCACTATTTATAGGCGGAGGCTTGGCCGAGATCCGTTGCTTGGTAGGTGGCCTTGTCCCTCCTCCTCTCGACAGTACTTGCACAGGCTGGCTGCTTTTCAGACGCGCAGGTTTGGCTCTTTGCCGAAATTGGCTAAGTTCCAATCTTAACAGTAACTGGAGCGAGCCAGTACTGTTGCGGCGCCCTTGTCGGCTTGGCAGTCAACTCCTCTGCTCCTCTCCGCATTCGACACGCGGAGATCTCGCAATTAATGCAACGATCTTCAGTTGACTGGAGTTCAAAATCGGAGCGGGAATTGTGCTGTCGCTTTCTGGTAGGTAGTGGCTCGCTTTGCTTTAAAGTAGTAGCGTCCGCTTTGATCGAGTCGCTTCGGGTCATAATTGAAGCGTCTACTTTGGAAAATAAAATTTCTGAGTATTGCTTAAGTAAATTTTGACTCGCTTTGACTTTCGATGTAGCGTTCGCTTTCGCTTTGGTGGACTCGCTTTGATTCCACTGTAGCGCTCGCTTCGCTTCGCTATTCTTCGGCACGCTTCACTTTGGCTCGGTAGACTCGCTTCGCTTGGAAAACACACTCAAGCGAGTGGCCTTCACTTGAATTTACTGCGGTCTAAAACCTAAGCAAAATAAAGCCATCCTAACAGTATAGGCTTAGAAAAAATTTCTAATCCTATTATCTACATCAAAAGTGGGTCGCTTGGGAATAGGACACTTGGGGTTTTGGGATCAAATCAAAACATATATAATATTTCTAAAATGTCCCATATTGGTTCCCCCTTAACATGTTTGTAACAATTCCCAACAATTTCCCCCTTTTTGATGATTCCAAAACCCAAAACAAACTCTTAGACTAAGAGATTTAGCCTACCTAACCGTGGAAGGAACTTCAAGCGAATGCTTCCTTTGCATGTTCGTTGAAATTTTTCTTTTTAAGTTCCTTTTCCCTTTTTTCCGGTTAAGTTATTTGAGTTTTGTAGCATAAGGATAAATCATTCACAAAGCTTGTAAATGACACAAGAGCGACATAAATTAAAATGAGATAGATGAACAACAGTTCACAAAATATGAGACTTGAAATTCAGAGATTTCCTGCAGTCTCGTCTTTGTCTTCCTTCTCCTTTTCTATCACCTCCTCTTTCTTCTCTTCCTTCTTCTCTTCTTCAACATCCTTCTCTATCACCTCCTCTTCAACAACATATGCAGAGAGTACTTTTACTTCCAAGGTTCCTACATTGTGAATGCTTGGTCTCCTCCAAGTCTCCTCCAGCTTGAAAGCTTCATCAACCTCTGCGTCTATGATTCTTCGATCTGGAACGCTTGTGCCGGGCAGGAAGGGCATGGGGAAGTCCTTCGAAGCAGGCACTTTGACGATTAGAGGCGTAGGCTCAGCACGCTCTGCAAGAGTGAAGATCTTCCGCCTGAATTTCTCATCGTAGGCACAAAGGAAGTTGTTGAGCGCATTGATCCTCGAGCACTCATTCTGAAGTGGCACTACTTCCCAGTAGTAGTAAGCTTTGATGAACTTTTCTTTGTAATACAGCCACCGCTCAAGTAGATCGTTGGGGATGAACTGCTCGATTTCTCGGGCATCAGGATGTTCATTCCTACGCACAATCAGTTCCTCCTCTGTCCTGCTTGACATTTCCGTCATGATGGCGTTGAACTTCGCACTCAGCTCAGTGTTCCACTTCGGAAGCATATCAATCAGTCGCCTGCGGATGTATTGTTGCTCTTCTCTGCGCGGGTAGCGACCGGAATCAATCATCTCTTTTGTGGTCACGTAGCAAGCGTCCATCCAAGCTTGCTTTACACACGCATTTGACTCTTCTGGTAGAAAGGGAATGAAGGCGCTTCGTGTGAGGGCGGACTGGATGAGTCTCACTTCATTGAAGTGTTCCTCGATCCGACCTTCAATGATCTCAAGACGCCTTGCCTTGATCTTTCTCTCCTTCTCCTCTTCCTCCTTTCTCTCTTCTCCTCTCTTCCTCCTCCTCTCCAACTGACCAGCTCTTGAAGCGACCGATTGTTTGATCTTTTGGCGCTTGGCCTCGGGATCATCTTCTCTAGCTTCGGGTGTGGTCCGCTTCAGTGACTGTTTGGGTGCTGGCGGTGGAGGCATCTCCTTCTTCTTCTCTGCTTCACTTGGAGGGATGACTACTGAAGCACTTGGAATAATGGCTTGACTGGATGAAGTGGCTCCAGCAGTAGATGGAGTGAGTGCAAGAGTTGAAGCGGCCAGAGCTGAAGCGGGCGCTTGGATTCCAGTAAGATTTCTCAGAGCTTGTAGATCAAACTATAATTCCATTTCGCGGGCGAGGGCTTCGTCAGCTGCTATTTGCTGCTCCCTCTGTTCCCTGGTTAACACAGGAATAGGAGGGTGAGAAGCAATAGAAGAGCCAAGAAACTTCCCCTTAACCGGCTTGCGGGGCTCTTCAGTAACTTTATCTTTGCCCTTTTTCCTCGCAAGCTCAGCGCGAGCTTCATCCTCCTTCTCCATCTCCTTCTCAACTCCACTTCCTTCAACTCCACCTTGTAACTCCAGAGTCTCAACTCTTTGCTTCTCAATACCTTCCCCCTTTTTGGCATCATCACTGCCGGGGGTTGGGGTGATAATCTTTCCCGTGATAGATTGGTGAAGATTGTTGACTGCATTGAACACAGCATGCAGCATCCGCTCGGTTTTTCCTGCGAAAGTATGCTCCTGGGAGAGCACTAATTCGGCAGTTTTGATACTTATCTCCTCGAGTAGATACTCACACTGTTTCTCCCTCTCCTTGACAGAGGCCATCAGCCTCTCAAGCGACTCAACATTTCTGAAGCGAGCGGCCAGCTCCGCTTTGATTTCTGCACGGATCTCCTTGCGCTCCTCCTGCAGTTGGAGATTGAGGAAATCTTAGGACGCTTTGAGTTCGGCAGATGCAGTAGCTATGGCGTTCTCTTGGTTGTTGAGTGTCACGCGAAGTTGAGCAGCTTCGGCTAGTCTGACCGCAAATTCACTGGCCCTCTCCTGTGCTTGATCAATTTGCTTCGCCAGTTCTGACTTCTTTAGATTGACCGAATCAATCTCTTTTGCTTGAGCAGCTATCTGAATTGCAGCACGGGCCATTTGACATTTCATCATGATCAATTCTCCATCCTTATCCTCCACAGCTCTTATCATCTTTCCAGCATAGTTGGAGACTTTTTCCATCTCTTCTTTGTGACTTGTGACCATAGTACTCTTCTCTTTCTCCAGATTGACCATCTTGCTGTTCAAGTCTTTCAGTCTACTTCTCTCAGCATCAAGCGACTGCTTGAGTTCAGCGATGGTTTTCTCCTGGTCTCCGACTAGCTTCACCTTCTCCTTCAATGCCTTTTCCCTCTCCTCCAACAGCTTTCCTTGTTCCTCCACTTTCTTCTCCAACTCTCCTTTCTTCTTGTCAAAATCTTCTCTAAGATTCTTGACCTCTTCAACCTTCTTTTCCATCTCCACATTCCTCCTGGTGATCTCACTCTGCAAACTTGAGATCTCTGCATCCTTCACCTCTACCTCCTCCGCATGCTCTCTCATCAGCCGCCTCTCGTGAGGGGTTGGCACTCGGTCAAGAACTGAAGCGTCTGGGTAGGTTCGCTTCACCTTTGCATCCAGCTTGTCCCAGAAGCTGGTTCCATCGAGAAATGCGTGGAAGCCATTTTCTCCGATGAAATCGAGTAGCTTTCCCTCCATTTGAATGAGCTCTTCCTCTTTGAAGGCTTTCAAGAGTCTGAAGACTTTGTAATATTCAGTGCCGCGGTAGGTGATGTAGGTGAGAAAGTCGACGGTCTTGGTGAAGAACTCGTCGAACATAGGCACAGAGGAGTAGCGGGTCCTGATTGTCTCTGCAGCCTGCTCTCTATCTCTCGTATATCTTTCGAGAGCTTCCACCTCTGCAGGGATCTTGGAGATTTGGAATTGTGGGATTATAGTTCCGGTGGTTTGGGCGGTATCGGCTGTAGCTGCCGATGAGGAAGGGGATTGGGATGATGATGAGGTTTGGGTTTCAGAGATTTGGATGGGATCTGTGGCTGGCTGGGGGGTTTGGATAGGTTGGAATAGGGTGAATGCAGCAGAGGGATTTGTACTGAGTAGTGGGACTGGGGGTAGTTGGAACGAAGATGCAGATTCTTCTTCTTGTGGAGAGAGGGGGGTTTTCTGGGTTTGGGGTTGAACGGTGGATGAGGCTTGGGGTTCTGGTGGTGGTTGAGATTTGGTTTGGATTGGGGTTGTCTGAGTTTGAGGTGGGGAAGTTTGGATTTTGGTGGGTGATGGCTAGGGTTGAGTTTCTTTAGTCTCCTCAAGCGGTTGCTCCTCAGCCTCGCTTGACTTGACCAGCGTAGACTAGCTTCAGTTTCTTCTTTGCTCGCTTCGGCGCAGCTCGCTTCCCAGATGAAGCGGCTCGCTTTGTTTGGGTAGCTTCGATTTGCCTTTCGGCAACAGGTACTGCAGCGGGCACTTCAACCTCGAGAAGTCCCTCATCGATCAAAGACTTGTCCGACCTCCACAAGTCATGGAACACGGTGTTCTTCTTGTAGTCGATGACGTCAGATTTTGGCCACACCTTGTTCGGATAGCGTTCCTCCAGTGCGACAGAGAGTCTGGGGAAAAACTTAAGCTTCCCCTTGCGGAGAATCTGATCTGTGCTTCCCTTCACGAACTTGAAATCTTCGGCGGCTTCGTGAATCTGGTTGAGAAACCAACCATGCCAGTTAAACTTGGTTCCGGTGAGACTGTCGACGATGACAGTGGTGGCAAAGAGCTTTGTTTCAGAGAGCTGGCCCAAAGTTCCGACGTAGCACGCGATGCACTTCAAAAAGAGCTCGCATATGTGATTGAAAGGAGCCTTCAGATCTGATCGAATGCTGGCCTCCTTGTAGTTGGGCTCTGCTTTTTCGGTGGCAAATCGAGCATACTCGACTCCGGCCAATAACTCCCTCCCCAACAAGGAGTTTCCACCTTCCCTCGGCAAATCGAATACTCCGATGAGATGGCTCAGGTCCACCTCCACCGGTTCTTCGGTCTGTGGATAAGTAAATGACGATGCGTTTCGTCCTTTCCTCAGATTTATAAGAATTTCAGCCACCGCCTTGGCCAAAATCTTCGTCGGCACCACCGTCACAAACTTCCATAAGCCGGCCGTGGTCACGGCCTTACGGAAGAAACCATCCTCTTCGATGACTGAAGGGTCGAGATGAGGCTCGATGTTGATGTGCTTGTCGACCTCGGTGAGAAATTCCTCCATCATCTCAGTTTTCTGCTTCTTTCCCATGTTGAAAAATTTGAGGAATTTGATCGGAGATTTAAAGATTAAAACTGGGTTGAGACTCGTGAGTTGCAGAAGATTTGCAGATCTTGCACGAGAATGGCAAATATGGAGAGTTGTGAAAGGTTTTGCAGTCTGCAACGATGTCCTTATATAGAAACGGGGTTCGGCTGACGTGGCAGGGGCAAGACAGTAATATCGCCGAAGATCCTATTTCTATACGGCGGCCAACGGCGAAGTGATTGACGTGTCCGGCGTCATCACAGTAAAAAGTGAACTGCCAAGTTGACTCGGCGCTCCACGTGGCCTGCTGTGATTCGTCAGTTTACACGGCGTCGGATCCAACGGCTATAAATCAGGGACTGTTTGGATTCAATGGTTGGATCTCGTCCGTCTTTTCCCGCTTCGAATTCAAAGTGCAGTGCACGCGCCCGTTATTTTCGACTGTACGTAAACCTACATTTGTTGGTCCCGGTTTGCTATAGGAAAAATACGTAGAGGGGGGGGGGGGGGTGAATACGTATTTTGAAGTTTTTCAACTTCAATTCCTTAACTCAGAGTATAAAGTAAAGTGCTCTTTGGAAATGCAAAGACCTAGCCAAGAGCTAGATCGAAAGCAATCACGAATCTCTTGACCTAAGCTTAGAGCTTGATCAAGAGTGAGACTTTACTCTTTGTGCGGAATTTGGTGAGCTAAAATCTTTCCTAAGTAATTGAAAATCCAAGTTAAGTTTGTTTATATGCACGTGCAATGGATAATCGAATACTGTAAAAAGATTAAGGTAAGAGAGATACGACACAGAGATTTATAGTGGTTCGGAGATAACGCTCCTACGTCCACTTTGTTGCACGACGGCAACTGTTCTTTTCACTCAAGAACTTAAAGGTTACGGGTCCTTCAAAAACCTGGTCGGGATCGGGCTTCACTTGCCTAGATCAAACGACAGACGTAGTGATTGCGGGTTCACTACACAAACCTAACAGAGACTGGAAGCTTCACTCGCTTCAGTCAAACACAGACAGGGAGATTACGGGCTCTCCTTACAGCCTAGCTTCGATCGAGCTTTACACAAACGATGTAAGTGTAAGCTTGGATCTCAACTCTACGATCAAGGCTTCTTCAATCGATGAAAGAAGGGCCTTGGATCTGAACAACCTAACGACAACACTCAAAACCTAACAGACGAAGTATAGGGTTTTTGGTTGACGACACACTATGAAGAACTCTTTACAGTGAAAGATTGGCTAGAGTTCTTCTTCTAAGCTCGGATATATGAAGTGGGCTTAGAATCTAAGTGTGAAGGCTGTGAAGACGAGTTCCGATGGACTGGAAACTCGGAGAACACTTGAAACAAAAACTCGAAGATTTGCTCGAAGGCTTGGGAGTGTTTGTTTGCAGTAGGCTCGAATGCGCAAGTAGTGTTCTGCTTCTTCACGTCTTCATCCTTCACTATTTATAGGCGGAGGGTTGGCTGAGATCCGTTGCTTGGTTGGTGGCCTTGTCCCTCCTCCTCTCGACAGTACTTGCGCAGGCAGTAGCTTTTGCAGATGCGCAGTTTTGGACTTTTGCCGAAAATGGCTAAGTTCCAAGTTTAACAGTAACTGGAGCGAGCCAGTACTGTTGTGACGTCTTTGTCGGCCTGGCAGTCAACTCCTCTGCTCCTCTCCGCTTTCGACACGTGGAGATCTCGTAATTAATGCAAAGATCTCTAGTTGACTGAAATTCAAATTCGGAGCGGGAATTTGTGCTGTCGCTTTCTGGTAGGTAGTGGCTCGCTTCGCTTTGAAGTTGTAGCGGCCGCTCCGAAGTGAGTCGCTTTAGGATCATATTATAGCGGGTCGCTTTGCTTCGCTTTGCAGCGTTTGCTTCGTTTTGCTTTAGCGCTTGCTTCGCTTCGCTTTGCAGCGTTCGCTTCGCTTCGCTTTACAGCATTCGCTTCGCTTCGCTTCGCTTCGCTTCGGTAGACTCGCTTCGCTTGCTTTGAACTGTAGCGCTCACTTCGCTTCACTTTGGCAGACTCACTTAGAATCTACTGTAGCGATCGCTTCGCTTCGCTATTCTTCGGCACGTTTCACTTCAACTTGCTTGACTTGCTTTGCTTTGGAAAACACACTCAAGCGAGTGGCCTTCACTTGAACTTTTGAAGCCTAATCTAAGCAAAATAAAAGAGCCATCCTAACAGTGTAGGCCTAGAAAAATTCTAACCTATTAACTACATCAAAATGGGTCGCTTGGGAAAAGGACGCTTGGGGTTTTGGGATCTAATCAAAACAAATGACTTTATTTATCAAATGTCCCATGAAGTTCCCCCTTAACAATTTAGTCCTTAACAATTCCCAACAATTTCCCCCTTTTTGATGATGCCAAAACCCATACGACTTAGATAAAAATAAACCTAGTCTATCTAACCGTGAAGGGAACTCCAAGCGACTGCTTCCTTTGCAGTTTCGTTTGTAATTTTCTTTTAAGTTCCTTCCTTTTTTTTTCGGTTAAATTAATGAGTTTGTAGCAGAATTATAAAGTCATTCACAAAGCGAGTAAATGACACAGAGAAGACAGAAATTGAAATTTGGATATATGAACAAGAAGTTCACAAAAAGAAATATGTAAGGAACTTGAAACTCGGAGGTTTCCTGCAGTTCCTTCCCTGTCTCCTCCTTTCCTTTTCTTATCACTTCCCTTCTTCCTCCTTCTCCTCCTCTTCTACATCTGCCTCCAAATCCTTTGCAATCATATCTTCGGGTATGGTGTATGCACTGAAGACCCTTGCTTCCATCGACTCAGCACTATGGATACTTGGCCTCCTCCAAGTCTCTTCCAATTGGAAGGCTTCATCCACCTCAGCGTCGATGATGCTGCGATTGAGGATACTGGTGCCAGGTAGGAATGGCATAGGGAATTCCTTCTTGACTGGTACCTTGATGATTAACGGTGCAGGCTCTGCAAACTGTGCAAGAGCGAAGACTTCTTGTCTAAACTTCTCATCATAGATACTAAGGAAGTTGTTGAGCGCAGTGACCCTTGAGCATTCAGTCTGCAATGGCACTACCTCCCAATAGTAGTAAGCTTTAATAAACTTCTCCTTGTAGTATAGCCATTGCTCGAGTAGTTCGTCAGGAATGAACTGCTCAATCTCACGGGCATCAGGGTGCTCATTTCTGCGCACAGCCAACTCCTCCTCCGACCGGCTAGACATCTGTGCTATGATTGTTTTGAACTTCTTTCCTGACTCGCTGCTCCAGAAAGGAAGCTTCTTGTTGAGTTGCTTGCGAATGTAATTGCGTTCTTCTCTGAGAGGGTAGCGGCCAGAGTCAATCATTTCTTTCGCAGTCTTGTGACAAGTGTCGATCATAGCCTGATCTAGGCATGCATCGGATTCTTCTGGCGTGATTGGAACAAAGATACTTCTGACCAAAACGGACTGAATGACTTTCATTTCATTGAAATTTTTCTCAATTCGTTCGTCAATGACTTGCAGTCGTTTTGTCCTTGTCCTCTTTTCCTTCTCTGCCCTTGGAACAACTGCCTTCTCAACTTTTTGGCGTTTGGTCGCTGAATCATCTCTCTCAGTTTCTGGTTCTGTTCGCTTCACTATTGATGATGGGGCAGATGAAGTGGGTGCTTCGTCTGAAGTGGGCGCTTGAGAACTTGAAGTACCTGCAAGAGTTTTCAAGTTAGACTGGCGCTCGCTCTCCCAAGCCATAGTCTCGCTCGCCTCTGCTAGCTTCCGCCTTTCCTCCTTTGTTAGCACAGTAACTGGAGGATGTCGAGCAATGGAAGAGGCAAGCACTTTATCTCCAAGTGGCTTGCGGGGTTCTTCAGGCTTAGTGAGCTTTTCTTTGCCTTTCTTTGCAGACTTCGCCTCTCTCTCCTCTTCTCCAGCACCACTACTCTCCTTCAACAATCTCTCTGCTTCAACAGCTCCAATTCCTCCACCTTGTGGCTCCAACAGATTGACATTTTTCAGTACCATCCCTTCCCCCTTTTTGGCATCATCAAAACCAGGGGTTGGGACGCTTGTCTTTCCAGTAAGAGACTTGTGAAGTACCTCAATCTTGTCAAGTACAATATGAAACATTTCTTCCGTTCGAGACTCGAGGACTTGCTTTTCCGACAATCCAGCATTTCTCCTTAGACTTTCAAGCTCTCGCTTGTCAATGGCACTCTCCTCTTTGACTTTCTTCAATTGGGATCGAAGTAAGTCAAGAGTCTTCTTGGTACTGAGGAGTTCGTTTTCTTTCATCACCAACTCTCCCTCCTTATTCTCCAGTTTCTTTTTCAACTCCTTCACCTCCTTTTCCAACGTCTCCTTCTCTTTACCAACTGTGACCAGTTTGGTATTCACCACTCTCAAGCGGCTCCGTTCTGCGTCACGCGAGTCCTTGAGATCATTCACCAGATTTTCCTGTGCCTCCAACACTTTCTCCTTCTCCTTCAACTCCATCTTCTTTTTGATGATCTCGTCTTGTAGACTTACAATCTCTGCGTTTTTAACCTCCATCTCTTCTGCATGATCCCTCATTAGCTTCTTCTCATGCATGGTTGGGGTGTGCTCAGGGATTTGGGTAGATTCAGTAGGTGAGGATTGGGATTTGTTAACTTCAATGTCCTCAAGCGGCTTCTCCACAGCCTCGCTTTCTTGGACAGGTGAAGTGTCTTGCTTCACTCTCTTCTTCCCTTGCTTTGCTGCGGGCACTTCTACAACTAGAAGTCCCTGATCCATTGGGATTTTTGTTTTCTTCCACTTGTCGTAGAAGATGGTGTGCTTGTTGTAGATGATCGTGTCAGATTCTGGCCATATCATCTCTGGAAACTTCATCTCCAGTGCGACAGACAGTCTGGAAAAGAGTTTCAATTTTCCTTTGCGCAGAATCTTATTTGGAGTTCCTGGTACGAATGCAAAATCGTCAGCAGCTTCGTGGATTTGCTTGAGAAGCCACCCGTGCCAGTTGAATTTCGTTCCAGTGAGGCTGTCGATGATCATGGTGGTGCCGATCAGCTTCGTTTCTGACAGCGTGTCGAGGGAACCGACATAGCATGCAATGCTCTTCGTAAAGAGTTCGCAGATGAGATTGAATGGTTCCTTCAGACTTTTGCGAATGTTGGCCTCCTTGAAGTTCGGATCAGCTCCAGCGACTGCAAATCGGTCATACTGCTCTCCGGCCGAAAGACCTAGATCTAGCAGAGAATCTCCTCCTTCTCTTGGCAGATCGAACACCTCGATGAGTTTACTCATATTAACCTCCACCGGCTTCCTGGTTTGTGGATTAGTGAATGAGGAAGTATTTTGGTCCTTCCTCAGATTCAGCAGAATCTCTCCAATGGCTTTCGCCAGAATCTTCGTCGGCACTAACGTTATGAACTTCCATAGACCGGCCGTGGTCACGGCTCTACGGAAAAAGCCATTTACTTCGACGACAATAGGGTCGAGATGGGGCTCGACGTTGATGTGCTCGCCAACATTTGTCATGAACTCCTCCATTGTCTCAGTATTCTTTTTCTTTCCCATGTTGAGATTTGAAGAAATTGAATGGAATTTTAGAGAAAAGGGGTTGAGACTCGTGAGTTGCAGAAATCGCAGATCTAAGCACGAGAATGGCAAATTTTGAAGGCTGTGAAAGGTTTGCAGTTCTGCCTCGTCCCATATATATAGAAATAGGTTATGGCTGACGTGGCAGGGGTAGGACGGTAATAACGCCGAAAATCCTGTAGGTAGGCGGCGGACGTGCGGTGATGGATCTGACGTGTCCGGCGTCATCACAGTTAAAGTGAACCGCCACTTGCTCGGCGTCGCCACGTGGCCTTCTTTGGTTGGCTTGTCGTGTACGGCTTTGATCGAACGGTTCCAGATTGGGGGCTGTTGAGATTCGACGGCTGGATCTTTTCCGCCTTTTCCCGCTTCAAATTCAAGCGTGTGAACACGCGCCCGTTATTTCCGTCGTTCCTGCACCTGCATTAAATGCACAGCAGAAAGTAAAATTGCACTCGAGTGCAGACAACTCATACTCGCTTCATGCCCGCTCGCTTCGAGTTGGGCCGCTACGCCTTGACTCACTTGAGAGGCATTCGCTTGAGTGACTGTTCTGCACTCGCTTGCGATGGCTAGCTTTGAGTGACGAAGCACTCGCTTGGCCATCTGAAGCGACTGGAATAAGAAATTGAATTTCTTTGCTTAATTTAAAATGTTTCTGACTTACATACTTCGAGGATAAACAAGAGTGTTTTCCTCTTTGTATTTGTGTCAGATTCATTTCATATTTTCCACGTAGTGAGTGAAGGTTTCTAGCACGCTTCGGCTCACTTAGTGTACTTAAAATTGAAACACTTACCAGTCAATCTCACTTCGTAGGAGATTGATACCACTAATTGAAGACTTCATTTGAATTAGATACCACATGTTGAATGCTACACGTTGAGTTAGATCTTCATGGCATTCATCTTCATGGCATTCATCTTCATGGCATTCATCTTCCTCTACGAATTAGAGAGTCCTCCATCGAAGTGAATGGGGGAGAAAATGAATAAAGTACACAAGCTTACTACAACCCGAAGGGAGCATCACGTAAGTGTACTTATTCACGACGAATGGGGGATGAGTACAAGTCCTTATCTCAGAGCAGAAATGGACAGGATGACAATGAGAATGCTCTGACAAGACAATCTCGTATTTTACGCAGAAGCATGTCACCAGCCCTGCAACCTTTTGTATAAAAAGGTAAACCTTCAAGCTTTCCTACATTCTAAAGAATGAATCTGCAGTCGGCTCGCTTTGACCCAAGCTAGGGCAAATTGAAGCGATGCAGAATTCAAGATTGCAGCATTCTTGCTCGCTTTGGAAGTAGCTTGCTCCGAGAGAAGCATTAGTTCCCCCTTAACCATATACTTAACAATTCCAATAAGTTGGTAGGGAACTTCTTCCATTACTCCACCTTTCTCCACCTAACTTCATTTTCTTCAAGCGAGTGAGATTTGAAGTGGCTCGCTTGAGTTGGTGAAGATCCGAAGCGAGTGACGCTCAAGAGAACAAGCGAACACTCCTTCGTGCATCCTGGAACTAGCATTCTTCACCAGGGTCTAATAACCCTAATTCCATGCATAGCTGGTTGAATCGAGACTCAGCTAGAGGCTTGGTGAGGATATCTGCTCGCTGGAGATCGGTATGAATTTTCTCGAGCTTGATATCCTTTTTCTCGACATGATCACGAATGAAGTGATGTCGAATTTCCACATGCTTGCACCTGGTGTGAAGCACTGGATTCTGCGAGATACATATGGCACTGTTGTTGTCGCAGAAGATCGGAATTTCATTCGCTTCAACTTTGTAGTCCTTCAATTGTTGACGAAGCCATAGGATTTGAGAACAGCAGCTTCCTGCGGCCATGTACTCAGCTTCAGTTGTTGAAGTGGCTACACTTGTTTGCTTCTTTGAGAACCACGAGATTAGCTTGCTTCCCAGGAACTGACATGTGCCCGACGTTGATTTCCTATCAACTCGGCAACCTCCATAGTCAGCATCGGAATATCCAGTGAGCTCCAAATTGTCCTCTGCTGGATACCACAGACCCATGTTGACAGTGCCCTTTAAATATCGAAGAATTCTCTTGGCAGCTTCAAGATGGCTGTGTTTGGGGTTACTTTGGAAGCGAGCGCAGACTCCGACTGCAAAAGCAATGTCTGGCCTGCTTGCAGTGAGATAGAGAAGTGACCCAATTAGGGCACGATAATCTGTAGGATCTACAGATTTTCCTCCTTCGTCTGGCTCCATCTTCCAGTTGGTATTCATAGGAATCTTCACAGCTTTAGCATGTTGAACACCAAACTTGGCAAGCATATCTCGAGTGTACTTGGCCTGGTTGATGAAAATTCCATTATCCTGCTGCTTCACTTGAAGACCTAGAAAGCAGCTCATCAAGCCAATCATTGACATCTCATACTTGGTCTTCATTAGCTCTCCAAACTTCTCGCTAAGCGACTGGTTTGGTGACCCAAATATGATGTCGTCCACGTAGATCTGGACCCATAGCATATCATCTCCATGATTGATGGTGAAGAGAGTCCGATCTATCTTTCCCTTTTGGAATCCATTTTCCACTAGGAATTGAGATAATGTATCATACCAAGCTCTGGGAGCTTGCTTCAACCCATATAGGGCTTTCTTCAAGCGATACACTTTATCTCCCTGCTCGAAACCCGGTGGCTGCTCCACATACACTTCTTCCTTGAGTTCACCGTTGAGGAATGCGCTCTTCACATCCATTTGGTACACTTTGAATTTCTTGGCCGCTGCATAGGCTAGAAATAAACGGATCGCTTCAAGACGTGCCACTGGAGCGAAGGTCTCGTCAAAGTCGATTCCTTCCTCTTGGCAGTAGCCTTTGGCAACTAGTCGCGCCTTGTTCCTCACTACGTTGTGGTCCTCGTCCGTCTTGTTCTTGAACACCCACTTGGTGCCAATAACATGCTGAAACTTGGGACGATCCACGAGGTACCATACGTCGTTCCTGGTGAACTGATTCAGCTCTTCTTGCATGGCGATCACCCAGTTAGAATCGGCTAGGGCTTCCTCCACGCTTGATGGCTCAATGTTTGAGAGAAAGCAACTGAACATGGCACTTTCTCCAAACACTTGACTTCTGGTCACTACACCCTTGGATGGATCTCCAATGATTTGGCTAGGTGAGTGATCCTTGAGCCACGCTCGCTTTGATCCGTCAGCTTCATCTTCATCCGCTTCCTTGTCGCTCGCTTCACCGTCCGAAGCGACAGGATTGGGTGCTTGGCCAGCACTAGCTTCAGGAATCTTGGGGGCAGCTTCGACTTCTCCTTTGGGATCCTGCTCGCTTGAGTCCTTGATCTCATCATCTTCATCAAGCACGTCCCAAGTGAGTTGATTTGAGGGTTCCTTGCTTTGATCCTTTTCATTCGCTTGGGCCTGTTCCTGTGGAAGACTTAAAGAAGATTCATCAAATACGACATGGGGTGATTCCTCCACAATTAGGGTTTTACAGTTGAATACTCTGTAGGCTTTGCTAGATGTAGAGTATCCTAAGAATACTCCTTCATCTGCTTTGCTTTCAAAGGCTTTCAACTGTGACTTCCCATTGTTGTGAATGAAGACCCTACAACCAAAAATATGGAAATAAGATATGTTAGGAATTCTCCCTGTCCATATTTCATATGGTGTTTTGTCGTGCCGTTTGTTGAGAAGCGTCCGATTCTGTGTGTAGCACGCCGTGTTGGCAGCTTCAGCCCAATACTTCATCGGAAGCTTCGAGTCAGCAATCATGGTGCGAACGGCTTCTTTGATGATTCGATTTCTTCTTTCAGCAACTCCATTCTGCTGAGGAGTACGTGCTGAAGAAGTTTGATGTGCTATGCCATGCTCCGTGCAGTACGCTTCAATTGTAGAGTTCAGGAACTCTGTGCCTTTGTCGGAGCGAATGGTCACTATAGCTTGATTCTTTTCCACCGCCAATCGCTTGAGCAGTTGTGGCAGTTTGGTCAGTGTCTCCTTCTTGCTGAATAGAAATACAACCCATGTGTAGCGAGAGAAATCGTCGACTACAACTAGAGTGTACTTCCTTCCATTTACACTAACTGGAGTAACTGGACCAAACAAATCCATGTGAAGCAGCTCGAGCACTCGCTTTGATGAGGCTTCTTCGAGACTGGCGAAGTGCTTCTTCGTCTGCTTCCCTCGTTGGCATGGTGAGCATGGATGGTCTCTGATGAAGACTTCATTCGGTATGCCTTGCACCAAACCTTTTCGAGCTAAGCGATTGATAGCTTTGAAATTGAGGTGGTTCAAGCGTCTGTGCCATAGCCATCCAATTTTTGTAGCACTTCTTGCAACTAGACAAGTTTCCTCCTTGCAGCTGTCCCATTGTGCTATGTAGACATTCCTTTGTCTAACTCCAATGAGCACAATCTGGGATGTGAGTTTGCTCTTCACAATACACTTGTTGGAAATGAACTCTACCCTGTACCCTTTATCACAAAACTGTGAAATAGATAACAGGTTGTGCTTGAGTCCTTCCACATAGGAGACTTCTTCAATTGTGAGCTTTCCAATTTTCAGTGCGCCGTATCCCCTGGTGCTTCCTCGAGAGTTGTCACCAAAGGTTACGTGTGGACCCTTCTTCTCTATGTAGTTGTGAAGTAAAGCTTTCATGCCGGTCATGTGTCTTGAACATCCACTGTCCAAGTACCAAACTAGTTGACCCTCACTTGGCATGGGATCCACGGCGCTCACCTGCAATTAGACAGATTTTGGTACCCAAATCAGTTTGGGTCCTTGCAGGTTAGTTCCCTTAGGTACCCACACTTGCTTCACTTTCTTTTGAGATGAAGCTTGTGTCTTGGGCTTCTCGACCTTCGAAAACTTGGTGTACTGCCTATAGGCAACTTCACACGTGCAACAGTGTGTGCAAGAGGGGTAGCGGCTCGCTTCAGACCTACCTACGCTCTTCCCATTTTGCTTATATCCTGAAGCGACTCGCTTCGGATTAGCTTTGGGTTTAGAGACTGACTTAGGGTTTCTAGTCTGTTGAAGCGGCTCGCTTGGTTTCCTCGAAGCGGTCCAACTAGGGTTTTGACCCCGACTCGCTTGAGTAACCTTGGAAGTTTGAAGCGGCCTCTTGGTTGCTTCAAGTTTTTCCCCCTCAACGTTAGTCCGGTTGGACCATCTCCAGTCCGGATAACGTGACACATAGACATTACTCCTCTTTTTAGGAGGTAGATCCTTTGTCTCTCGTGTCTTGGCTTGAGACTTAGAAGCTTCAACAGTTCTTCCTTTACCCTTGGATTGGTAAGATTTAGCATGTTGAGTGCTAGGGACTGTTGAACTTTGCTAGCCCTTAGGGTCTGCCCTTAAAGATATAGACATCTTCATAGGCTTCTTCTTAGGGTTCTCAGCCATTTTGCCTTTGTCCTTGTTGGTGGTCGCTTTGGATGCAGTGGGCAATTCCAAAGTGACCGATGGTAAAGTGTGTGATGCACCAACAAAGACAGTCGGCTTGGGAGGTCCACCCTCATATCCAAGTCCTCCCTTTCTACCAAAAGGTAGAAGAGAACTCTCTAGTGCCTGTCTAGCGTATGATGCTTTATTTAAGTTGGCAACTAGAGTGGATTGGGTTTCATACCTTCCCTCCAAGCTTTGATGTCTAGCGAAGAGATCCTCGAACTTACTAGTCATAGCCCTTAGATTAAGTTTGACTTGGTCAAGCTCAGTGGCTAGCTTTCGGTTCTCCTTCTCGCTTCGAGACAGAGCTTGTTTTACCACTTCGTGGTCGCTTGACAATTTCTGGTGTTTGTCAAACAACTCACTCCATGTAGAGGATTGCTCTTCCTCATTGACAGTGTGTGCTAGTGTAATTGAAGTGATTGAAGGATAGAAGAATACCTCCCCAGTTTCTTCATCGGTGAGCGCCATGAGTCCCAGATCCTCTCCCTCGCTTGAGTTGGGATCTGTGAATGCATCTGAGTCGCTTGAGAGATCTTCAGTTGAAGCGATCGGCATTTCACTCGCTACGAGCGCTCGCCTTGGGGCATCCCTCTTGGCCTTCAATTCTTCGCGCTCTTTGGCACTTAGCTTTGGGCAATCGGATTTGTAGTGGCCCATCTTGTGGCAGTGGTAACACTCCACTTCCATCATGTCGCGCGGGATCGGCTTGGTCGTCTCTTCTCTCTTTCCTTTTCCTTCTCGAGCATCAGTGCTCCTCCCTTTGTACTGTTTGTAGAATCTTTTATACTTGCCCACTCGAGAGTTCATTTTGTTGAAGTTCTTGGATAAGAACGCAATGTGTTCTTCCAATTCTTCTCTCGTCATCTTGGCTAGCGACTGCTCGCTTGGCCCTTCGGCAGCTTTGAACGCTACTCCTTTTGACGTAGTGGGCGCTTCATCCTCGTCGTCGAGGCTCATTCGATTTAGATCAAACTCGTGAGCTTTGAGCTCGGAGAACAGCACTTCTGGCGTTAGCTTTGTTAGATCCTTGGTAGCTAGATATAGCTCCTTCATGGTCTGCCACTTCCTTGTGAGAGCACGGACTATTTTCAGATTTACTTCCTTGTCTGTGAGTTCCTTCCCAAGCGAGTTGAGAGTTGCAGTAATGTTGGTAACTCTCAGCTCGAAGGCGTCGATGGACTCTCCTGACTTCATCACCAAATTTTCAAACTCCCGCATCTGAACGGCGAGCTTGTTTTCCTTGATTTTGTCTGTACCTTGAGAGATGAGGGCTAGGGTTTCCCACATCTCCTTTGCTGTTGCGCACTTCCTAATCCTTGGAAGGTAGGCGTCCGACACGGTGCTCTGCATCGTGTGGCGTGCAATCTTGTCGAGGTTGGCAACTTTGAAATCATTTGGAGTATACTCATCCTTATCCTTCTCCACGTACTGTTGTCGAACGTGGGCTGGACGACCTTCAGCGGCTGGAACCTCCACAGATATGGCTTTCTTGATTTCGATTGGTCCGTCCTCAATGACTTCCCACATCCGGTCGTGGATTGAGCATAGGAAGCTCTCGACACGGAAACTCCATATCTCGTATCCTTCGATCGAGAACTGTGGAAGATTTGATGCACTGTATGTAGACATAGCAAACTATCAGCAGTAAATGCAATATGCGTGGGTGAGGTTTTGATGCACTTAGGAAATAGGATCCGGTTCAGTGAGACAACGTGAAGTGAGTGGGGACTCACTTCGGATATGCAAAGCAGAGGCTCGAAAGAACCTGGCTCTGATACCACTTGTTGGTCCCGGTTTGCTATAGGAAAAATACGTAGAGGGGGGGGGGGGTGAATACGTATTTTGAAGTTTTTCAACTTCAATTCCTTAACTCAGAGTATAAAGTAAAGTGCTCTTTGGAAATGCAAAGACCTAGCCAAGAGCTAGATCGAAAGCAATCACGAATCTCTTGACCTAAGCTTAGAGCTTGATCAAGAGTGAGACTTTACTCTTTGTGCGGAATTTGGTGAGCTAAAATCTTTCCTAAGTAATTGAAAATCCAAGTTAAGTTTGTTTATATGCACGTGCAATGGATAATCGAATACTGTAAAAAGATTAAGGTAAGAGAGATACGACACAGAGATTTATAGTGGTTCGGAGATAACGCTCCTACGTCCACTTTGTTGCACGACGGCAACTGTTCTTTTCACTCAAGAACTTGAAGGTTACGGGTCCTTCAAAAACCTGGTCGGGATCGGGCTTCACTTGCCTAGATCAAACGACAGACGTAGTGATTGCGGGTTCACTACACAAACCTAACAGAGACTGGAAGCTTCACTCGCTTCAGTCAAACACAGACAGGGAGATTACGGGCTCTCCTTACAGCCTAGCTTCGATCGAGCTTTACACAAACGATGTAAGTGTAAGCTTGGATCTCAACTCTACGATCGAGGCTTCTTCAATCGATGAAAGAAGGGCCTTGGATCTGAACAACCTAACGACAACACTCAAAACCTAACAGACGAAGTATAGGGTTTTTGGTTGACGACACACTATGAAGAACTCTTTACAGTGAAAGATTGGCTAGAGTTCTTCTTCTAAGCTCGGATATATGAAGTGGGCTTAGAATCTAAGTGTGAAGGCTGTGAAGACGAGTTCCGATGGACTGGAAACTCGGAGAACACTTGAAACAAAAACTCGAAGATTTGCTCGAAGGCTTGGGAGTGTTTGTTTGCAGTAGGCTCGAATGCGCAAGTAGTGTTCTGCTTCTTCACGTCTTCATCCTTCACTATTTATAGGCGGAGGGTTGGCTGAGATCCGTTGCTTGGTTGGTGGCCTTGTCCCTCCTCCTCTCGACAGTACTTGCGCAGGCAGTAGCTTTTGCAGACGCGCAGTTTTGGACTTTTGCCGAAAATGGCTAAGTTCCAAGTTTAACAGTAACTGGAGCGAGCCAGTACTGTTGTGACGTCTTTGTCGGCCTGGCAGTCAACTCCTCTGCTCCTCTCCGCTTTCGACACGTGGAGATCTCGTAATTAATGCAAAGATCTCTAGTTGACTGAAATTCAAATTCGGAGCGGGAATTTGTGCTGTCGCTTTCTGGTAGGTAGTGGCTCGCTTCGCTTTGAAGTTGTAGCGGCCGCTCCGAAGTGAGTCGCTTTAGGATCATATTATAGCGGGTCGCTTTGCTTCGCTTTGCAGCGTTTGCTTCGTTTTGCTTTAGCGCTTGCTTCGCTTCGCTTTGCAGCGTTCGCTTCGCTTCGCTTTACAGCATTCGCTTCGCTTCGCTTCGCTTCGCTTCGGTAGACTCGCTTCGCTTGCTTTGAACTGTAGCGCTCGCTTCGCTTCACTTTGGCAGACTCACTTAGAATCTACTGTAGCGATCGCTTCGCTTCGCTATTCTTCGGCACGTTTCACTTCAACTTGCTTGACTTGCTTTGCTTTGGAAAACACACTCAAGCGAGTGGCCTTCACTTGAACTTTTGAAGCCTAATCTAAGCAAAATAAAAGAGCCATCCTAACAGTGTAGGCCTAGAAAAATTCTAACCTATTAACTACATCAAAATGGGTCGCTTGGTAAAAGGACGCTTGGGGTTTTGGGATCTAATCAAAACAAATGACTTTATTTATCAAATGTCCCATGAAGTTCCCCCTTAACAATTTAGTCCTTAACAATTCCCAACAACATTTAATGTAAAGTAAAAGGTAAAATTCGCACTCGAGTGCAGACAGCTCATACTCGCTTCGTACCCGCTTGCTTCGAGTTGGGCCGCTTGGCTTTTACTCGCTTGAGTGACTGTTCTGCACTCGCTTGCGATGGCTCGCTTGGAGTGACGTAGCACTCGCTTGGCCATCTGAAGCGACTGGAATAAGAAATAAAATTTCTTTGACATTATTTAAAATGTTTCTGACTTACATACTTCGAGGATAAACAAGAATGTTTTCCTCTTTGTATTTGTGTCAGATTCATTTCATATTTTTTACATAGTGAGTGGAGGTTTCTAACACGCTTCAGCTCACTTAGTGTACTTAAAAATTGAAACACTTACCAGTCAATCTCACTTCGTAGGAGATTGATACCACTTATTGAAGTCACTTGATTTGGACACCATTTGATAAATCCATTTGATGATATTGCTTGAAGCTTGTTGATACCACCTGATGAATACTTTGTGGGCTATATCTTCTTGACATTCATCTTCCTCTACAAATTAGAGAGTCCTCCATCGAAGTGAATGGGGGAGAAAATGAATATAGTACACAAGCTTACTACAACCCAGAGGGGAGCTTCACGTAAGTGTACTTATTCACGAAGAATGGGAGATGAGTACAAGTCCTTATCTCAGAGCAGAATAGGACAGGATGACAATGATAATGCTCTGACAAGACAATCTCGTATTTTACGCAGAAGCATGTCACCAGCCCTACAACCTTTTGAAGAAAAAGGTAACCCTTCAAGCTTCCTCCTACAAGCTACAGAATGAATTTGCAATCGACTCGCTTGACCCAGAATAGGGTTAATTGAAGCGATGCAAAATTCAAAGTGGGGGAGGAATGGATAGACATTCGGCAGCTCAACTCAATGAAGAGTGAGTAAAGAATGAATATTTATCCATGATGAAGGAGATGAGAGGACTTGCTCCTCTTCGGCGGAAAGATGGGAAGAGGACGCAAGGTCTAGGTGCCAGCCCTGCCTAAGCTTTCACCATTTTTACGTGGGAAGGCCCGATACAAGACCCCACAACCGTTACTAGAAACGGCACTTGCGAGTGTTTATACCCACTCGCTAGGAATCTTAGGCTAGGTAGCAGCTTTCCTTGCTCTCTTTGGAAGTAGCTTGCTCCGAGAGCAAACAATAGTTCCCCCTTAACCAATGGCTTAACAATTCCTGTAAGCGGGTAGGGAACGTCTTCCAACACTCCACCTTTCTCCACCTTATTTCTCCTTCTTCAAGCGAGTGGAATTTTGAAGTGACTCGCTTGAGTTGGTGAAGATCCGAAGCGAGTGATGCTCAAAGAACAAGCGAACACTCCTTCATGCATCCTGGATCTAGCACTCTTCACCAGGGTCTAGTAACCCTAATTCCATGCATAGCTGATTGAAACGGGACTCAGCTAGGGGCTTGGTGAGGATATCTGCTCGCTGGAGATCGGTATGGATTTTCTCAAGCTTGATATCCTTCTTCTCGACATGATCACGAATGAAGTGATGTCGGATTTCCACGTGCTTGCATCTGGTGTGAAGCATTGGATTCTGCGAGATGCATATCGCACTGTTGTTGTCGCAGAATATTGGAATTTCATTAGCTTCAACTTTGTAGTCCTTCAACTGCTGACGAAGCCATAGAATTTGAGAACAGCAGCTTCCAGCGGCCATATATTCAGCTTCAGTCGTTGAAGTAGCTACACTCGTCTGCTTCTTTGAAAACCATGAGATCAGCTTGCTTCCCAAGAACTGACAAGTGCCCGAAGTTGATTTCCTATCAATTCGACACCCTCCATAGTCAGCATCTGAGTATCCAGTGAGCTCCAAATTGTCCTTCGTTGGATACCACAGCCCCATGTTGACAGTGCCCTTCAAATATCGAAGAATTCTCTTGGCAGCTTCAAGATGGCTGTGCTTGATATTGCTTTGGAAGCGAGCACATACTCCAATTGCAAAAGCTATATCCGGCCTACTTGCAGTGAGATATAGAAGGGATCCGATCAAAGCTCGGTAGTCTGTAGCATCCACAGACTTCCCATCTAGGTTTGGCTCCATCTTCCAGTTGGTGTTCATTGGAATCTTCACAGCTTTGGCATGCTGAACACCGAACTTGGCAAGCATATCTCGAGTATACTTAGCTTGATTGATGAAAATTCCATCATCCTGCTGCTTCACTTGACGACCTAGAAAGCAGCTCATCAAGCCAATCATCGACATCTCATATTTGGTCTTCATAAGCTCTCCAAACTTCTCGCTAACCGACTGGTTTGGCGACCCAAATATGATGTCATCAACATAGATCTGGACCCATAGCATGTCTTCTCCATGATTGATGGTGAAGAGAGTCCGATCTATCTTTCCTTTGTGGAATCCATTATCCACTAGGAATTGAGATAGGGTATCATACCAAGCTCTGGGAGCTTGCTTCAATCCATATAGGGCTTTCTTCAATCGATATACCTTATCTCCATGCTCGAAACCCGGTGGCTGCTCCACATACACTTCTTCCTTCAATTCACCATTGAGAAATGCGCTCTTGACATCCATCTGATAGACTTTGAATTTCTTGGCCGCTGCATAGGCTAGAAATAGTCTGATCGCTTCAAGCCGTGCCACTGGAGCGAAGGTCTCATCGAAATCGATTCCTTCCTCTTGGCAGTAGCCCTTAGCGACGAGTCGCGCCTTGTTCCTCACAACGTTGTGGTCCTCGTCCGTCTTGTTCTTGAACACCCACTTGGTGCCAATAACATGCTGGAATTTGGGACGATCCACGAGGTACCATATGTCGTTTCTGGTGAACTGATTCAGCTCTTCTTGCATGGCGATCACCCAATTGGAATCAGCTAGGGCTTCCTCCACGCATGACGGCTCAATGTTTGAAAGAAAGCAACTAAACATTGCTCTTTCTCCAAACACTTGACTTCTGGTCACTACACCTTTGGATGGATCTCCAATGATTTGACTTGGTGAGTGATCCTTGAGCCATGCACGCTTGGATCCACCAGCTTAGTCTTCATCTTCTTCCTGGTCGCTTGCTTCACCTTCTTAAGCGACTGGAATGGGTGCTTGGCCAGCACTCGCTTCAGGAGTCTTGGGGGCAGCTTCAACTTTTCTTTGGACAATCTGCTCGCTTGAGTCCTTGATTTCTTCATCATCTTCAAGCATGTCCCAAGTCAGTGAGTTGATGGGTTCCTCGCTTGACTTTCCTTCTTTTGATTGAACCTGTTCCTGTGGAAGACTCAAAGAAGATTCATCAAATACAACATGGGGGTATTCCTCCACAATTAGGGTTTTACAATTGAATACCCTGTAAGCTTTGCTTGATGTAGAATATCCTAAGAATATTCCTTCATCAGTTTTGCTTTCAAAGGCTTTCAATTGTGACTTCCCATTATCATGGATGAAGACCCTACAACCCAAAATATGGAAATAAGATATGTTAGGAATTCTCCCTGTCCATATTTCATATGGTGTCTTTTCGTGCCGTTTATTGAGAAGCGTCCGATTCTGTGTGTAACATGCTGTATTGGCAGCTTCAGCCCAATACTTCATTGGAAGCTTCGAGTCAGCAATCATGGTGCGTACGGCTTCTTTCATGATCCGATTTCTTCTTTCAGCAACTCCATTCTGCTGAGGTGTGCGTGCTGCGGATGTTTGATGTGCAATACCATGCTCCGTGCAGTAAGCTTCAATAGTAGAGTTTAGAAACTCTGTGCCTTTGTCGGAGCGGATGGTGACAATCGCTTGGTTCTTTTCCACAGCTAGTCGCTTGAGCAGTTGTGGTAGCTTGGTTAGTGTCTCCTTCTTGCTGAAGAGAAATACAACCCAAGTGTAGCGAGAGAAGTCGTCGACTACAACTAGAGTGTACTTTCTTCCATTTACACTGACTGGAGTGACTGGACCAAACAGATCTATATGAAGCAACTCAAGCACTCGCTTGGATGAAGCTTCTTCAAGACTGGCGAAGTGCTTCTTCGTCTGCTTCCCTCGTTGGCACGGTGAGCATGGATGGTCTTTAACAAAGACCTCGTTGGGAATGCCTTGCACCAAGCCTTTTCGAGCTGTGCGATTGATTGCCTTGAAATTGAGATGGTTCAAGCGTCGGTGCCATAGCCATCCTAATTCTGTAGCACTTCTTGCAACTAAGCACGTCTCCTCTTTGAAGTTTTCCCATTGTGCTATGTAGACGTTCCTTTGTCTAATTCCAGTGAGCACAATCTGGGACGTGAGTTTGCTCTTCACAATGCACTTGTTGGAAATAAATTCCACCTTGTATCCTTTATCACAGAATTGTGAAATGGATAGCAAGTTGTGCTTAAGTCCTTACACATAGGAGACTTCTTCTATTGTGAGCTTTCCAACTTTCAGTGCGCCGTACCCTTTGGTGCTTCCTCGAGAGTTATCACCAAATGTAACGTGTGGACCCTTCTTCTCTATATAGTCATGAAGTAGAGCTCTCATGCCGGTCATGTGTCTTGAACAGCCACTGTCCAAGTACCAGATTTGTTGACCCTCACTTGGCGTGGGATCCACGGCGCTCACCTGTATTTAGACAGATTTTGGTACCCAAATCAGTTTGGGTCCTTGCAGGTTAGTTCCCTTAGGTACCCACACTTGCTTCACTTTCTTTTGAAAGTTAGCTTGTGTTTTGGGTTTCTCGACCTTTGAAAACTGTGAGTTCTGCCTTGAAGCAGCTTCACACGTGCAGCAGTGTGTGCAAGAGGGGTAGCGGCTCGCTTGAGGCATACCTATGCTCTTACCCACTTGCTTGTATCCTGAAGCGACTCGCTTCGGATTAGCTACAGGCTTAGAGACTGACTTAGGATTTACAGCCTTTCGAAGCGGCTCGCTTGGTTTTCTCGAAGCGGTCAAACTACGGTTTTGACCACGACTCGCTTGAGTAACCCTGGAAGTTTGAAGCGGCCTCCTTGGTGCTTCAAGTTCTTCCCCCTCAACGTTAGTCCGGTTGGACCATCTCCAGTCCGGATAACGTGACACATAGACATTACTCCTTTTCTTGAAAGGGAGATCCTTTGTCTCTAGTCTTGGTCTGAGACTTAGAAGCTACAACTGGTTTCCTTTTACCTTTGGATTGGTAAGTTTTAGCATTGTGAGTGCTAGGGACAGTTGGTCTTTGCTTGCCCATAGATTCTGCCCTTGAAGATATAGACATCTTCATTGGCTTCTTCTTAGGGTTCTCAGCCATTTGGCCTTTATCCTTGT